>VZRZ01007860.1:146038-276734 GCA_013398175.1 Climacteris rufus | reverse complement strand
TGTTTTTTTTTTTTTTTTTTGTGTTTTTTTTTTTTTTTTTTTTTTGCATTTGATCTAAGGAATTGGTTTATGGTAAAGATGATGTATGGAGTAATTTGTTCTCTACCCAGAAAGGGCAAACAGCTTTATTTCAGCAGAGATGTTCAAGCCATCTTTATTTTAGTTGGGAAACAGATTATAAAAGATAACACTGCCTAGTAGTTTGGGATGTGTACAGAGTAAGTTCTGGGATCATTTTGCTTTAGGGAATTTTGGTAAGACGTCTGAAACAGTAATATAGCAACACATACATACAATAATGATGATAAGGTAACCATGGCAATGGTGATAAGGCAGAACTGATTCCAACACACACATGTAAGCCACAGAGGAGACATCTATGAAAATAGACAGTTTAAGAAAATGAATATATCAAAAGCATGTGCTCAGGCCTAAAAGCCACTTGTGCAATGGGTAGTTGCTTTCTCCATTAGACTGTCTTCTACCCTCTTGTTCCTCCTTTTTCATGCTAAAGCAGAGATCTGATGGACCTGGAGGGTATAAGAGACTGTTAGATAGGCTGTTTGTCATCTTAGTTCTAGCAATAGACTGAGTTAATGCAGATTTTGGCTTCTGAGGCAGCCATACAAATATCACAGTAGTAATTTATGTTTGATTGGACAGGCAAAGCAAGTACAGGACAAAATGTTTGAGCATTTCTTCTTTTATCTAAGAGTAAACCTGAAGTCAGACAAAGAATTTCTTCGAAAATCAGGGGTAGCAGTTTCTGTCTGGGGTGCCTGTATTATCATCAGAAGGTGGCCATGGAGTGGCGGGTCTGGGAATGGGGATGAGGGCAGAGCCGTGTGCTGTGCAGGCCGAGCTCAGGCACATGCACAGCCTCTTACCTGTGCAGTCACAGGAGCCCAGCCAGGCTTTACAGCTACACTGCTGAGTCCTAGCCTGTCTCAGTCACACACAGTATGCCATCATCCAGGTAGCACAGTGATTTCACAGACATAAAGAAGAGAAGCAGGTAAAGAAGTGGAGCCCATCAGGGAGGGTCTTTAGAGATGAAGAGCAGTAGTTCTTCAAGCAGTAACAAATCCCATAAACCTGAAGAAGAAAAAATTCCCATTGATTTTAGCAGGAATTTTCCTGCATTGGCCTTGCAGTATTCAATCCACTGCAATGTATTTCATAAGCCTTTGATTGCAAATAAGGTTCACAGGTCCAAAGGCTTGGATTAGCATTGTTAAAAACACTGAAGTTTCCACTCCTCCGTCTTTCAGGCTTGCAGCTTCATAGCAGTATCAACTATTGCTTTTTTCCTCCTTGAGACAGAAAGGAAAAATACAAATTTGCAACACTACAAATCTGTTTTGCATAAGTCCTTGGGCCAAAGCCATCTCTGATGGAATTTTGTTGCCTTGAGTTGTACATATTTTCTTCTTGCATTTCACTCCAGAAGTGTTGTCACTGTAGGCATGAAGATGATTTGGTGAGAAGGACTGCAGAGATTATCACAAAGTGATCCTGATCTCAAATCTAATCCAAACCTCTGTCTAATACTCTACACATTAAGTCCAAGTTCAAAGTACTGTGCATTAAATGATGCACTTGGCATCTTTTGGACCAGGCAGCAGAAGCAGGCGATGAATGCATAAAATGGGAAATGGATCATAGCCAATTAATGGTGCAGAAACCACAGCGGGTCATTTCCAAAATAACAAATGAGGCTGGCAGGCTGGCATGCCTTTGTGCAGTGACCTGGATCACGCAAGTGTTGAAGACTTTATCTGCGTGGGCTGTTTTTGGTGCTGCAAGATGGGCTTAGGAGGCCGTGCTAGTCTGCAGGCACTGAGCCGCTGGGTGAGGGAAAGAACAAGAAGAACTTGAGATATAAGTCAAACTTGTCACTGCAAGACATTTACAAGTCATCTGAACTATGGTCTCCATTACTCAGAGCCTGCTTCTGTCCAAGAGGGATTATCTATCCAACAGGGAGGAGGGGAAGAAAGACAAAAGCTCAGATTTCAGCCAATTCCTTTCACTGATTTTTTTCCCCCTCAGTTTTCAAGAGGACTAAAAGAATCTGAGGAGCTGGGAACATCTAGTCAGCTCATTAGAGATCCATGAGGCAGCTGAGCTCAGGGCCCACCAGGGCAGGCAAAACACAAACAAACCATACAAGATGCTCCCTGCTGCAGTGGGGCTGCAGCAGAAAAAGGGAAAGGGTAGAAGGGGAAACAGAGGCAGAGAAAAATTATGGGATTTGTCTTGGTTTGCTGTTGACCACAGAGTTAGGCACTGACTTGCCAGGAAGAGAATGATAACATGATGCCTCCAGATAATGGCTGTCCTGGTGGGTACCCACTGGTTGGTAAGGGTGGACCCTCAACGTACAGAGAGAAGAATCTGTTCTGATGTAAAAAAAACCAACTAGTAGCAATAACACTAGGGTTTTAATGTTTAAAGGTGTCACTGTTAAATGAGAATGATCAAGTTAGTTCATTGTAACTTGAGGTCAAGGTGAAACAGAATAAAAGATGAAGGGACCAGAAGTTCTCTTTTTGTGATACAAGTGAGCACACACACAAGAGAGGCAAAAAGAGTAAAAGAGAAAAGAACAGGGAATAAAGACACTTGAAAAGCTTTTCCTTACAGCTTTTGTTTAAAAGAGAGCTATGTATTTATACGTACTTAATATTTCTTTCTTGTTTTTCAGGCAGAGAAGAGGTGAGAACTCAAAAGAATTGGCTCCTTAAGTCCCATTATATTTTCCTTCTGTTTTGTAACCTTATTAGTTTTGTTATGTGGCTCAAGAGCATCTTACCTTAGTTGTGCTTTAGATTTCTTTCCACCAAGGCCTTCAGCAAATAGTTTTCCCCATGGAAACACTTGGGGGCTGGGAATTATAAACTTTGATTTCTAGAATCTGATACATGAATTTATGAGCTACAGGTGAAAATGAAGACAAAGGCAACTTTCTTGCAAAAGAGGGAGTTGGAATCACAGCCTGGAATTAGACTGTACAGCACCTATTCCTGACATCAGACAAGTTTTACTCATTCTTCTTTCTGTGCTTGTTACTGATGCTATTACAGATAAATATGTAGACAGCTTGTCTCGGGAAAAGAAACCTCTCATCTCTGTGGAGAACCACCTGCAGGATGGGGTGTGTGGCTGCATAATCTGTACAAATCCTAGGACAGAAAACTGCATCTATCTAGACAGACAGGCAGAAAAATCTTCAATATCATTGTCTACATCTTCAAGTCTTTGGTAAGAAAACGACCCAGGACTAGCTATGATGGGCTGTGCTGAATTTTTGAGCATTTTTGTGTTTAGATTGAAACTGTGGAGAGAAAAGAAATTCTGATTAATGTAAATTTTCAAGATCTTCATGTAAATTTTCACCATGAAACACTTTTGCTTCAAAATTCTCCACAAAAAAGTTTTTGAAGATTTAAGTTGCCTGAAATACATTTTAGCAATGGTATTTCATTTTTATTTTATTTCTCAGAAATGTTACAATATAAAATAAAATACACAATTAAACAATTCAAAGGAACACAACGCCTTCAAAACAAGAAACCCTGATGTTTAATTCCAAAAATGTCAAAACAGGATTGTTGACATCAGAGCTACTTTTGCTGTTCAGACTGAAATTTGGCAAAATCGACATGCTTATATAATAGAAAATGGTGCTGCTGGGTTTTTTCCCTTTTCAGTCCTCATGGACATCTACTAAAATGGGTACAAATTATTAACTATTTATCAATATTGACGTTTTTCCTTGCTGTACAACAAATTTATCAAACAAGTAATGCAACTGGCTCAATTACATACTTCTAAGAAAAAATAGCATGTTGTTTAAATTTTATACTGCTAAACAAAAGAGTTTCTTATTTTACGGACACACAGTTTAAAATTGCACTAAAAGCAACAAAAGATTGGGGAAGAACACAAAAATATCTGACTGTTTCAAACAATCAAATTATTTATTTAAAGGGCACGTATATGTGATAGAATATTGATTACTATTCTGCAATAGGTTCATAACGCTATTTAAGCCAATGGGGAAGTGACACTGTCACATTGCACTACCAGCCTTGGACATGATAGCTGTGTAGACAGGATGAACAGAAGCTTTAGGAGATTAAAAAAAACCTCAAGAGTTCAAAAAAAAAAAATGCATGCAGAAACCCAAAAGATTGCCCTTTAGTAGGTAGACCCAAGACACTGTTTCTTATGACCAATGAACTTACAGTCACAAAGGAATTCTGGAATCCCCAGTGAAAGAAGCATTCTGAATTTGAGATGGCCGTGAGCTGGAGCTATACAAAGGCTTTGAACTCCAGAATAATACAAACACTGGGGAAAACCAGAAATTCAGTAAGTCAGGTGCAACAGGAGGGAATATTAGAAGTTGTGAGGGAGAGGACCAGGTCAGCCTTCCAGAGGAGTGGAAGGGCTGTGTTAACTCATGGACTAGATGAACAGAGACAGAAAGTGGTGCAATAGCACAAAATATGAGTTTATCCACTTAAAAAAACAAAACTGCTGTGAGTTGAAGTTTGCTAATTGGAAATGACAGAGAAGAAAGAGCTGGACGCAGTTGGTTGACCATAGCTATGACATTTCCCTAGTTAGGATAGGCCAACAGAGCTATTTCCATTTGATACATGAAATGCATCAAAGAGGACAGTACAAACTGTTTTGGAGATTTAATCTGAACTTTGGCATGCAAGTGTAATTATTCCTGTTCCAGAAGGCAGGTTAAAATTAACCAGGCAAATGAAGGGCTGTTAGGAATATACAGGGGATGGAAACAGCTACACAAGTGAAGTCTAAGAGAAGTTCTATTTGTGCTGTAATGATCCATAAATTCAGGTACTTACAGTTATGACAATATGATGTTTTCCTGAAAAGATTATCCTGCAAGGAAGTGGTATAAATCAGCCTCGTGCAAACCCCCATGCCCACGGCAGCTTGCTAAAAACTAATCCAGCTGTTTTTACACTGCCCTTTATCAGCCAGTTTATAGCAGAATTTGGCAGGTATAAGCTCAGAAAGCAAATGCTGAGGCAGAATCTGATTACCATCCATAAATATGTTGAAGGTGGGAAAGGGAAAGCAATAGAGAGGAACAAGAGCTAATGAAGCTCAAGGACTATGTTGTCACCTGGACAAGGGATAAACACTGGTCATGAGCAAATTCAGTCTGGAATTCTGAAGAACAATTTTATCTGTTCAAGCAGGATAGCTTGAAAATTGCTATGTAGCAGAAAAAGCAGGAGCAGAAAACTTAATTGATTTTACAGTTTCATCAAACTGGAACTTGATTAATATTTTAAAGGGGTTTCATGGCATAGCTCTCTGAAATAATTGAGATCTGGATTCAGTGATCCAGAACGTTGCTTCTAATTCTATCTTACTAAAATACAGCTGTAAATAATATGCCCAAAAAACATGAAAGATGACAAAAAGAAAAAAAAAAATCCTCTGAAAAAAAACGTAATAGGGAAAAGAGAAAATAGGTACAAAGGGCAACATAATGGTTCCAGGAGAAAGAAGAATCTGAACTGGAAAGCAAAAGATGTATAGGGAAGGGAGAAAGGACTAAGCAACACAACAGAGTAATCTATTAAAAAAACCCACAACAACATTGTTTGTGTCAGAAACATTATGATTTAGTGTCCTTATTAATTATACAGGGAATATGAGCTGGGAATCACAGATGACCCTGGCCCTGGGTGGAACTGAGAGGTGAGTCAGAATATGGAAACAACACAGAGTGACCTTCTGAGTCTGGGGACATTACAAGAGAAAATAACCACATGAGTTTCCACTTCTAAGCATGAAAATATACCTGAGGCAAAATCCTCCAAAACACTTGTAGTCAATGGCAAACTGCTCGCAGGAATATTGAAACACTTTGCTATGAGAGTGGGTGGCCAATTGAACAGAAGTGCACATTACAGTTTGGCTGCAAAAATGCTGATGAAATTTTAGGGTGAAGTTCCCTTGATATTTGAATCAAAGGCAATAGAGATCTATTTTGAACATCATTTTAATGCAAATGTATCTGGAATAATATGCCCAGTTGGGGGAGTTGATGTGCATGGACAAATTGGAACAAGGAGAGTGGAAAACAATAAAAAATATCAGGAATCTAGACAGACAGCCTTACAAAGCAGATTTAAAAGCTCTGTGTGTATGAACAACAAAGGTCCTTTCTGTCCTGTTTTTCTGTGACTCCATGCTAAGCAGGTATAGATTCAGAAGACAGGAATGCCAAAGGGGAGGTAACACTTTAGACTACTACTAGAAACAGAAGTGCCAAATGAGGTGAAACTAGCAGTATGAAACCACAGATTGACTAGCAGGAAAATCTTTCAAGAGGTATTCAGCTGTAGAGAAGCTGCTGGGGGATCTGGTGGAAGCCTGGTCACTCAGGATTTTTTTTTAAGGCTGGACAAAACATTAGAAAATGTACCACAGGGAGCAATTCTCCACTGGCAAAGAGCAGTGGAGCAGATGATCTAATAGCTTCTTGCATCTCTAACCTCTACAGTTTTATGATTTCTTACTGTAAAGCACAATATTTCAAGAGGAAAAAGAAATAAATACAAGGTAGAATATGAGATGGTAAAAAAAACCCAACAAACAAACAAACAAAAACCAGCTGGAGAATGAATGGAGTTCTGTTCTTTTGCCTTTCCGTATTTAAAGGAGTTGCTTCTGGCACATTGTTTTCTTGTCAGAGGCACTTCATTTCCTTTCTCTCACTTACCATTTTCTCTCTCGCTACTAAAGCAGAAATAGCCACTTGGGACTGCTGATGTCTTTCTAAGGAAGGATGCTGCTCTCATGCTGTGGAACAGCATCAAGGCTTTTGGTCAGTCAAAACATAAAAATCTCACTGGTTTTTTTTTTTTGGGGGGGAACAGATTTCTTTTTAAATCAAGCCACAAGCAAAAACATGCATCATAGTGTATTCCCCAGCATAGCAGCCCTGCTCCTCTCCCGCATTTCCTTCCTCCCCCCTTCCAGTACAGGCTCTCATTTTACCACCTTGTTCACTCACTGTTTTTTGTGGAAGTTGAGCATTCACAAGTGCATACTACCTTCAGGGAGAATTATGCGAACAACATGTCCAAAAGAACAGGGACAGTAGTTCAGGTTTTTCAATGTGCATTCATTTGTGAGACCTCTGGTGACTTTGAAATCTTGATCAGCAAGTAGGTCCTGATGACAGGCAAATGCACTTTCAAAGGGAATAATAAACTGATTTTCAGAAGTCATAGCAGCTTTGACATACAAACATGTCAGCTAGATACATATATAACATGAGACTATGCACCTCGACCTGTTACCTCAGTCTGCCCTGGGGCACTTTCGTAGCATGTGGTCCCCCTCAAACACGACGGCACCACCCACATGAGATCAACAGGGTTACTCAAACCTTGAGGCATTGTTTCCAAATGCTGTTTGAGCGGGGTCTTCTTTGCTGAGGTTTGGTTGGTTGGTGGGAATTTTTGTAGGGAAGGAGTAGTAGAGGTGGTAAATATAAGAGGGCAGTTCATAATTCTGTGTGTCAGAAAGACTTTCCCAAAGTGGAAGCTTCAACAACACTTCCTAAACACAGATTCATAATATTACTCCTCAACACCTACTTTTAGATAGCAGTAATAATCTAACTGTGGTTTTGGTCATGAGAATAACTTTAAATTGGGCGGGGCAGGGGTTGTACAGGGGAAAATTGTTTCTATTTCTTGTGCAAATCACACTTTCTGTATACAGACTAGAAGTACTTTATCATCAACAAACCGCAGCCAACTTCATGTGAGTAGCTGTGATTTACACAGAGCAAGGCTGCACTCACACTGTGAGAAGGGATCTTTTCAGTCTGGAGATTGAATCCAGGATCTTAGAGATTCTGTCTTAAGTTGCCAAGCACATGCTGGGACAGTTATCCTGTCAGGACCAGGCAGTTCCTAGAGAAATGGCTGGTTCTCAGAAGATTAGCAAACCCAGCAGAGATGCTGTTGAGTAGTGGGAGGTCTGAGGATGCTTTGGGTCCCACTTTCATTCTTGCCTTTGCCATGAGTCCGTCCTTCCCAACTTACTTCAGTCCTTTTAACATTTTGACATCTGGAGCTGGTGCCAACCCCACTTCAGCTCAGGACATGATGAAAATAAAAAGAGAGAATTAAAATCAAGCTGAAGCCTGAAGTAGCCTTATCACAGGCTGTGGAAGAGGAGAGCCTCTTTGGTGGTCAAGCTTGTGGTCAGAGTTGTCTGGAGTAGCTGAGGGAAGAGGATCTGCCTGAAATGGCTGTCTTACAAGACATGGGGGAAAAGAGATTCCTATTTACCTCATAAAACTACTGGCAGCACATACAGATTTGTCACGGTTTTTGATATTAATGATAGCAATGGGATGTGGGACTTTTAGATATTACATCTCAGCTTCAAATCAGTACACTGCTGATGGCTCACTGCTTCAAAGCAACCAGTTCAGTTCCAGTTTGGGAATCTTCTCATCTATTTTTAGTTACCTAAAGATCTGACATATGGTCTGAGCTTGTTATTTGCCTTCCCTTTAGAATCAGTGGAGAGAGCCATGACTGGTGAGTTGTCCCATCCTGTCCTGCAGGATTCTGAGCTTGAATGGGGATGTCACACTGGGGACAGCAATGCTCATTGATCTACAAGCAAAGGTGCTTGAAACAGACTGCAAAAATGGCTTTGCTCAGGCAATTAGGAAATCTGTTTTTGTGCTCAGCTACAGCATTTTATGTCAGTGAGGGAAGATGTGAACCTTTCTCAGGTTTGCCCAACGTCTTTAGAAATTACAAAGGGGTATCTGATATTTTTATCTTGGCATGCCAGTGCATGAACACCCTTATTTACATAGGGTAATCACAGGGACATAAGAAACAATACAAGACAAGAAGATAGAAACACTTGCAAACGCCTCTTTAGTCAAAGTAGAAAAGTCAATGTACTGACCTCTGCCTGACTTTTAAAACCCTCATTTCCTCACTCCTGACAGGTGTGAACAGGACACCATCCTGTTTAGTGACCACCTTGTAAAGGAAAGACATGCAGTAAATGAACCTTGATTTTAAGGTAGAGAATTACATGCATCCAAACCATCTGGCCTCTGATAGAGCTCCTGCCTCCCTCTTTACAAAACTAAGGCTCAGCCTTTTTGTGTTGCTTTGAGCATTGTCCTTTGCTCCTCTTCAGACTATGTGGTCCTTGTCTTCATAAAGCCCCTGGGGGGAAAAAAAAAAATTAACCAAAGCAGAACAACCCAAAATTCATCCAGGGGATAAAAAGGAATATGCTGGTGACTCGATATGCCACGCAGAGTGCCCATTACTTTTGTTGACTTCAAGGCTGTAGTCACTCACAGAGAACAGGGAAATAGTATTTACATTGGGATTTCAAGGAAGACTGCTCCTATAAATTAGTAAAAGGCATGAGTCATCCCAGCGCAGTGTTTGATCCAAGAGACACAGTTATCAGCCCAGCATAACACTCTAGCATCTGTCCAAAACACTGCACACCCTCATTAGCACGCTATTCCTGGGAGCTAAGCAGGGTGAAGGTTGCAAAGAGGTGCTATTGTTATGCCAGGAGTAATTCCTATGTTTTATTGATACCCAATAAACTGTGTGTTAGCCTGAAAGCTCAGAGAGAGAGAGAGGGAGCAGAGGGGTGGAGTAGTCTGTCATATAACACTCAAACATAGGGAGTGGAACTGGCCAAATCCTTTTCAATTACTTTTTTTCAATAAACACTAGGTTTGGGGAGGAGGACCATCTGAGCGATTTAATAATTAATAAGAATGTATTCATCTCGCTGTACAGCTGGACACATCACCTGTGAATAAATCCCCCAGATAATATATTTGTGGATCTTCATAATATTTTTTTCATTTTGCTTTTCTCACCAATTCCTTTTTTTTTGTTGTTGTTTTTATTTATGTCAGTCTAGTCCCAGTTGCCCTAGGATTTTCCTGGAACTCAACCAGAGAGATAACCACTTGGGGAAAAGGGAACAAGCATGTGGACCTCAGGCACTTGCCTGTTCAGGAGCAGAAGTGGCATTTGCAATGATTAGGGCTCATGGCAAAGCAGGGAACCTGAGTGGCTAGCTGCACACATTACGTTATGTGACAGGACTCCAGGAAAGACAGACAAATATGGGTGCTGTGCACAAGCTGGGAATTACTGTGGGTGTCAATTAACCTAGCAGATCACAGGGTTTATTAGGCTGAATTATTTATCCCAAAGATAAAACATGGAAAGAAAGTAAGGCATCATTAAACAACACAGCCTTGCACAGAGTTTAGGCAGTGAACCAAGTTTCTGAACAATTTAATTTATTAGGGACCTAAATTGTACTAGATTATCAAATCAAGTGGAATAGAGGAAGGCAATGCATTTTATGTTCAGTGCCCAGAATGTAATAAGTGTGTTATTCCATTCATGCCATGTCTCAGCCTGAGTTATGAAGAGAAAGGGATGTTTCCTGTGTAGGGTAATTTTCCATTTTATATCCATTTTTAAAAACTGTCAAACAGTTGTCATGAAGGAAAAACATTTCTAGTTTATCACTGAAGCTTGAAACCTGTTAAATGTTAATGTAAAATGGAGCACTACATATAGTCCCAATACAATGGGAAGAAGCTTAACTGTTTGAAGTCTGTCTTTGTGAAGATTATACCCTGGCAGAAAAAGACAATAGGAGAGTTTTGCCTTGGGAAAAGAGAGATTGACAGGTCTGCATGTTTTTCTGCAATCAATATTGTAGACAGAGCTCTTCTTACACGGTGGGGTTCAATTAAAGAAAAAAACATGAGAATTTGGGGGAATTCCCTAAAGAGTTCAAATCCTTTCTGGGAGGAGGGAATGTTTTTTTCAAGATGAGCTTGCATGAAAAATTCATGCAGTAGATGGATACGTTCATACAAAAAGAAATTTGATAAATAAATAATTGTTTTATTATTTACTACTCATATAGCAATTGCACATCTATATTGACCACTTTAGTTTGCAAAACTAGTCCTTAGTGTAAACATGTGTAAAATTAAATCACCCAGAAAAACAGAATAAGGCAAAAGGTCATACATGTTAACTGAAGCAAGTAGCTCATGCTAAAGTCTCTCACAACATTCAGGAAATAAAAAAACTGCCACATGCAGCCAAGAAGCTGGTACAGGGATGAACACAAAGAGACAGACAAAATACAGCATGAAAACGGGTGATAAGCAGAGATTTGCAGCCATCAGGAAGGAGAGAAGAGGAGGCAGCTGCAAAGACAGGAGGCCGGAAAAGATAGACGAATTGAGCTGGAAATATATACAGTTATGATAGCAGCTATGAAAGCGATTACATGAAGCTGCAATTAGCTAGATGTACTTGACTGCTATTCAGTCATACTTGCAGCCCTCTCCTCATTTTCCCCTGTATTGACTGCATGAGAGTCAGTTATCTTTGTTGGGAAAGAGTTATGTACAGTACACTCGGAATGGGCAAAAAAGGCAACAGCCTGGTCTAGGGTCTCTGCCATGGAGAGATGCAAGGGGACGGGAGCTCTGGGAAAGCTCATCACCAAGCACAGCCTGCATCTCCACTGCACTCTTTCCCCACTAGGAAAGCAAAAGCGAAGAGAAGTAACTGCAATGCTTTTTTCCTAGTAATTTCTGTGTCTTTGGTCCCTGCCAATTCCTCTCCCTCACCTTTTTTCCACTTTTGCGTGGTTGTTTTCTATGTTGTCTCACATAACTTTCTTTCCTCAGCCAGTTCTTCCCTCAGATATCTGCAGCTCAGTGCACAGTCCTGTAAACCTGTTTCCTTTCCTTTTCTGTCCCTTTCCTCATCTGCCTTCTCCCCTACCCATGCTAAAAGAAACTTCCCTCTGTGTTTCTTTCATAATCTCTCTCTTCACAGCCATATTCCTTGGCTATGTGAATCTGTCTGCACTAAGGAAAGCCCTCAGGAGGTAAGATTGAAATGGGCTTTTCTTCAGTTGCAAGGTGAGTGGCTCCAGTGCTGGCATGATCCTGAAAAATTAGTATGAAGACACAGATGAAATATTCTGTAAGCAGCTAGGAAAAGTCTCACTTGCAATCACTGGCCCTTGTTCTCACAGGGGACTTCAACTTACCAGATGCCTGCTGGAAATATAAAACAGCACAAAAGAAGCAGTCTAGGAGGCTCCTGACACAACTGGTGAGTGAGGCAACTAGGGAAGCAATCATGACATGATAGAGTTTTTGATTATTAGAGAAGCAAGGAGGGGACCAAGCGGAACTTCTAGCCTGGCCTTTTGGGGGGCAGATGTTGGCCTGTTTAGGAACTTGGTTGAAAGAGACCCTTGGGAGGCTGTCCTGAGGCAAAGGAGTCCAGGAAAGCTGGACATTCTTCAAGAAGGAAATCTTAGAGATGCAGGAGCAGATCACTCGCATGTGCCAAAAGACGAGCTGGTAAGGAAAACCAGCCTGGCTGAACAGAGAGCTTTGGCTGGAATTACGGAAAAAAATTAACTTGGAAGAAGGGGCAGCAACTTAGGAGGACTGCTAGGATGTCACATGAGGTTGTGCAGGGACAAAATAAGTAGGGCCAAAAACCACCTAGAACTTAGGGTTATGGTTTACTGGTAGACTTGGTGCTTCTGGGTTAATGGCTGGGCTCAAATATCTTAAAGGTCTTCTCCAGCCTAAATGCTTCTATGATTCTGTGATTCATATTCCTTTCCCTTCTCCGAAGAGAACTCCCAAAGGCTTGCTCTGAGTATTTCTCCTGAACTGCTCCCCAGTGACAATGAGCTTGGCTTTCCAGGCAGACCAAATAAATGTGAGGAAAAGTCATGCCTCCTCTCCTACCCCTGGAACAGGTATTATCTTAGGAAAAGAAATTTTTTGCTATTTTGTTAACAACAAAACAGAACCAACTCTCCTCAGCCTATGGTGCTACAATAGCCTGTGCCCTGATGTGACTCATGACTAGGCTAGTCATCCTCAAAAGAGAGACTAGCACTATGTAGTAGAAAATACTAATTTTTAAAGAGTTATCTAAAAACTAGATGCTGATGGTTGTTTTAGTTATTGGATACATACAAACTGAATTGCTTAATCCCAAACTGCATCCCTTAGTACACTACATGTTTCATCACAAAAGAACCCCTCTGGGAAGCAGGCTGGTGAGTAGGAGACCTACATGGTCATTGCAATGGTGAAGACAGGTTTTGGCAAATAGTCCTTGGGCAGACAGCTAGGTTTATGTAAAATAGCCTGAATCTCTGGTTTATAAATGTGTAAAATTCATCCTTGCAGTAAAAGGAGAAAACTCATGTGGTTGTGCATTTTTAAGGTCTTGTCCAAAAGACCCTACTACAGAAAACTCATTTAATCTACCTTAGAGGGATAAAGGGCTGAGTCAACCCTGCCAGGATTTGAACCTATCACTCCAGGGAGCCTAATTATTGCAAATGTGACGCTTAGACCACTAAACTCTTCCCTCCTGCTCTAATCGCTTCTCAAAGAGTCCCTTTTGATCCCAGAAGTTTACGCAGCACCTGTGATAAAGGCGAAGTATTTAACAAAGTCTCTGTAAGCTGAGTATATCATTACTCATATTACAGCAGGTTTAAAAGAGCTGGGCAAGGATGAGAACATTGTGCTGCAACAAAGATTACAGTAGCAGCACTGTGAGCTGCTTCTCAGCTCCACTCTCTCTTTTCCTTCTTCTGCACAATAGAGAAATGGAGTGAGAGGAGAGCTGAGAAAAATTGTGCTTGCTCCCTCCGTGTTGCACCCCTAACCACGGGTTTGTCTGAAGAAGGTGACATAACTCAGCCACAGACTAGTGGGCTGCATGGCTGGAGGGTGACAGCTGAGTCTTGTCCCCCTCTGTACCTGCTACAAGTGTCTCCATGCAGCTGGGAGTGTTCCTGATTGGCACTTATGCTTGCAAGAGCATGGGAGGCTGTGTGTGGGCATTGGGGAGGGCATAGGTACTGCAGCATAGCAGCTGAAAAATTATCCATAACAGGGACTGCTAATGACAGCTCCTTGAGTTTCTTTGCTTATCTCAGGATTTTGGTAATATTTCTACACAGTTTAGAAGGCAGAAGTGAAAGCTGATGAGAATCTCTTGACAAGGCTCCTGGTTGGAGGTGGAAGGAAAATCAGGGCTGAAGAATAAAAAGGAAGACTTTTTTTTCAAACTCTGAGCTTTAAAAAAAACCTATCCCGTGTTCCTCCTCAGAGATAACATTGCAGCTAATAATTTTGCCTTTTATTCCCTGGGAGAAAAGGGAATTTTTGTCCCTCCCTTCCTCCTTCCATTACCTGGAGGGGATGCACTTTTTCTACTGACACGCAGATAGACTAAATCTGAAATGCTAATGGACTGGCAGTGTTTGCAGTGGGGTGAACAGTTTTCTGCTGGAAGGCTGGTTGGCAGGATACCGTCCTGCAGTCATTGAATCATTGCACTGAATCACAGCCATGTTGGCAGGATCCCATTCTGAGGAAGTTCACAGTACTGTCAAACACCTGCTGTTGCCATTGAATGGTATTATGCAAGATCTGAAATCCTATTTATCGAGATCCCTATTTGATTTTTTCCCCCTCCTTTTCAGTCACCAGTCTCAAATCACTGCAGCAAAACCTATTCCCATTTAAATTCTGCCTTATGGCTGGTACCAGTTCTCATAGGGTGAAAATCTGCTCTTCTTTGTGCTAAGGCAGAGATGCCAAGGTAGCGCAGGATACAAAGATACACAATCATTCCTACAGCATGCACTCTCTGGTGTTGCTCAGGTAAGTAGATCAAACAGACTTTGACTCACAGAAGGAAAACCACATTTATTTCCCTTGAAAGCCCTAGTTGTACAGCCTGGTGGGAGAGTCCACTACTATAAATAGGTTTAACCTCGCAGTCTTCTTAGAGATAGTGGTTGTTTCAAGTTTGTGCCACCATGATGGGAAAATTGGCTTATACACACCTAGGAAGTGAAGAATGCCAGTTTATGAGAGTTAGACAGCAAGTATATTCTTCTTTCTATTAGCTTGTAAGATATAGTATTGTAAGTGGTATTTCACTAACCCATACCTTTTGTCCTGCCATACACTCCATTTCACCCTGATGTTTTGGGGCCCTTTCTCAAAAGCAGTAGCTCCAGTCTGTCTCTTTGGCTTTATTTCCAGCCCAGCTGGAATAGAGCATCTCTGGCACATCTCTGCCCCAGGGCAGCCCCAGCCATCCCAACTCTCCAGCCACCTGCATTGTGGCCAAATCTTCTTTTTATTTCTATTGATCTGCCATCCTCTTTCCTGCAATCATCGAATTTTGGATATTGTGTTCTGCAAGCACCACTCCCTGACTGACTCTTTCTTCAATCAATGAATCTGTTCTCTGCACGAAAAAGGTCTCTTCCTGTCCAAACTAAAATATTTCTTTGGTTAGCAATTCATTAGGAGATGTCAGCAAGTTATGCCAGACTGCAACAGAGCTCTTTCTGTCAAACAAAGCCCAGTCTTTGCTGCTGGTTTTTTCTTAAGCAAGTGGATAACACCATTACCTTGCATCAAGCTCACAATCCGGATGTGAGCTTCTCTTTGGTTTCTCACCTCTATCCCCTAGCTTAAAGTTTCACCTCTTTTTTTAAGTAAAAGTAAAATCTAGACTTGCTTATGCAGTTACACAATAAAACCCTCAATGAGGAGCTCATTAACTTGGGTCTCAGTTTTTGCAGCATCCTTTTCTTTAGCACTAACACAATCTTGCCTTGCAAGTATTCCTCTGAGAACCACTGCAAAGATAATTTTTGTAGCCTGTCTGTTTGCCCATGTCACCTCTCATTGTGAATCCCTCCACTGGCTGCCCTTTCTCTATTGTGTAAAGATATTGCTTGTCCCTGTGCTGTCATTTTCTTTTTAACACTTAAGAGGTGATTTCTGTCTCCAATTTGCCCATGGTTCTCATCTCTGCTGCCCCCTTTGAATCTCAGACAAGTCCCTTTTCTTTCATACCATGTTCTCCACTCATGATAACACTTGGAGTTTTTAACAGGTCTAAAAAACACCTTATTGTTGTCCTTGAAATCTTTCCTCTACACTTGCCTTGTACAGGAGAGTAACAAAAACCTTCATATACTTAGGCTGACAACAAGTTCTTCATGATGACCAAGAATCCCTCTCCAGCTGTTCATTTCCCTCTTCCTTCCTCTCACAAGAAGTCATCATCTCTTCAGCAGACTGTGACACCATAGGATTTAACAACAACAACAAAAAAATCAGAGGTATCTTTAAAAGAAACCAAACCGACCAACAAGCAAACAAACAAACAAACAAACAAAAAAAAAACCTATGAAAAGCTGCAAGCCCCATACACAATTTTACACATGCATTTTAGAACAGAGGCCCACAATTCGTTTACATTTGTAGGAGGGATGTGACTGAACCTGCAACTGGGGTAACAGATATTGGTTGCTGGGATATCAGCAACCAAGGTATCAGCAATGCAGAGCTGTGTCCAAAGCCACTTGCTCCCCCCAGTCACGTGTAGAGCTTTTGGTAGTGCAAGGGCTTGGACCCCTCTCACAGATCCCCAGTTAGTGCCAAGCACTTAGGCATTAATCATCTGCAAACTTGCTGTCTTCAAGCTGATACAAGCTATTCACTTCTAAACTAAGAGCTTGGAAACAATGGCTTTTATAACCAGGAAGCAAGATGGTAATTAACATGACCTGTCTATCACCCAGATTATTAAACTGCATTATAAATGTTTTGTAGCTGAAGATTAATTATGTAAATCTTCACAGGAATCTCACACAACTGAAGGAAATATTAATGTTTGTTCATCAGCTCTGTTTTTTAGCTCTCAGCTGCTTCCTAAAGGTTGTTGGAGTTCTAGTCTTTTATGAACATCACACAATTGCCATTAGCAATAGCCACGATGCTTTGTGCTGCACGTAGCTAACAGCTCTGTGTGGATGTGGAGCTTGTAACAGAGGTTCAGATAAACGATGTCTGAACCTACACACGTGGCAGGTCAGGAGCTGCAGCTCTGGCTGTGGTCACACCCACTGTAACCTGGTCCTAATTCTGTGATCAAGAGTTGCCAGGTGATTAATGGAAAAATATTGCCTAATGAAGAATAACAGACCCTGAATTTTTAAGACCAATTGAACATTAAAAGATTTTTTTGATTACTTTTTTCACTGTGTAACACAGATGCCATTCAGAAAAGCAACTTTTAACACTTGATGACTTTTAACACTTCTTAGAGCTCTTTATGTGCTGTGCTGCTGGCCAGCAGAACCAGCCGAGAAGTATTATTTCTGCCGAAATTTTCATGAAGTTCAACGCAATTATTTTCAGCACGTCCAAGACTCATAGGCTTGATAGAAAAAATGTTTTGGCAAGATGGTATTTTTGTCAACAGCAAAGTGCTAACATGAACCTGTGTTTTGGGGTGGAAATGTGCTAACGTGTTCAAGTTCCAGCTTCAGTTTTTGCCACCAGCATCTCCACTGCTCAAAGTCACACGACTTTGCAACCCAAGAGTTCTCCTGGACAGAAAGGAAGCTGTGGTGCAGATGGAACACACCATTACAAAAGCACAGTAGGAAACTAGGAAACAAGAAGTTTAAACAGGGAGCAACTCTGCATTTTAAGTTACAAGAGAAGGTGAGCATAGTTGCGCACACCATTTCGGATTCAGGATATCTCTTTTGTACTCTAGACCTCACAGCCATTTAACAGTTTATCTTTGCTGCAGAATTGAGATTTTCTTTTAAAAAATTAATCACTTTTGCTACAGTTAAACATAGGAAAATTGTATGACAAACCTGTGTCTTGTTGATCCCACATATCTCAGTACATTGATGGCCCTGAAACATAAAGACGGAAATAAAAGATATTGATTTTCAGTCCTTCCTTAATGACGACATTAACAGAAAAACCCAGCTACATTGTTTGTTTTATACAATCTCCAAGCACCTCTGTGGCTCCTCAGGTGCCAAACCCAGCACTTATTAACACCCTGTTCCCCTGGGCTCCTTGTGGAACACTTGGTTGCTGCTGCTAGTGGCTTTCAGCAATAACTGCATAAAATTAAAAAACAAGCGTGTTTAAAAAAAGCATGCAAAATTAACATGTGAACAAACAACAGGGGCCACTCAACTGATTATATTTTCACTGTCATGTTGTATTAATTAAAGCTTCCCATCCCTTAATTAAAATGAACCAGCCAGAGAAACTCCACCATGTTACACAGGGTGGCTGAATCAAAGGGTTGCTCTGAGGGGTTAACAATTATGCTGCCAGGCCATACACAGGGCTTTGAATAAAGAGATCATCCTGATCAATGCCATTCAGAGCTTGGATTGAATTTGCCACAAAGTATAGTCTTGTGACCCAAGGTTTAGTTCTGGCCCCATCTTTAATTGGAACCTGCTTTGGCTTCCCCTAACTCATCTGCAATACTTGGCATGGACCTCCTGCATATTTAGATGACAACTAATGAGGATTTTTATTAAACTTGAGCCTCGGCTGGGTGAGAAAGGGAACAGATATTTAGCATCAGATGGAAAAGACTTTTGCCTCTGGAATATTTCTCAGCACGGAGGAAAGAACCAGGGGAGGAGATGGTGAATAGGAATGCTGTCAGTGCTGCCACTAATGGGGCCTGCCTGGGGCAGGCTCTTCGGCATCCCTTGAAAAGTGACCTTGACTGCTAACATTTACATTTTAGCAGCCATTTGGCATATTTGATTGTGTCTACAGCAAAAAACTATACAATTCTCTGAGAGACATGTAGCTCAGATCAATGTCATGAATGCCACTGTCCCCCCAGAGTCCTTCCATACTCTGATGTTTGCTATGTAGGCTGAAAGTGCAGGCTACAAGAACACCACAGTCCTGCCCCTTCTTATTAAAGCAGGGAATCGATTCCATCAAGTACCATCCATACAGGCTGACTCAAGGTACGATCTGCAAATTAAAGGCCTTCTCCAACAATTAAGTAATTTAAATTGGTAAGAAAAGTGCTTGTTGTGGTAGAGACTGTAGGTGTCTGCTAGAGGTATTGCTGGGTCAGATCCCAGAAAGCTTTGTGACTGCAGCTTCTGTCATTTCCTTACCCCACAGGATCTGCCTTGCAGAAGGTGGAGACTTGACAATAACTCCCAGCCCTTTCTGCCACATATTTCATCTGCACTCAGCAGATGGCTGTGTGCTCCTACCACCTGGCCAAGGGGTGCTGTTGCCCTTCCAAACAAATGGCATTAGCACCTCTGAGGGACAGGCCAACCCACTGATGCTGATGTGCTTTAATTCACAGTATCAGGATGGCTAAGAGCACACATGGGGCTAGATATGATGGGTTACCAGATGGGTGTAATTTGCTAAGCTTTGCAAAGCTTTCAGTTGAGTAATCATAATCTAAGGTCTTCAGCCAACATAAGAGTCATCTGGTTTGTCTTTAATATAATTGTAAAAAAATAGGAAATTAAAATTTTTGGGCCATAGTGTGTGCCAGTCTTTTTTATTTTGAAAATAAGAATCTCCCTCTGCCTTCCCTCTCTGCTGCTGAAAGCTCAATCACTTATCAAAATAGTGATGCCCTTTGTCCTGGTACATTATTGTAATGTTAAAACATATGTTATATTAAATATTAACCAACTGCTAATAGGAACACCATTTGGCCAAGGAAAGAGGTGGTTTCATATTGTCAGTGGTAGTTTTCAGTCTTCTTAGTACTTTGCTCTACAGTTGGCTTATCCTGTTACTCCATCAGCCTTGAGCTTGAGGAGCGTTGTGTCATCTCCTGAAATCAGTTTTGTTCTCTGTTTTTCATCCCAGTTTATATACATTGGGAGTCTCCATTGTGGGCAATATTGCCCAGGGTGCAAGCTGACAGACTGAGCTCTGGATTTCAATTCAGTTTGCCAACTGTTCTCCTCCCAGGTGAACATAGGAAATTCACTTCTGTTTCCCAGGTATAAACTATGGGAGGAGAAACTTTGATACATAACTTATTAAGGTTGTCCTCTTACTTCAGGTCATGGGAAGAAACATGCATTGTAAAATCCCATGCTGGAAAACCTTTGTCAAAATCATTGCATCCAGTTATATTGCTGACAAATTCTTAAATGTGAAATTGGTTCATTCAACATACCTGGAGATGATGAGTGGCTTACAGGCTACAATTAGAGTGTCAGATGAATAACTGTCTGATTAATTGAATGGCAGTGATTTTTCAGAACAGAATGTGTAATACACCTTCATTTGCATGGCAGGAACCTCAGGCCTTAAAATAGTTTCCATATTCCTGAGCAAAACAGGCTTCTCACTGAGAGCTGCAGCTGGGGCAGCTGCAGGGAGGGACCAGTTGGAAGATCTGCACATCTTGAGGAATGACAGAAGTCCAACCTTCTAGGGGAAAGGACAGTGCACACTGGAAACTCTGACCATACTGCAGTCTGGTCACTCTTTATCCTTCCTGATGCCAATAGAGACAAGATATAAAAGTTAGCAGTTGAATTAATAATTAACATTCTCCAAGCTTATTCGATGTGGTCCTGTTTTTGCAGCTCCAGATGTACCAAACTGGGCAACCTCTATTCTCACAGATCTGTCCCTATGGCCCATGTTTCCCCAAAATCCTAATGGTACTGGTAAATACTCTGAGGCTTCAGAGCAGAAGTCAATCATTGGCGAGTCAGGGTTGGAAGAAACTCAATAAACAGTTTGTCCCCAGACTGGGAGCTCTCCTTCAAGCACTAGATACCTATCTTATCAACGTAACTGAGTGGGGTGGATGGAGGTTCTCTGTCCCTTCAGCACCTTCTGTGCTCTTCAACACCTTCATAAACTACTTGGAGGCAGGACTGGAAGGGACACTAAGGAAGATGATGCAAAACTGGGAGGAGCTGTTGACTCCCCTGAAGGCAGGGAGGCCCTGCAGAAATACCTCCACAAATTAGAGGGCTGGACAATCACCAACCAGATGAAGTTCAACAAGGGAAAGTGCTGGATTCTGCACTGGGATGGGGCAACCCTGGATGTATGGAAAGACTGGGGAATGAGATGCTGGAAAGCAGTGCCATGTAAAGGGATCTGGGCATCCTGGTCAATGGCAAGTTGGATATGAGCCAGCAGTGCCCTGGCAGCCAGACGGGCCAACAGTGTCCTGTGGGGCATCAGGCACAGCATCGCCAGATGGGCAAGGGAGGGGATTGTTCCGCTCTGCTCTGCTCTGGGTTGGCCCCTCCTCGAGTGCTGTGTGCAGCTTTGGGCACCACAATGTAAGAAAGACATTAAACTGTTAGAGAGTGTCCAAAAGAGGGTGACAAGGATGGTGAAGGGCCTTGAGGGGAAGCCGTATGAGGAGTGGCTGACGTCACTTGGTCTGTTTGGCCTGGAGAAGAAGAGACTCAGGGGACACCTCATTGTAGTTACAACTTCCTCACAAGGGGAAGAGGAAGGGTAGACACTGATCTCTTCTCTCTGGTGACAGTGACAGGAACCAAGGAAATGACTGGAAGTTGTGTTAGGGGAGGTTTAGGCTGGATATCAAGAAAACATTCTTCACCAGAGGGTGGTTGAGCACTGGAACAAGCTCCTCAGGGAAGTGGTCACAGCATCAAGACTGACTTCAAGAAACATTTGGACAATAGTTTCAGGCACATGGTGTGATTCTTGGGGATGGTTCTGTGCAGGGCCAAGAGTTGGACTCGATGATCCTTGTGGGTCCCATCCAACACATCATATTCTGTGATTTTGTACAAAGTCTTATACCCCTGAATTAGAAAGAACAGCCATAAGCTGAGCCTCTCTGTATTCACTTCCCTTCTTGCTGCCCTAAAGCATGGGTGAGAGAAGAACCACTGAGGCACCTCTGTTTGGGACAGGAGCCTGGAATGACCAGACCACACAGCAAGGTTTGGTTATCAGCTTCAGAGATGAGCCAAGGAAAAATGCTGATGGCTGCAGTCAGGAAACAGTGAGGCAGTATGGTCTGAAGAGTTATTCCAAAGTCAGAGTCACTGAGGAGCAACCTAATCCATAGAGCCCATGTGGCCAGATCCACCATTAGCACAGCTCTAAATTTACTTACTCAACACAAGCTGTAATAGGAGGGAGACATTAAGGATTAGCCTGGACATTTCAGTGTCTAGAAGACTGGGTTTTTTTCCTTTTTTAAAGAACTCAAAAATCCTGTTCTGTTTTGCAAAGTGTTAATTCTCTGCTAAGAAAAATAATGCATAAAAAAATATTTCCATTGTGCAGGCCCCAAGTTTTTGAGATGCTTCAGTGGGCTGCTGGGAAATATCTTTGGGACAGAGTCTGGCTGAGCTGTCAGATTGACTGCTAGAGGCACAGCTGAGTTTCAAATGGACAAGCAGTGTGCGTGCAAGACACATCCCAAAAAAGGAAGATGTTTGACAAGTGAAGTGTTTTTATTTTATGATGGAGAACGAGTAGGAACATCAGACAGGTAAATCGGCCTGCCAAGCATGAGAGTTTCTGACTGACAGGCTCATCACCAGTCCTGCCTGCTCAAGAGGATCCAGCATTCATTCTACTGAAAAGCAACTGTTTAAATTGTTATTTGTTGACTTTTCATTACTGATTATAATTGCCATGTGCAGGTTCAGAAGAGCAAAGGGAAGCCCCTGCTTTGCAGACAAGGGAAAATGAGAAGTGATTCTTCTTGAACCAAACAGAAATGAAGGAAGCTGAAGTAAGGGATAAAAAGACTGCAAATGGTCAGAAATCAAACCCAAATAATCTGAGGCAGAGAAGCAGGACTAACATTGAAGTTTATCAAATTTTAATCATTAAAATCACTAAATACCAATTAGAATATATGTCAAGCATGGACTCCTACTAACATGCTCCAGCAATGCAAGTTTCTTTATATTAGAAATTTTGAAAACATAGCACCATAATTTGAGCTTACTTACTATGTTATGATACAAACATGTCTAATTAAGTATCTTGCTGAATGCTGTGATAAAGATGTCCAAATAAACAAACAGACTAGAAGGACATTGGATGGTGTGACATAAGTTGTTTACACATTTGAATGTGAGATGCCTTCTTTAGTGCAAAAAGCCACTACTGAATGTGTCCTTTCATCCCTGAATGGGTGAAGAAAAACCTTGCAGCACAACATCATGTATTTTGTATGGACTGTATTCAGCAAAGTTCTTATAGATGTGCTTTAATCTATTACTATTCAGCAGTGAGGTACTTAACTCGTACTAAAATCCAGGATAAAAGACTTGCTGAATCAGATACTATACACTGAATATTTTAAAGGAAAACTGTTTTGGTAATGCTTGCAAACACTTTAAAAACTTTATTGGGAGCATTTTCAAATCTCTGTACTTCTTAAGCTCTGGTTACTGTAAGGTGAACTGTACACAGCTCAGAAGGAAAAAAAAAAGGATTAAATTTAATCAATCCAGAGTGATTCAGAAGATGTCCAGAATAACTTTCCTGTACATAGGAAAAGCTTAGAAATTTGCTGTATGGAGAATATTCAGGGATAAAAACAAAAGCTAAAAATCTTGGCAAAAGTCTTTGATATTCCCCTTTTCACCACTGTTATAAAGTTCATATTTCTAGTCAGTAAAATTATAAGGCATTTGATCCTCAAGCAAGGCTTGGCACAAAACTGAGCCCTGCATGCAGCAGCAGAGAAAACAGAATAACCCCAGGGGCGAGAGCAGGGAGGATCTTTGGAAAGAAATAAATAGGCAGGCTATCCAAAATGGCAGCAGCTGGAAGCTGCTCCGAGGTGGGATGTCAGGATGAACCCCCTGGGAGATGCGATACCGCACACAGGGCAGGGGAGGAGGTCAAATGTGCAAGGCCCTGTAATTTGTCAGATGGCTAACACCATCATTACCTGTGTGTGTGTGCACAGGGCATGCTTGCCTATAAATTACACTCACAAATTTCCAGGCTAAATGTTCTCTTACTGCCAGCACAGAGGACTGCACCCCCCTATTAGGAGATATTGTTTTGTAATGGGCAATAAAAGTTAGCTCTCACAGCATGAGCCTGAAACAGAATCACTGCTGAAATTAGCAGCAATGTCAATAGTTTGGATTTTTTTGTGTATTACATATTTTTCCTTTTTCTGACATCTGTGGGAGTAAGAGCATAGGAAGAAGGGTGGGCTTGAAAAAGGAGGTAGAAGTGGAGAAGGGTTCTGAGGGTGGAGCAAGGGAGATGAAGAGGGGAGAATAATAGGTCCCTTGTTAATATCATTACCCAATATCAGCTTCAAGAGGGAGATGTTCAAGAGCCAGATGCTTTTAAAGACTCCTTGGCAGGCAAACTTCTGTACTGCCTGTACTCATGCTGGACCTGTCCAGTATTGTCTTTTTAGGAAAACGCCCTGCTAATAGAGAGGAGCCAGCTTTCCGCGCATCGGGATCACACCAGCCTCCAACAGTGGGCATCACTGGCAGAGGCCAACAATTTAGCAACGTCAATGGAAGAAAGGAGGTGAGAGGACACAGAAAAGGGAAAATCCCAGTGGAGGCAGGATCAGGCCCGTAAGGAAGTAAAACCAGCAGCCACTTCCATGAGGTGACTGTAGGGAGGAGATCTGTCCCATTGCCCTACCGCGTCCAAGAGCACCATGTCACTTATCACAGTTGTATCGCCCTGGCTTTCCCACAGCCATCCCGGGCTCAGAATGAAGGCTCCCTTTTGCAGCTGGCAGCTGTCTCTCTCAAGACTTCCAGGACTGGGAACCAAGGAATTGCAGAAGATGCCACTTGTCCAAATTAGATAAAGCCGGAATCCTTAACATTGTCACTCCTTAGGCACTCTGTTGTACCTCATTCATAGTGAGCCTACCAGGAATGGGAATAGGAGAGGGTGCTGAACACAACAAAAACATCAACACTGTGAAATTTAAGTATGTTTATATTTTCTGACATAATCTGCACCTAGTGCTTTCCCAATACTCCCATTTCTCTAGAACCCTGCCTTGTTACTCCTAGAATGGCCATCTGTTTATACCCTGTTGAAAAACATCAGCTATTGCACTGGTACCTCCTCTGATAACCAATGAGGAGAGCTGGCATTGAGGTGGCAGATAACAATTGCAAGGTAATGCACACTGAGAGACACCATTTGAACTACCCATATTTCAGAACTGCTGGGTTCTGAATTAACTGTAATCATTTAGAAAAAAAGGCTCAGGCAATTCATTGATAACTCTGCTATTTTATGCTGGTCATTGTCTCAGACACCATAGGGGAGAATTTTTAGTATTATTTTTGTGCCATTCTATAAGTTGAAGACCTTTGTTCCATTCTGGTTATTTCAGATCGAAAAAGAGATATGGTAAAAATAAAGGTGCCTGAGGACAGGTGACAAAGAGGATTACAGGGATGGAAAAGCCAATGTGTAGAAGAGATTGAGACACAGGATTTGTCATAGTTCCAAGGTTAGCTGCTCCTCTGACCTCTTTCTAGTACAGAGGCATGCTCTGCTTCTTCAGGCCCCTGTGGGAGTCTGTCTATCTGCCTGTCCTTTCCCTGCTAACAGCTCCCTGACATCTTAGCGAACATGGTCTTTGAAGAAACTTGCTTTTTAATGTCAAGCATTCTTAGGATCTTTTGACTCCTGGCCTTGGCAAAAGAAATCTATAGCTGGACTCTTGAAATAGCATCCTTCCAGCTTTGGCTGTCTTGTCATGACCCCTGCCATGCTTACTGTTAATCTGGAGGCACTGTGCAGCCTTCCAGCTAGTTCCCTGCTATTAAACTAAGCCAGTGTTTACACAGAGTAGTTTACATAGAGTAGTCTTCACTGCCATTACACCACATACCTTATTTTTAATGCTTTACAAAGTAACCCTGCATTCTCCACATGGTGGGTCAGTGATGGTGACCCACACTTGGAGCTTTTTTCCCTTTTTAAAAATGGGGGTTGCATTTCTGCTTTTCCAGCTAGGGGGAATTTCACCAGACTCTCATGACTTCTCAAATATGGTGGACATGACTTAGCAACTTCCTCCTCTAGTTCCCTTAGAACTCATGGATGTATCTCATCGGGTCATGGAACGAATCATAAAATGGTTAGTTTTTGAAGGGATAGCAAAGATCACCTACTTCCAAACCCCCTGCCATGGGCAGGGATGCCACTCACTACATTGAGTTGCTCAAGCCCCATTCAGCCTGGCCTCAAACACTTCTGGGGATGGGCCATCCACAACTTCCCTGGGTAATCTGTTCCAACACTTCACTACGCTCTGAATAAAGAATTTCTTCATAACATTTTCCCTACTCTTCCTTTTGTCACTGATATACATATAGAAGTTTTTCTTGTTGCCCTTAATGTCCGTGGCCAGATTCAATTCTATCAGGGTTTTAGCTTTCACAACTTGATCCCTGGCTGTTTGGACAATTCCTCCATATTTCTCTCAGGCTAGCTGTCCTTGCTTCCTGTTTTGTGTGTGTTTGTTCAGGAGCTCCTTGTTTGTCCATGCAGACCTCCTGGTACTTTTGTCTGACTTCTTCTTTGTTGGGATACATTTTTCCTGAGCATAGAGGAGGCAATTCTTGAATATCAACCAGCTGTCTTGGGCCTTTCTTCTCTCCCAGGCTTTATCCCACGGTGCTCTATCAAGCAGATCCCTGAAGAGGCCAAAGTCTGTTCTCCAGAAATCCAGGGTAATGATAGGTATCAGCAAGCAGGCAAGGAAAATTGCTTTGCTCTTCCCCACTCACAGCTGCATGGCTGAATGAGGATGATGAGGAGAAGCTCACCTGAGGCTGTTCTGGTCTGCAAGGAAGGTGGACTTAAGTACTCCTGAGACACTGAGAAAGCCACTAGGCCTGTTTGAAGCAAACGTAGAGGGCTGAATCAAACCACTTAGTGTGTCTTATTTTCCAGGATATTCCAGGCTGGCTTGCTGTCATCAAGGGTAAAGCAGGCACTGAAGAGTGAAAAAGTGATCAGCAATTTGGTCAATATAGAAACCTTGTAGTTCTACATGCCCTGATCCGTGAATTAATTTGTATCCTGACTTGGTCTCCATTGGTCTCTCAGACACTCAAAAGAAAAAGCAAAGTGGCATGGGTCCACTTTCAGCTCCCAGTTACTTGCACATATCAAACATCAGTGTGATGCCATGGAGGTGTGAGTGACTCTATTCCTAGGAAAGCAACTAAGAAAAAAAAAAAATCTTCTCATGGGGGCAAGCAACCCTTGTGAAGAGTTAACGAAGAGAGCTGTTTCTGTAAAAATAAAGAATGAGTTGTGCCTTCAAATCTCCTCAACTATGAAAATGTAAAAATCTCCTCATTTTTCATTTTTTATATTTATAAGCCAATTTTGCAGAACTGCCCTTCTTTTATACAAACACTTACCACGGTACATACGCTTCCTTTGCTGTCATAAATTATCTTGTGGATATGCTCTATGAAGTTATTAACTGTACTTTTGCTATTAATCTTGGCTCTAACTTTTTCTAGATTATATCTCCCTGCCAATCCATCTTCAGGGATCTGCTTCCCTCAAGGGAGCACCACTCTGTAAAGTGTCTGTAACAATGCGCCTTTTAATGATGCTCTCCTTTGGCTTTTACTGGGCTTATTGCAAGACTTGTACTCCATTTTCCTGTAATAACTCAACTGCTGCCAGGTTGGTGCTCCTGACAGTTACATCCTTTCCAAGACTTTTCTGACTTGCCCCATCTGGAGCAGGGAGATGCAAAGCAACTGCCATGCTCTGGGGAAGTGATAAGGGCTCACCTCTTCAGTGACCTGGAGTATTTCCACTGGGGATACGATCAGCAGCAGCCAGCAGAAGAGCACATGAATTAATGCTCCCTGCAGCTCCCTGGGGTGGTGTTATTCACTCCTTTCCCTGCACCTCTTTCTGCAGACCTGAGCACGTGTATCGTTTGTGCCGTGTTTACCACCTTAACCTCTTCCTTTAGTGGACTGTATCAAAATAGAGTCAAAGAAAATTCATTCCCTGTACTAGATGCTCATACAAATAAGATAACTCTTCAGCTGAGTGATTTCAGATAGCAAAATAATTGGTGCAAGTATACTCAGGATGAATATACGCATGCAGGATGCAGTCAAAACATGTATGCCCTTTACCTCCAAAGCACACAACTCTACCCAGTAATCTACAAGAGCTTTTTTGCAGGCTCAGCCAGTGGAAAGAACTGATAAACACTTGACTGACCCTCATGTATATTTAATCTGGTAGGTAAGGGTGGTAGGTGCACACACACACACAAACACATATGTACCTTCTTCTATTGCTATATAGTACTTCTGACATATTTTAAAATACTAGAGACTATATAAGCACCTCCCTACCTTGCATACCAGAATGGGAGGGGCAAGGAGGAGCTGCATGATAAGGCAAAGGCCATGTGTGAAAATGTAGTATCTGGGATTCTGTTTTATTTTTACAGGTCAGTACCTGATTTTGGTAAAATATGTTAGGAGGCTAGTGACCTCCCAGACCCAGGTGGACTCAGATGTGCTTGCTTCAGATGAAGGCAACACCTGCAGGGTAGGATGGAATTCAACAGCAACCACATCAAGAATAGAAACCAGTATTTTGTTGAAAACAGAACAAAGCAAAACAAAACATCCTTCTCTGAACAGCAGGACATAGAAATGTGAGAAGATCCCTTCCTGGGATTATTTAGCTTCTGTGACTCCAGGACTTTTGTCCTCATCCTGAAAATTGCAGAATCCACAACTTCAGCACTAGCAGTCTTTCTCCTCCTCTTTTGTTCTCTCTCCATCACTTTATATAACAACTAATCACTCTGATCCCAGGGCACGTTACATCTGGCCAGATGATATTTTACATACTGATGAAGCAGGCAAGACCACAGAGGTATTCCACCCCTTCCTGTTTCCTTAAATATGAGCTCTCAAAAAAAATCTTGAAAATTAAAGTGGTGAGCTGAGACTGTAAGACCACCATGGCTGGCATAGAAGTGCTGTGACTGACTGAAATCAGAGTCTCCCTTGCAAGGCCCAGGAACCACTCTCTCCTGTTGCATCCTACTAAGCAAGGAAGGTAGTTTGCCATAAGTGGAATCTAGAAACTAAATACTTAGGACAGAACATCATTTATGCTAGGGACCCTGCATTATGATCTTGAGATTTTGCTGAAAGAAAAAGATTGAGCCTCTTCCTTTGGACATGGTTAGTGGAGCAATGGCCCTGAAGAGACTACCTTCACTGGCCTATTCCCTGGTGACCTTGGCAACCCAGGATATGCAGAGAAGGGCAATAGTAGTTCCTGACTTGTGAGTGGTTACAATTCTTCTCAAATCTTATAAACCTCAGGGCAAAGTTTTCCACTAATAACCAATGAGTGCAAGCAAAACCAGTAGCCTCCAAAACTAGGGGTCTGTATCCCTCCTACCAAGATTCAGTAGGCAGCTACAGACACAAAGTGCAAATTTTAGGGAAGTGCACCCCAGAAAATCTAGGAAAACTGTAGTGCACTTTTTCATGCCTGAAGAGTTGAATCCATTGCAAACAGGGATCAAATTGCTGACGTGCAATATTTTTACTTAAGGGAGAAAAAAAAACTCTGGCAAGGTAGAGTTGCAATAAATAATTGGCAAAATATATCTGCAGCTCGAACAAATTTCAGCCTTCTGGAGGAGGCTGGTGGATTGTTTTTCCCATCATGTTGTAACCTTCCCTCTCAGTCTGAGACTATTAATTTTTGACAAGGTGTGAGGCCTGATTTAGACTGATCTGATCTGATGGAGTGACCTATTTCTATTACCTGCTCCCTCACTCCTCCTGCTGCTCACCTCTCTGATGGCCACTCCAGCTAACTCCCACAGCTCCGCTAGCATCTTCTTTATTTCAGCCCTTTCAAGAGTAACCATAATGGTGAGAACTGAACATAGATTCTCAGCTCACAATAATTTTTAAAGCCATTTCTCTTGTCCCACACACCTCACAGGAAGCTCTTACACAATCTCTTTTCCTTTCTTCATTTAGTGTTATCACTCCCGTTGTAGCAGAAACGCCCCTCAAACATGTAAAACAATCAGGCTTCAAGCTAGCCCACCAGTTCTTGACACTCTTCCTCCCTTCTCTTCATCTGGCCCCAGCTGAGGGTCACTTCTCATGTGGAATCCCTTCTCTGGGAACATAGAGGGGCTGCAGAAAGCAGAGTGGGGTGGGGGTGTCTTTGCTCTTGACTTGGACTACAGAAGGCTGCATATATCTGGGTAAATCTTTTCTAGAACAACTATGCAGCATCCTGTCAGGCTGTGAACTTGTCAGGATCTGTCCATTCTTGGACTTCTTTCATGACTCACTGTGAGAAACAAGCAAAAAGCTTCAGAATTCCGGGGCTTTTGCAAACCTTTTTTTTTTTTTTTCCCCTTGGGATTAATCTTTTTCTTTTGTTTGTTTGTTGGTGGTTTTTTTGTCTGCACTCCACAAGCCATTGCCCTTTTCAAACTGCTTGACAGAACACTGTTCTGTGACACAATGTCGACAAGCAAAATATTGAATGGTTAAATGCTATTTTCTAAAACAATATGGGACAGCTTACCACCAGAAAATGGACCATGGCCAGAGACACCGGGAGAAACACCACCACCACCTCAAGCCAATGCTGGAACTAGATATAACATTAGGACTTAGGGTTCTAATTGTATTAAACCAGTATTTTGTGACCTAAGAGATATAACAAAAAGGTTTAGATTTTTTACAGCTAGTCCTTATACCAGGACAAGCTGAAAGGGCTTTGAGTTTTGTTATTGATTCTGACCTAAAGTGATATTGATATGAATTTTAAATGCTGCATGTAGATAAAGAGGGTGCAATGATCAGTTCAAATATAGTCTATTAGTGCTTGTTCAGGCAATTTTGTATTGTATAACATGATAAAAATTGGACAAGACCTTATCTGGTTTCTGTGTGTGAAGCCTTAGCAGGTATGTGCTTTTTATGTTCTCATGTCTAATCAATACATCCCGGTTTTTTGGATGGGTCCCAGAGTCACTGCCTAAGGACTGATGAAGTTTAAATGCCAGGCCTTTACTTTATACTGCTGTTTGCCTGTCCATTTCTGTATAATCATTGCCATTCTAGAGAGATGAGGTATTGTATATCAAGGAGCATATTCACAGGTCTTTTATGTTTGCCTTCATAATGATAATAACAAAAGTACTGGTGGTAGCAATAATACAAGCAGTAATAAAAATATAAATACTTGTCCTGAATAGCAGCCTATTGTGTCTGCACTCTAATCTTTGTAAATGCTCATCATCTTTTGTCTTCCTAGAGCTAGAAGATGCTTTTCTCTTTCAAGTTTTTCCTCACAGAAACGCCTTTCAAGGTTGAGGCATTGTTGGAAGCTAACAACAGTGGCTTTGAAATAGATCATTTAGCTGAAGAGTGACAAACACCCTACTCTGCTCCCGGGAGAGTAGCTGTGCTTTCACTTAATGAGGTAGCTGAAGACATCTCTGGTCCTTGTCCCACTTTGAGCCCAAGTGCCAGAGGCAAAATAGTGAGCTTTGCTTACATGAGTGCAAAGATTTCAAGCTCTGTGTCTCTGTGCATTTGCAGTTGTTGTCACCTTTCTGGAAAGGTCATTTTGACTTGCATAGTTATTAAATCCTGTCTCCTTTGTTCTACCCAGATCAAACCTAGGCCAATGCATTGATGAAGCTATGTCTGATTCTTTGTAAAATGGAGCATGATGGCGAATATTGTTGGCAGGCAAAGGTAATTTAAGCTTGACTATATTCTGCTTCCTCTTGAGAGCATGGCATCTCTTGGTGGCAGGGTAGCTGGGTCTCTGTGACCATTATGCCTGTTAGTAACATGCAGAGTAGCAAAGTAAGTGTATACTGTACCAGTTATGATAACTACCTGGTTCAGTGACACCAAACAGAGGCAGACAGAGAAGTATCACTTAGAGATTTTTGCATGCATGGTAGCAAGTAACTCTCCATCTACCCCAGCAGATGCCTTGACCTGAAATGCTCATTTGCTTCCTAACCATGGCTGTGTCTTCGGCACTGCTTTTTTTACAACACACTTCAAAAAGGTTCCTGAAAAGAGACCCTATGTAGCACCTCTGTGTGTTATATTCAGTGCATATGCTCGAAGAGAACTCATAAAAACTTCTTCATGTAGCAGTTGGATAATGAGTACACCCGAAATTCTAAAGATAGGGTAAATGTCACATGCACATGGAAGAATTCAACCATGAGATACATTACAGATTTATGATGTACAACTCATTAGGTTTTGTTATCTGATTCACCAAAGTTTCAATGAAGACAGATTGCCAAACAGGAAAAGAGGCAAGGAAAATCCAGTCAATTTATTTTGAAGGATCCATTCTTTTAATAGGACATTGCTTTGGGAGAAGTCTGCTTTAAATCAGGATGTATGCAATTGGTTTATGCCACAGTTTGATTTGATGATACTTGGCTGTTCTTATCTAATAATATTTATTTCATCAAAGCAAAGGAAACAGAAAGTTGTCCAGAAATTGGAAGCCTCACTCATTTATCTAATGAGAGCTGTTTATTCTTCCCATTTCACTTTCATGCCTCTTGGGGACAAGCAGGGTCTTCGTTTTATCATCATTGTCCATACAGCTATCCCACACTGCAGAATCCATGATGACTGCATTTTCGAAAGACTGTCTCCCCAGGGACTGTAATTATTCATCTTTCAGGAGACACAAGATCTATAATACACAAGTGCTGCAGACAAGAACTAGTTTACAGGTTTATCTCGTGACTGAAAGAATAATCCATCTTCCTTGGCATGATTTAGCAGGTGCTGCACAAGAAAAGAAAGAAAGAAAGTGGGTCAACCCCATTTCAACTTGTATTCCCCTGTTCACATAGGTCTTATTCTTTTAATTTCTCATTGAAGAGCATTAACGCTTGAGTGAGCAGAAGAAATGGGCCCTATTTCCTGTATCCTGTTACACACCTTGTAGCCATTAGGGTTGTGCCTGCACCGGGTTTGGACTCCCTGTGAGCTTTCTTGCCCCAGCAACAACTCAGCCTGGTATCCCCTCTGTTAGGAGCAAGCAGAGCAAGGAAGCTCTGCTTCTGACAGAGATAGTGGCTTGGGATCTGGAAGCCCTGACAAATTCATGAGGTAAGAATCAGGCTATTAATAGAGAACTTGAGTGTATGAAGGGATTTTTCCTAATATTTACATGGTAGGTCTAAGCCTCTGAAAGAAATTCCAAAATTTTTCCATGTTTCCTCTAATGGATGATACCTTAAGACACTTTCTTGTGTTTCATCCCTCCTCTTTTGCCAATGTCAGTCATTTCTCACTATCAGCACAGAACAGCCCTGTAGCTATCACTACAACTCTTTTCCCAGGAAAGTTTGTTCTGAAAATGGAACTTCAGGTAGTTTAAGCTTCTTGGAATGGCATTTAGCATCTAAAGACACTGAAGACATGACATTGCCATATGTTCGTGCATCTGTTTGGAAGTCCAGGTTGGGTGCTCAAAAGAAAACCTGAATGGACATGGCTCCAAACTGAGAATTTGTCTGCATAATAATACATCATGTGTGACCATAGTGCCTCCTAAGCACTTATTTCTTCATCTTCATCCCCACATATTTCTGATTTCCATGTATGCTAAAAACCCCACTGGAAACAACCCATTCCTCTGTGTTTGTTCTCCCCACACCCTACAATAACCATCTGTTATTCCTAAAGGGTAAACATAGCTTGTCTTTTTCATTGCAACATAAAATGTTACTCAACAACACTAAAATATTTGCATTTTCCAAAAAAACTTCAGCTAAATCTACTTTCTGTGGCCTTACACACAACCTTGCCTGCTTCGAGGGCACCAAGTACTATCCAAAAAAGCTACTAAAGGATTGTTAACATAGAGAGCACAGGGTCTCTAACATTGGGTAAATTAAGAAGCAGGCATCAGCCCTGGGTGCTCACACTGCAAAGTGTTTCAAATACCAGAGTAAGACAGGAACAGCTAAACTGTGCTCCAGACATCTAAATTTAAGGATTTACATTTCTTCTGATGCAGTAGATGACATTATCGATTCTGAAAGCAACAGAAGGAGCGTACTGCTCTGCCTTGCTTTTGCCATTAGAGATTAAATCAGCTCTGTTGGATCTTTGCAGATAAAAGAGACCAAAAAACTCTTAACAAAGCAGTTCAAAATTCAGCACCAGTCTTAAAGAGCCTAAATCCAACCACTGCAACTTTAGCTGCAGTTTGCAAATACCTCTGAAATATACTAAGATTGATGGAAACCCTAAATCTAGGGTTCTCTGAATATATAAATCCAAATATTGTTGCTCCTTGAGGCTGTCTTTGATTTGGAACCCATTCCCAGATTAAAGGCATTCCAGGTAGACAGTGCTGGTATATCAAGCCAACAGTTATTTGTTAGGCAGAATTACTGATTATAGTAAGGAGCCCTCCTTTGAAATCAGTATAATGATCTGGCCAATATTTAGGAAAAAATCCTCATTTCTCATCTTTATACTCACTCCATTATTACCATCTGAAGTGAAGCAAGTTAAAAATAAGGCTTATTTATTTTTACCATTTCATATCAGTGAGTGAGCTGGCTAATTTACATGATCTTTGGTATCACCATAGTGTCTAGGAGAATTTGCTTACTACTACCTTGGTTTTCCTGGCTCATGTGTACTACTGTGCAGACACTGGTAGGTTGCAGACACTGCAAGGAAACAATCACAGGCAAAACCCCCCCCAATAAATTAATTAGATAGTTTTCCAAATTTCCAAGTCTTGCAACACAGAAGAACAACCCACAACTAAATGAAATTTTGGGCTTCACCTACTCAGACCATGTTCATCAAATTATACAGTTCTTCCAAAGCCTTATTTATTTATTGCAAAAGCCTTTTAGGTTTTCAGCTCACCTTCATTTTCATGCAATTTTAGGATGGTAAACTACAGCAGGAATTGATTTGTCCGGACTTTGCTAATTCTCTGTATCTGCCTCCCATGTTACTACAGTTTCTTCCTCACACCTGCCCTTTTTTGACATTTTTCTGGGAAGCTGACCACTGTGCTTCAATTTGTTAAGCCCTCCACATGAAGATATCCATTTCCTCCTGGCAACAGGAGCATTATATGTCTTTGGGGGACAGGCATTTTCAATAAAATTTTCAAAGTGAGGGACGCCACTTGCTGTTAGCTGTTTAGAAATGAGAACACTTTCACCCTTTCTTCCGTCAAAATTATTCAAACGCAGAAATACTATAATTTCTGTCAAAGTGGTCACTCACTTAGAGGTGAAGAGACAGTTTTAGAACAGAGATGTACAACAGTTGTGCCCTGGTTTTCAGAGAAAAAAAATCTCTCAAAGGGGAAAAGCGTACATGACTCTGTGCCTCTGATACTTTGTGGGTTTTGTTGTGAGATTTGCTGGAAGTCCTGATGCAGCCCAGACCCCCAAAACCAAGGAGCATGCTCACCGTTTTCTACATTCTATCACTTGTTTACATGAAGCAAAACAGCAAACTTATTCTATCACTTGTTTACATGAAGGAAAACAGCAAACTTAGTCTTACCAAAGATTTTAAACAGAACTGGGGTGTTTGGGATATTATTAAAGGACTAGACACTGATTCATAGACAAATGTGCTCTTGATGCAAATCTGTTAGTGATAAGACGGTCCAATCATTGCAGGGCTGAATATATGCATTCACATGACTGCAAATTATAAAATAATTTTTTTAAAAGAATATACATTGAAAAATTGTCTATAGCAGGACACCTCTGTTTCTGGGCACCAGGATACAGAATGAAGAACTGAAGGGCAGAAAGGAAAGAGAAGATCAGTAACAAGAGAAAATCATGTGACACTGCATCTGGAGAACTTGTAAGCCAGATTTCATATAAATCATGTGAGTCATATAAAAACTTAAAAATAAAGAGAGAAAGCTGAGACAGAAAATGCCCTGGCAGATATCAACTTGTGAAGTCACAAGCCTGCTTGTGCCAACACTTCAGGTCTCATTCATTTAGGACCCTTTGCACACTGAACCTACCTCACAGCTGCCTCCATTGTCCCCTTATTATCCTGATCTGTTGTGAGGACATCCCCAGGATGTCTGGCAAAGAGCAGCTCCTTGACTGTGCAGGATGTTGTTCAACTGCTGGTTTCCCCACTCCTGTACACCTTGCAATGAATTTTAAAGAGAAATCAAGGTTGTTATTATGAACCATAGTGGGGAGACAACAAAGGCAAATTGTAACAAACCGAATGCTTTTAGTGCCCAATGCCACATGTTTCTTCTGTAGCAAGTTCCTACAGCATTGAGCAGAATGATGCCCAGAATGAGGACAGGATGTTCTGCTGAGGAGGTTGTGATAGTGGGCAGCAGCAGAGAGAGGCTTGTCCTGACTATCAGGTGAGGTGAAACCCCTGGAAAAGCAACAAGAGGGAGACATTGTTCCTTCTCGGCAGCAATGCATCACGGCACAGACCTTGAGCACAGAGTGGGCAGCACCACAGGGCAGATGAAGAAATGGCAGGGTGGATAACAAGGGCTGCCTGTAGCAGGATGCAAAGATTTGGGTTTGTAGAAAAAAGGAGACTTTCTGAAGAATCTAGAGAGGAATTCATAGATTGTGAGAAAAAAACTGAAAGTTGCTGGACAGAGTGAAGTGAGGACCCTTTTATTAACCAATTTTGCTTTCAAGTCTTTTATTTAATTTGTGTCACCCATCAGTATCCTGGTTTGTGCTGCTGCTCTTTCCTTGTGGTTCAGTTTATTTCAGGGGGTTGTTTTAATCATTTGTGCACATCTGTGTAATAAAGCCCAGCTTTGGATCCTGGATACCTTTCTTCCCTATTAACAGGCTTCCTTAAAAGAAAATGAGAGGTGGATCCTTCTGAAAGTGCCAGCTACTTTGTTGGGCCAACTCAAAGATACAACTGATAGAACCAAAAATTAAAGCCAAATCAAACCAACTTTGCAAGACTGTACATCAAAGAGCCCAAAGTAACAGGTGTGTAAAGCTTTTCAGCAACTTGCCGCTATGAGCTAACCCAGTAATACACCAAATCTAGAAATAGTTGCCATTTCACAGGCTGTTGGATCTGCTGTAAACGGCAGATAACCTGGAAAAAAAGTAAGACAGGATGAGGTGTCCATTCATGCATTCTTGGAAGGGATCAGTCCGTGGGTATTAAGTCAAAGGCTGTATGCGTGTTGGTACAATGGAAGTGAGTTCTTAAGACAAAGTATGGGCTTTGATACCTTGCTGACCACCCATTTGTGGTTAAGTGAAAGGACATACATCACTGGAAAATATTAATAGCTAGTCTTCAGGGGAAAACAGTGGAATAGAGTCAGCATTAATCACATCCCTGACTCTATCTCAGGAGCCAAGAAGAGGTCATTTTTTTTTTCCATCAGGAACATCTTGGTACTTAAAAGAAAAAATGCATTCACACTTAAAGGTTTCTGTGGTGTAACCATAGAGATGTGTTAATGTAATAATCACACACAGCCATGTAGGGGCTTGTGCTGTTTTGTGCAAAGGGAGTTAGCAAAGTCCAACCTTTCTTTACACAAATGCAGCCTTTTATAAGTAAACACAAGGAAATATGTTGGTTTTACAAAAGTAAAGGTTTTATTAAAATTCAATAATCTTAGTTCCCCTAATTATTTTCTTTGTGGTCTAAAATTGTGACAGAATCTCCACATGGCGCAAATCAGCACACCCAGGGTAGCTCTAGGGATTTGCTCCTGCTAGGAAACCAGTCCATCACTTCCTCAAGGCTCTGACATTTTGAGGACCATGCTAGGACACAGAGCAGCAATTCTGAAATGCCAGAGCAATCCCACTTTATCACCATGTGATCCTGCTGAGTACAATAACAAAGCTCAGTTTCTCTGTGCAGTGTACATTTCAGCATGCAAGTTTATTCTTCTGCAATGACAGTTTTCTTCCTCTTCTAATTTCACCAGGAATTACTATGGGCCTGCATACTGCTCAGGGGATACTGGCTCAGCAAACAGATTTGTTACAGCTTCTGGACAGAATCAAAATTCATTACACTAATCAGATTCTTTGATAATACCATAGAATACTGCTCTCAGGTGTGGTGTGGAACCACAAATACAAATATTCTTAGTGTCCAGCAGCTTTATACTGTGGTGAGATATCTTAATTGACAGTGTCTTTGCTGATGTGTGCACATGTACTGTTAATATTATACTGAGCCATACTGAACAGACATAGAAAAACCCACCAGAATGTGCTATTTTCCATATCTGTAAGAAGTAAGCCCACTTCTGTGGCAATCCATCCCCAGCACAGTGCAGAGACATCTGGTAGTTAACAGCAAAGCCACAAATCATCTCTAAACTCACCTAAACCAAGACACAGATGATCCAATTTATGGCTGGTTACAGTCCTGCTTTGAGTTGCTGTAGGTAGCCCTAGCAGCCTTCTATCAGTTAACAGAAAAAAAATTCCTTCTGAACTTGAAATGAATGGAAGGTATTTGGGGAGAAGGGTGGGAGAGGAGCTTAAGATTTTAAAAATTATACAAATATTTCCAATTTGACCAGGAATTTGTCCCCTTTAATATTGAAAACGTTTCATTTTCAGCTTGCTGATGCATTCAAAAGCATTATTTCTCTAAAAAGTGAGAGAATAACTGTCTGCCTGAGAATGAAAATGTATTGTGATACCTTTAGCTGGTTTTCATTCTTCATATCCAAAAGATTCCTGTGAGTTTGTGATTGCTGATATACATGATGTACTGTAACAAAATGTTATCTTGTTTTTGTGCTACTGAAAGGGTTGTTAGCTGTTTCTTTCCTGAACTGTGGCACCACGATTTACATATTGTACTCACAGGCAGGCAGTTCTCTGACCTTCCACTCTTTCCAGCTTCCAGTAGCACTACTGGCATATATCTGTATTTCAGGACTGCACACTCATGCACTGATGAGTACTGAGCTCTACATCTGGAGCAGTCCAGCAAAGGGCAACAAGGCTCATGAGAGGTCTAGAAAACATGTCTTATGAGGAAGGGCTGAGGGAGCTGGCGTTGTTTAGTCTCAAGAAGAGACTAAGCATAAGTGTAAGGCTCAGGGGAGACCTCATCTCTCTCTACAACTCCCTGAAAGGAGGGTGTGGACACTAGTCTCCTCTGCTGTGCCTGCAGCGACAGGACTAGAGGGAATGGCCTTCAACTGAGATGGGAGATTCAGATTAGACACTAGAAAAAAATTTTTCATGGTTAAGGTGGTCAGGCATTGGAATCAGTTGCGCAGGGTGGTGGTGGAGTCACCATCCCTGGAGGTGTTCAAGAGTCTGGATCTGGCACTGGGCAATGCTGTTTAGGGGTTTCAGTGGCAGCACCAGCTGGGCAGTTGGACCAGCTGAGCCTAAAGGTCTCTTCCAACCGTGATGGTGATTCCACATATACAAGACCGCACTTCTACCTGCTCCCAACACACTTGGCCTGGCAATTGCTGTCACATGGCTTTGAAGTTTGCTTCCTTGCCCATCAAGGTTGCAGAATGAGGAAAAGTGAACAATTTTCTAGAGACCAAGAACATATCCTACACAGGGGTCTGCCCAGCTAATCCTCTCCAATCCAGATTGTTATGTCCCCTCCAGAAACTTCATTCAACCAAAGTAGCTGTCATAAAAGGTAGGGAACAGTCAGAGGTCTGACTGAGCTGCCACTGAACATGCTCCCAGCATCTAAAAGCAATAAGGGTAATCCTATTGAGCGTTTGTTCTTAAGCAGGGAAGTAATTTTTTCCAAGCTTTATTTTCATAAAGGTGTTTGGACTCCTGATAGTGGCACCTGAAGGGCTGAAAAACGGAGAACTTGCTTCAAATGTAGACATATTTGGGAACTTTGCACAGTCACATTGTTTCAAGAGGACTGTTTGACAAATGAGAGCACGGTGAGTGCTAAACAAAGGTGATCTGTTTAAATAATGTCACAGCCTGAAAGAAAATACCACTATCAGAACTAGTCAAGTGTGCGTCCGTCACGACTAATAGCTGGTGTCAGTCCCCCCTGAGTGACAAGCCCTGTGCTCTGGGGGACGGAGCAGAGCAGCAGCCCAGCAGGGCTGAGGTGGCAGCACACCAGCTGGGACCCTCCAGCTGGCCAGGGGCTGCGGTGGCCCCAGGGCTGTGCACAGGGAGCCACAGGAGCAGGGCTGGGACACTCAGAGGGCTGCTGGGGAGGCAGAGAAAGCATCCTTGAAAATATAGGTCACAAGCAAACGCTAAACTAACATGAGGAACCAGTTCGTTTATTACTCGACAGCTGTAATGGGTGGGGTTGAGGAAGAATGAATCTACGGGTCCCTGAAGAACTCACACTGCACTCCCTGCTGTCCACAACAACATGGATGTTATCAACAAACATACAAATACTAATGGCACTGCAACCCTGCTAATTTCAATTTAAAACCCCAAAAACAAGCAATCAAACAAAAGCAAAGGTAAAACCTGAGCAGGAAAAGGTCGAGTGGAGAACTGTGAATTTCCTTCTTTTACTTGGTTTAAATCATGCCCAGTTCAAGTTGTATGAGCACATGTATCTTAAATCTGTAAGGGCTTTGTTGTGGTTACCAGGAAAACAGAAAGAAATTACTGTGCTGGTGATTCCTTTTTCAATTATGAAAGAAAGGGTAAATGACTATAAAATGAGTGACTTGTACAGAGAATATGTGACATCTTTTTTCCTTGTCCTGACTACTGTCCCTGTAATCATATAGGTAATTGAGAAGAGATGGCACCCGCCTTTACAATTTCCCTTCAAGGCACTTAGAAAGGATGGGAACCCATTCTGTTTCATTTGCAGACAAACTTTGCAATTCTGTAGGTTCCTATCCCAGAAAATCAGATTTATGAGGTAAAACAACCATAGGGGGAATGTGAGTCTGATGGAGGAAAAAGGCTGATTAGGTTATTGGTGTGTCCACAGTAATAATCATGTTTAAACTGGAACTGAAACATGGCAATGTCCTTATCAGGCCTCCTTGATCTGTCCCTCTAGAAAGAAAGTGGAAGGAAGGGAAAAAGGTAAATCCCAAGAAGCAACATGGTAGAAATAGTGTAGAGCAAGGGATATGGGAAGAGAAAATGCTGCATTAAAAAGCCCACAATGAGGGGCATGGTTTCCCACATATCAGGGATCAGTCAATCCAGCTTGTGATTTGTTCGTACACCCTTCTTAACTGCACAGGGTGTCTGTTCAGTGTAATACAAAATGAGATGTGTTTCTGTATTTTAGGTGAGTTTTTCAAGTTCAAACCACCTTTAAAGTGCATTAGAAATCCTTTAACACCTGACAGAGAGGAAAGGCTGGGTACAGTTCTTCCTCCCCAATACACCCAGTCTTCTGCGCCACACTCTCTGCCCCCAAAAAAGACATGGTAAGAAAGAGGCATTCTAATCTTTATGGACCATTGACTTAAATTGGCTTTGGATTTCTTGAGCCCTTCACTTTCGTATTCTAAAGAAACCAAGAGAAAGCTCGTGAAGATCAGAGGCAGCTGAAAGTCTTTATGTGTGAAATAACTTGAAAGGTAGGGCTTAACCTAGCAAAAGAGAGAAAAATTCACAGTTCACCTACTCTATCCAGTCATAGATTTGTAATTTTGACACTTGTGATAAAAGGAAAATGTTAAAATTATGTGGGGAAAGGAGGAGGGTCATGAGTCTAAACTAAAAGTCTGAAAAAAATAATTTCAGGACTTCAATTGTCCCTACAGATATCCCCTAAAGACTGACAGCATGAGGCACTATCTTACTCTAATTTTCTCCAAAGGGAAAATGTGACACTGTATTAACATTGAATTAATCAAAGGAGCCAAATATATCTATGTATGCACAATATAGCTGTATCTCCCTATCTCAGAAAACTTTCTACCCCAACTGAACACCAGCTGGAAGAGAAATTCTTGCAATGGAGCCCTTTCTGTTTAATCCCTTAATCTTCTCAACAGTAGGGATTCTCTCTTAAACCCGACTGGAAAGTAACATCTGCACTGTTGAAAGAGAGAAAGCACCAGAAGGCAAGCCATGGAGGTCTCAGCTGCCTCTCTCCCACTCAGTAGTTTTCTCTTGAAGAAGCCTGTTTAAAGACAGTTTGCATTTAATGGCAGTGACACAGATCAGGAAAACACCCCAGAGGCTGAAATATTTTCTATTTCTGAGCAGTTGTGGCTCCCCATTCTTATACTGTGGCAAAGGCAGGAGAACTATAAATGCCAAGGAGACCACAGAGATGGATTACTCTGCAGAGATGGATTAACCCATAAGTGTTGTTATGCCCTGAAAGGTACTACCTTTCCTCCCTTCAACCATCCCTTCTTATTATTCATGGTTAGTGTTTTGACAGCTTAGGCCACAGCAATGTTCTGTCTGTAACAGGCCCTGACTGTCACTCCTGGGGCTTTATTATGGGTTTCAATGTCTCTTCTAGATTTGAGATCAAGTGATGTGGTAACACAGGTCAGTTGAGGGGCTGCCTCCCAAATGCTAGGTCCCAATTTCATGAGTCTCCTGGTTAACCCAGCCTTACAAAATCCCATGAAAAGTCAGGCACAGTACTCACAATCTGGCAATGTCTTCTTACAATCTAACAGAAAGGGGAAAACATCCCTCTCTAATTAGAAATAGATGTGGAATGTGTATTAATGTATAGAACTCCTATGTATTAATGTCTTTGAAATCTCAAATCACTTTGAACTCAGGTGACCAGATGGGTCACTAATGTCACTCACTTCATTCTGTTCTCTCTTTGAATATCTGTCTTGTTTCCTCTCTGTCCCTTTCCCCCCACTTTTTAAATTCTCACAATGCTACAGTACAAGTGTCTGTTGCAGAAAGGAGAGGTGATGGTAGCTAGCCCTATGCTGTTAGACTGGCCTGTTTCTGACACAGCACTCACAGCCAATTAAAGCAAACTTTTTACCAATGGCCAAGAAAATTTTCATAACAATTCTTCATGCCTGCTTTTTTAGTAACCTTTCAACTTTATAATAGCAATCACTTGCTCTGGAGAACAGAGACTGATCCATGCAATATCTTAGGTTACAAGCTCCTTTTTGAAAGAAATATTGAGTTGGGACTCCAAATCAGGCATATGCTGAAAAAGGCAGGTGCACAGTGAGAAGAATGAACCTTTTTGGTCCTTGGCACTTTCATTCTGCCATCTGAAGTCTGTAATTTATCATAGGTTGTACTGGGTATTCTGCGACTTTTGGTGAGGATTAAACAAAAAGAATTCTCTAGTTTAGCTTTCTAGGCATAGAATCTGTGAATTGTGTTATGGTTGCAGAAAATTGGTATGCAGGCCCAGAACTTCCTTCAGTCTTGGCTGGAAGCTTCTGGCTCCTCACCAGTGTGAGGTCTGCCCTGGAACCAGTGAGTTACTGAGTGACATGACAGAAAAGATCCCCAGGGGAGGCATTTAGATGGCACTGCAGTGGTGGTCCAGAAGGATATTCAAGGCACAATAGGAATTGATATTCCTATTCAAGGATCTAAGTCTACAAGCAGCCCTGAAGCCCTGTGAGCGTATGCATGGCATCCTGCAAATATTCTCTTTATTCAAGTGATGCTGATAATGGCAACCACCTCCCCTACTGAACACACCACACTTTCCAGGTTGTGTGTGTCCAAAACAGACTAGAGCCTTGAGGCAGACCTTCTGATCTCCTCTCTCTTCCAGCTGGATCTATCACACGGAAGACACAAGAGTATCCCAGACTCTCAGGTCTTGATAAAACATATAAATAATAACTTAAAGACAGGTAAACTATTTCAATGAGGAAAATATAGATTGAATGACTGAAAAAGATGAACTAAAAAGGCTGGTAAACAACTTTCCTTCTATCCACTGGGCCCTGGAAAGGTAGGCACATTCCTCCAGTCCTTGTTCAACTTTCGGTGGCTTCCTGAGCCAAAAATACCCCACTAAGGCCTGGCAGTAAGCCTGCTGCCCTGTCAAACAGCCTCCTTCTTCTCTCACATGCTTCTCAGTCTGCTCCTTGTTTGCTGCCCTTTTTGACCACTGCCCACCCCACCCTTAATTTGGGAAAGCTGTATTGTGCCCACCTTTTCTTAGGGAAAAAGAAATCGTACTCCCTTCACCTCCTCCCCCAAGGTTTTGGCTTGACCCAGAAGTGGGGACCTTCTTACTCTCATAACCTCTGCAACATGATGTACAATACACAATAGTGGGCCACAAATAAATTATAGAAGGCATACTTGTGTTCCAAGGTTGTGGTATACTCTGTTGGTTTTATGTCTGCAGTGTTTCTGGTGGGGCCCTTTAGAGAGCCAGAGTTAATGCAATGGTCCATGAGAAACAGAGTGCAATTAGTGAAGGTTCCTGGAAGCATGCAAGGCAGGAAAATCGACCTTTGCAAACCTTGGCCTTAGCTCGGAAAGAAGTGCCTTATGATCATGCTGCTTTTTGACCTGTCAGCATCATGGCAGTACATTACAAAGGCTGTTGCTGTTCCTCCCTGGAGCTGCACTGAAAACAAGAGTGGGTTAAGGGGCAGAGGGCACTGTACTGCCCCCTCAGCTATCCAAATGCAAAAAGAGATATTGCATGGCCAAGAAGAGTTTGTAATGTAACACCTTAGTACTACTGTTGACACGCCAACCCAGGAAGAATCCCCATGCTGTTGCATCCAGAAGGTCAGGTGCCTCCCCTCACTGTATCTTAACCAGCAGGCTCCGTGGTGAACTCTGATTTGTGGTCAACATCTTTTCATTTCTGTCCTGACCCAGATTCTGAGCCTTTGCTCCAAACTGGCATGAGACTGCAAGGATCAGAGGCCATTTTCTCTATTGTTGGCAGCTAGGTGCACGACTCTCCAGGGAGAGGTGGAGTGGAGGTGTTGCAAAAAAAGACAAGTCTCAAAAATAGATACCTTTACCTGGGAAATCTAAAATGTCACTGTGTAATCAAGTGATGCCAGGGATATGCAATACACTGCCCTTGGGAGTCAACAGCTCTGCTTTGCTGAGGGTTTGAGTGGAATGGCAGTCAGGTGGTGATGGAAGCACATGCACCTCTTGCTTCCAGTTCTCTTGATTCCATTGCTTTGATTTGCAGGTTCAGTATTTTGAGGCTGAGGATAGAAAAGAACACGTTGTGAGAATCTTTCTTTCTTTCTTTCTTTCTTTCTTTCTTTCTTTCTTCCTTCCTTCCTTCCTTCCTTCCTTTCTTTCTCTTTCTTTCTTCCTCTCTTTTCTCTTTCTTTCTTTCTTTCTTTCTTTCTTTCTTTCTTTCTTTCTTTCTTTCTTTCTTTCTTTCTTTCTTTCTCTCTTTCTCTCTTTCTCTCTTTCTTTCTCTCTTTCTTTCTCTCTTTCTCTCTTTCTCTCTTTCTTTCTCTCTTTTCAAAATCTCTGCAAGTGTGCTGAGGAGGGGCAGGAGGGTGTCTGCTGCAAGATTATTACTGAGACCACTTGTGACACTTTCTCATTAGCCTGTGTAATGGGAAGCCAATCTGCTGCTCAGGAAGCAGCACTGCAAATTATTTTCAGCCACAGATGATGCAGCCTGGCTTTGAACTGCTTAGGCCTTGTTGTAACAGAAGCACCAGCAATATTCATTTAATGTGCATTGACCTTTCCCTGACCTGGGACACAGAGACAGGTCCTGCTCTGGCTTATCACCATGCCTTTTTCTGTAAAGGTTTCTGCTTGGCAGACTGAATACTAAACACTTGACAGAATACTAAATTCTGTCTGCAAAAAGATGCAAGTTTGTTTGGTTTCAGTACCGCTGGGTGAGAGAAACAAACTTGTTTATCTTTCCCCTTCTGTAGTCATGCTGAGGACACATGACAAGTTTTGAACCTTAGAGGGCAGTGATATGGGGTGAGGACAAAAGAGTAAGCTGGACAAAGGGTGCCCCTAGGGCATTAAAAATAACTATTCCCTTCACCTTCTGTTGCTGCAGTAAGCTCACACCACTTGTCACTCAGCAGGAGATCTGTATCAAACAGGATGAAACTGGGGATGACAGGAAGTCCGTGAATGTAGACACATCCATCAAGTCTTATGCTTTGGACATGAAACTCTGAACCACTGCCTACTCCTAAACTGACATTACTTTCATATGCAGTTGTAGAGGCACAAATTTTTCATTTTCTATGACAGCAGAAATGAGACTGGGGATGTGCCATGACGTGGATGCCCTGACCCCAAAGCTTGACCTACAACAGAGTAGCATGTCAGCACAGCCATAGGACACATTGCACCAACATTTGAGCACCCAAAATCTGAGCAAGCAAAAACACAGCCATAAATGAGAAGGGGAAATATGAGACAGATGTGGAGAGGCATGAAGAAAATATGTCTTTCTTGCAAATCAACCAGAGCTCAAGGGAAGAGATCACAAAGAAGCAGAAACAAGATAAAAGATTACTGCTTGGTCAAAAGCATAAGACTTCATACTTGAGTTGGATAAGCCTTTACTGACAACACTACACAACCATCACAGTGCCCAATGGGGCCAGCCATGCCTCAAGACTTGATCACAGAATCACAGAATCACAGAATCATTAGGATTGAAAGGAACCTCTGGAGATCATCCAATCCAACATCCCTGCCAAGGCAGGGTCACCTAGAGCAGGCTACACTGGAACACATCCAGCTAGGTTTGGAATGTCTCCAGAGAGGGAGATTCATGACCCTGTTCCAGGGCTCTCCCACCCTCAATGCAAAAAAATTCTTCCTTGTGTTGAGGTGGAACTTCTTGTGTTTGAGTTTATGACCATTGCTCCTCACTCTCTCAATGGGCACCACTGAAAAGAGTCTGGCACCATCCCTTCCCTTCCCTTCCCTTCCCTTCCCTTCCCTTCCCTTCCCAACTCCCTCAGTCTCTCCTCATGAGTGAGATGCTTCAGACCCCTCTTCATCCTTGTGGTCTCCACTGAACCCTCTCCAGATCCTGGTCTTTCTTGTACTGAGTGGCACAGAACTGGACAGAGCACTCCAGGTGTGGCCTCACTAGGGCTGAGCAGAGGGACAGGATCACCTCCCTCTATGTGCTGGCCACTCTTCCCAATGCACCCCAGGATCCCATTGGACTTTCTGACTGCAAGGACACACTGCTGGCTCACAGTTAACTTATCATCCACCAAAACTCCCAGGTCCTTCTCCACAGAGCTGCTCTCCAGCAGGTCATCCTCCAGCCTGTTCTGGTACTTGGGGTTATTCCTACTCATGTGCAGGACCCTACACTTGCCCTTGTCGAACCTCATTAGGTTTCTTTGTTCTCAGTTATCCAGCCTATCAAGGTCTCAATGAATGGCAGCACACCCTTTGGTGTATACCTAATGCTACACTTTTATAGCATCTGCCATCAGAAGGCAATGTTTGGTCTATTTATTCCCACTCCATCTTGTTTTGTGCCTCCTTGCTCTACAGATTGCTCTGAAAGCTGAGAAAAACATATTGCACTTTCAGTTGCCTCATTGGAAGAAGGTCATTATATTTCCTTCTTGGCCTTTCTTGCTTCTCTGGTTTATGGATTGCTGACGTGCTCGTGTGGCCTTTGTTTTGATCTCTGCACTATATGTCAGGGCTTGAGAGAACTCATCCAAGGAGCAAATGGGCATTTGTCAGAAGTATTTATGCAAACATAGAGCAGTGATGTCTCAGAAAGCCTGCCCTGGGTGCAAAAAGGTTGTGCCACGTTGAACTGCTCTGACATCAGTTGTCACCTTGGCCAATCATGCAAGAAAATGTTGGACTGGTGCCCACTTCAAAGGAGCTGTGCTGAAAGATCTCACTTTTCCCAAGTGCTGGCCGATTAATGGCAGGGCTGTGAATACTTCCTCTAGCATGTTTGCACAAACTGTGAGGTTTAGAAGGGGTAAAGGTTCCATTCCAGCTATTTATGCTGTGTAGAATCAGAAGCCCAAAAAGATACAGCTAAATGAATTTCTGGCAATAGAGCAGTTTAAACAAATTGCAGTCACAGGACAAAGCCTTGCTGCATGGAAGGCCAAGAGGGAACAATACTAGAGTCAATTGCAATTACCTGCTAACCCTGGTACTTCTAAAGCTCACTTTTCATTGCTACTGCTGGCTGCTTATTTTTTGCAGCAATCTTGAATGTTTACATTGAATTAATAAACCCCAAACATTTGTGCCATTAATTTCTGGGCTTGGTAATTCTGATATTTCTGGTACTTCTTCTCCACTGTGCAAAAAGCACTTCCTTGTCCCTCCCCTCCAGTTCTGTAAAGGCTCCAAGTAGCTCAGCATAACCTCTGCCCTCTGTTCCAAAATCCTCTCATGGGTTCTTGCCCCAGATTGGGATCAATCTGAACATACCGTCAGACAAAATTACTACACCCCATCTCAGCACACTCCTGCTCCATATTCTGCTAAGTTGATTATAGAGCTAATTGGACACAGGGAACAAAGCAATTTAACTTCCCTGGAAGATGACAGTGCTCAAATGCCCAGAGCCATTGAGAGTAGCTCTATGAAGGAGCTAATTTTTCCACCTCGCTTATCACAGGCAGCTTTCATGCACTGGAAGTTTTAGGGCAATACTTCTCATCAGAAAAGAAACCAAATGCTCAGAAGCACACTGCATCAGCCCAGGACATTAATTTGCTTATTCTCTAATCTGTGTTGAGGTGTGTCCCAAATGGCCCTTTTCCCCACTGGGAAATATAGGAGCCAGCAGCATTACAGCTCCTAGGAAAAATGATACAGAGGATGGAGTAAGCCTGCTGCTGTTCACTGAAGACAGCTGAGGAAATGGAATGGAAATGGAAGAAAAAAAAAGGAGAGACAGCATTTGAAGAAAAACTAAGCAGAGGAACAGAGAAAGAAAGGCAGACAAGAGGAAACAGGCTTGTCTTTCAGTGGAGTTGCTCCTTCCTGGACATAATAAGCAATGGCACTGAATAACTTTGGGAAAGGTTTTATGGTCACCTGGCAGGATGCTGCTGAGAAAGAGAGCTGAAGACTGCTCCTGATATCCCTAAGGTTTTGAAACCTTTCAAAGGAATTGCTTCCTCCTGGTATTCATCAATGCTGGTTTCCCATGGGTGTGACAGGGAGGGGACCCCTTTTTAAAAGGTTTTAACTTCTTGAAGATCACCTCAAACACCACTCTGAAGACAATGACACAGGTAAACGTTTCAGCCTCGCCTATGGTCCAGCAGAGTGAGCAGAAACCTTGTTGTTTTTTTGTTGTTGTGGTAAAAAAGAAGTGCTCTCTTGTGAAAACAGGAGAGCCCATATACCCAGACAACTCAGACTATTACGTGACCTGAGCCCCACCACACACTCAAGCCCTGTGCTCAGCCATCCTTCCACAACGGGTGCAGGGCCCTGTGCTGGGGACACGCGAGCACTGCCCTAGGAAATGCAACCTGTTGTGCGACAGCATGTCACCCCCTTTCCCAAACAAAAAGCAGCTGGGAGAAAACATCTACCCCTAAATGTAGATTTATTAACACTCAGCACCAGGAAAGTCAAGGTCAAGGGTTAAAGCTTGCCTTTATCCATCACCTCTTGATATGACCTTGGTGGGGCTTTTTGCAAAGGGCAGGGACAGTTGACGCCATAATGAGCTGCTCTTCCCAGGAGACCCAGCATGATGAAACAGTACAGAACATCCACTTTCATGTATCAGTGCAAGAATACAGGTTGATTGGTAATAAGTTTCCCATTAAAAATACATGGGAACTTACCTCAGAGAGACAGAGAGTAGGCCCCACAGGATAAAGCCTGTTCAGCCAGCTTTTAATGAAGACAATTATATCCCTGTGTTTGAGGCTTTCCTTCCTCATTCTTCTCCAAAGAAAACAGGCTCATTTTATGGAGGAAAATCAGAATGAAAATAAATTTGTAACTTTAGTTCTTTACCTGGGTAAAGAACCTGAAATCTGAATGTATGCATAACTTACATGCATGTACAACAGCTACTTTTCAGAATGCAACAGTTTTTAAATTCTGAGGAAATTATTAGTTTCCAAAGAAACAACAAAAAGACACCATTGGGTGAGACCATTCATTTTAATGAGTTAGCCAACATATTGAATCATACAAGGAAGGATCTAATGCTGTTTTATTCTCAGGACCAATTGAGGCATTCATTCATCTCTCAGTCAAGATGTCACAAGTTTCATAATTTGTTTGAATTTATATTCCAAACACAATAAAGAAGGTGCTCTTCAGTGTTCTCCTTCACTTTTTCCTGTTCTCTCCCTCCCTCCCCAGGCATACATGGAGAGCGTGTAGCAGTTTGCTCAGTGCATTTGTGGATTTGACCCAGTGGATCTATGGCATTTGCTCCATGTATCCATATTTCTGAACTTGAACTCCAATCTCATATTGATAACTGATGTATCTTGAAGCATGAAAATTCACAGCAGACAAAACATCCTCTTCTGCTCCTCTGTTCCTCTGGTACCACTGACACTGACACCAAGCTGTTATATTTATGCAGGTAAGGATAGGGAAGAAGGCCATTCAGTCACCAATCCAGGCTGGAACAATGGCAAAATTTACTGGTGTTTCATGTGGAATAAAGGCAGAAAGATTGTGCACATAAACCAGTTTACACCCCTGTTTGCTAGATCTGATCCAATAGGATTAAATTGTTCTCATCTGTGAATACACACATTTTACCTTCTGTGCAGGACAGCATCTTCTGAGGTTCTGCAGTGAAGTTAGGGATGCAGATGGAGCTCAAGCAACAGTCTTAGAAAAGAGAGGTGCTTTGGAGTACTCAGCTCAGGATAAATGTAAAGGTTCCCAGCAAGTTCAGAGCAGACACTGTAAAAACCATCTCTTTTAAAACTATCTCCAACTGGGAATCAGAAGACAAAGGAACCATAGTCACCAGCATTTTTCTAAACTTTGGTCTTGGTGTAAAGAGCTGAACCATGAACATGGTATCATGTGAACCATAACAGCCTCATAAACTCAAAGCAGACCTGGACCTGCAACACTCTTAGAATGGCCAGGATGCAGGGCCAGTCTCTTCTCTACCCATCTCCAGCAGCAGCACTGGAGAAAGCAGAGGTTCAAACATCTGCCAAACACACACATGCTCCCATCCCAGGAGCCATCACACCAGATATAAAAAAAAAGTCAGCCCCAGCAAGAGCCCATGGCCAACAGGGACTACAGCAGCACTGAATCTCAGCTAACTCTAAAGCTGGGTAGATTTGGACAAATGGCTCTTCTGTTCACTCTGCCTTGCACTCTGCCATTCTGTAAAGTAGCCACGGTGGGCCACCAGTATGGCACTGGGCTGTGTCCCCCTGTACCCCCAAAAGCTGCAAGGAACTCACACAGGGGAACACCCTTTATCAAAGTGCCCAGCCCTGCCAGGACAGGCTTTGGGTTCAAATGACATTAATTTGCAAAATTCTCTGATTTCTCTCTGGGTGCTTTCTGTGTTGTTCAGGCATATGCCTCTTAGGGCACTCTATTTTTTCTCAATATGACATTTGTAAGAAGAATTTCCTTACCTAGCAGATACTCTCCCTGCTCCACCCCTCCCTATCTTCCTTCCCGTCCCCATAAAACTATTATTTAAAAACAGGAAAAAATAGTCTGGCAAACAATCTTCCCTTCACCCTCCCTGCTATCTGTTTAAATATCCTTGACTGCAAGACATTCAGTACAGAACAGTCATCAATTTTTAATTCATTTAATCTCTTGGTAACAGTGTTCTCGTGAACTGAAGGGCCCCTGAGGAAACTTCAGAGAAACCTCAGACTGGCATCTTTCGCCGGATCCAGGAATGAAATTTTGAGGATAGAGCGGACTCTGTGCAACTGCATGGGTTAATGGGGGAAAAAATACTTAAAACTGAGAACCTTTCACACCCAGCCAAATCAAAACACAATGTAAACCAGAGCTCTGTACCCTAACACAGCACAGATTGAAACAAGCACCAGGGAGAGAATTCCCTGCATCAGAGTTGTTCATGATTCAGCAAACTTGGGAAGGAGCCCTCTGTGTAAACATGTGGGTTGTCTGTGCTCCTGGTCCTGCTACTGCTTCGTTCTTGTTCCAAGAAGCTCAGAGAACATCCTAATACACTGTCAGTAATTAAATTCTGCCTGCTTAAATGCCCTGGAAGTCTCAAGAGAGGCTAATTTTTCTCCTTGAGTCTGTAAATGTGGGGGAATCTAATACTGTGTGTATCTGCATTGTTCTCCAATGAACTGTCACTCAGAAAGGGACAAAACGCTACCTGTTTACAATGTGAATGTTTATTGCCTCTGCAGGCACCTTAAAGCAAGGGTAGGAAGCAAGAGGGTTCTTGGTTATATTCAATCATGTCATATAATGGTAACACTCACAGGCCCCAGGTGTACCTGAGCGTTGCATGAAAGGGAAAGAGCAAAACCCCATCCCAAGTGTTTATCATCTCATGAAACAGGTTGAAAATAACCTATAGCTCCAGTTCTGTGGCAGCTAAAAATTATGCATTTTATCTGAACCCAAGCTTTCTCATAATGGGATGTAAAAGAACTACATTTCTCTGAGGAGGCTTTTGCAAGGAGAAACAGGTTTGATCACGCTATGTATGATACTGAAATTAATGTGTGGATAGAGACACATCAGCTCAACAGCATCAAAGCAGCACAAAGTGTACATGCACCCAGAGCTCCAGATATCCAAAGTGACTGGATGCCACTGGCAATCTCAGAGAAACGCATTGGTAACAAGGATGGCAGCAGAAAGAAGCCTAAAGCCTTCAGCCACACTCCCCACCTCCCTCAGCCCTCCTCCCCAGCAGAGATCCCTGTCCAGTATTTCCTTATCTATAATACCTGGCAAGCCTCTCTGTAGGGATGGGCATGGTCCAGTCCTGCTTGCCTTCTAGAGGCCAATGCTGAATAGCTAATTCAAGCAGACTCAGTAGTGAAGAGACTGTGACTCGTTACACTAAACCACACAACATAATTTCCCATCTTTTCACATGCACCTTAACATAACAGGCAGGCTGCTACTATAATGACAGGCAGCATAAGAACACACAAGGTATTACACTACAAAGATACTCAGTAAATTAGCATGTTTTTCTCAAGATTATGGAATGTATAGGGCTTTTAGGGGTCTGTTTTTCAAAAAATGGTGACTAGAAAATCGTGATGCAAACATGGCCTCGATGTTCAGCACCAAAGCCCTTTCCACGACACCCACTAGCAGAACTGCAGCTCAGCCAGACACACAGATGCTGGGGAAATTTGCATAGTTACTATTTCTTGCAGAGACTTCCCCTAATTCGTGATGCCTTTTTCTAACCAAGTTACTTGTCATTTACCAGCAGCAACCTCTGATTCTTTGCCTGTGAACCTCCTGTTCTCTTTCACACTATTAAGAACATTATTTTCTATTCTTCTGTCAGTGGAGAGTGCCGGTGATTAGCACTGCAATATCTGGTCCCCTTTATTGAAAATGTTAATCCTTCCTTTTTGCAGCGTTTCTTTAGCCAGGGGTGTTAATACTTGTTTAATAGAATCAGGCTGTCTTTTTCTTCATCTTTTGTGTTGCATATGTTTTAGGAAGGGAATTCTTTTTTATCTTTTGGTCAGAATTTATTATAGTCTCTCTTTTGATTCTTTTCTTTCACCAGAGGGACTGCTTTGACTTTTCTTGCTTTTTTTGCTGTGATTATCTTCTAACATCTAGCACCCAGAACACTCATTGTTCTGTGTCTTTTTTGGTTTCTGTAGTCTGTAAAGGGAACTTAAGAGTGTGTCCATCAAGGAGGAGTTACCTGTGTTCATAATCAAGAAGAGGACTGAGAGCTGAGAGTCTTCCCTCACCCACTGCACAGGCAAGGCTTTCTTTGGCATTCCACAAGCTTCCCTTCAAGATGAAGATCCTTTCATCATTTGGATAGTAAATAGCATCAAAGATCACCATCCACTGCTCATAAGACATTTTTCCATGGAGAGAGCGTGATGTGAAGCATGGCTCACCTGTTGTAACTTCAGGAATCACAGATCCTGCCCCAGGGGAATGGTGAGGCTGCCAAGATTCAAATGCAAACCAGAGATGGCTGCAGGAATGAAGTGCAAGTAACTTCGTGTTGTGTTACAGTGGTATGATCTTTTAATGCTGATCAGGTAGCAGTTCATTGAAAACTCCTCTTGTTTTGATGTGAGGAGCATAGACCTTACATCCCACAAACTGCTGCTGTGGTGATTTTCTTTAAAAGGAAAGACATCACCTGGAGCAATGTAGTCACCCAAGGAAGAAAACTGCCAAGCCATCTGAAGCTTTGCCTGTCTTGATTGCAATAATATTTTATTCACAAGTAGCTTGGGCAGTGGAGCAAGGAAGCAGCGGCAGTTCAACATACGGCTATTATGGATATGGGACTGCAAGACCATTTTCCAGGTTGGCCCAACACGCAGTTATGCTCCCACTGGAGATAGTTTCAGCAGGCCCACCCGGAGCTGGATGGAGCTATAGGACTGAGTTGACTCCCTTCCTCCTCCTATCCAGCCAGCCAGCTGAGGAGACCAAGAGGCACGGGCGAACTCCGGAGGGACCTTCCTTGCGTTTTTTACGAGTCAGACAGTGAGGCTGGCAGAGCTCTCCTTTGGCCCTTCGCTTCCAACCCGCCATGCCCCTGTCCGTGCCACAGCTGCCAAGCAGGGCCGGGGCGGGAGGAGCCGCTGTCCCAGAGCGGATCGGGATCGGGATCGGGATCGGGGTCGGGAGCGGGATCGGGATCGGGATCGGGGTCGGGATCGGGGTCGGGATCGTGAGCGGGATGGGGATCGGGATCGGGGTCGGGATCGGCCCCGCCCGGCGCCGCCCAGCGGCAGCAGCGCCGCATTGCAGGAGCAGCGGGCGAACCCCGGCTGGGGCTGCGGTGCGGCTTTGAGTGACAGCCGTCCCTAATTATGTTAATTGCACAGCTTTTGCTTTTTTTTTTCCCTCCTCTCCAGAAAGCCTTAGGCTTTTGTTTGCAGGGAATAAATAAAGAGGGATTAGTTACGTTTATCTGTGTTTTCCTAAGTCTTTACAGAATAAGTGTTACGTGTAATTAAGAAATTTGTCTGTCCTTGACCAAGCTGATAGCAAATTAGCAGACATTACTGATGAGGTCCCATTACATGCTGAGAATAAATTACATGGATCTGGAATTTGTTGATTTTTATTTATTTTTTTTAGACAGGAACAATGGGAAATAATGGTCTTAGGAAGGTGAAAATGCAATGTGCTTTGACAAGTCACCTTTATCTAGCAGCATAGTCCTGTGTCGATATAGGACTCCAAAACCATTTTCAAGGTTGCCCCAATACACAGATATACTCCTACTGGGGGTAGTTTCAGCAGGCACACCTAGAGCTGGATGGAGCTATGGGAACTGGTAGAATCCCTCCATCTATCCAGTCAGCCAGCTGAGGAGCTGTTGTCTTCCTCACAAAGGAACCAAACTGAACCAGCTGCATAGCAAGTTTTCCATTCACAGCTTTCCCTTGCCCAGTGTCAAATGTGCTGATGAGATATATTTGGGCAACCTTTATTAAGAGCAATACCATCCTGGATTTGTACTCTGTGATCCTTTGTAAACTGATATTTAAATAATTCACACTATTCAAGGATCTGTCTTAGCTGCTTCCCCTATGCTTTTCTGCATCTCAAATCCCTAATCCATATACCTTTTCCTTAAAATCTGCCTCCAGTGAGGTTTCCCATATAATTGTCACCACAGATTGATGAGTTTATGTTCAGGAACCACGAAGCATCGATGTGCAGAGAGAACATCATATCCTCGTGTCTCAAAATAGAGTCTCTGATCCAAGATACAGATACCATTTCATTTACCTACTTTGAAGGCACTTTATTGAGCATGCCAGACCCTTACAGATTCCCAGGAAATATATTCTCCTCACAACTGAGACAGCATACTTCACCTTAAAAGTTACTAATCTTATTACACCTTTGGTTTTTAGGTATATATTAACTTAGTCTAATCACACAAACACACTTCATACTAAACATATGCACCACTCGGGCAACAGAAGGTTTGGAAGCATGTTCACAGCTCCTGACAAATTGTAAAGAGAAAAAAAATCTTCCAAGGATACACTGCACAGATGCATTTGCCAAGAGACCTGGCCAAAACTGATTGCAGATGACCACTGAGCTCTAGAAGGTGTGGCATCAAGGCTAGGTCATCAAAACTGAAAGGCAGCAACTAATTGCAATTAAAGGGTGGGGGGTTCTTTTTCTTCCCCTGGGAACTAGCACTCAAGGTAGAAAAGGAAACTCTTTCACTAAACCCCACTGTGTGGCTTTGTCTTCCAAACACATTGGGGAAAGTAAGGGGAGGAGATCGAATGAGTGCATCCAGGAGAAACTTGGGATACAGCCAAGAGTCGTGATCTGGACAGTGCCAAGACTGTTAGCAGCACAGAGAGGAGGGGTCGCTTCCAAAAGACTTTTTGCAGAGATTTTATCCCTGCCAAACCCTCCTCCCAACCCTGTAAGTAAGCTATGATGGCTATGCCTTTTTTTAGCACATGCAAAACCTCTGTTACCAGAAATTAGAATGCCATTGTGATGCTTCTGTTTCTTGAGGAAATGTAAGTGGTTTCCTCAGAGAAGCAAGCAGCACTCAAGGACAGATGGCAGAAAACATTTTGGGTGGTTTTGGTCATGGTGGGCATGGGTCAGTCCATGCCTGTAGATACATGGACCAAACTGGTCTAATTTCCTGGGACACGGGATTTCAGGGTTTGTTTCTCTGATTACCTGACCTGGCACACAGGGAGCAGAATATGCTCCAGGGAGGGCAGCTGTTTTCAACAAGAGAAGTGGCAGAAGGTGGGAGTCCCCCAGCCCAGCCTGGAGCAGCCCCAGCAGCCAGCTGGGCTGAAGCACTGGCTACCCACTGCTTTGGGTGAGGTTTACCAAGGTGGGATGAGCTGACTCTACCTGTTCACTGGCACTTTAGCCACTGGCATGGCTAAAGGATAGTCGTTCTCCGTACTCCTCTCCTCCTCGTCCTCTGGCTTGCATCTGGATGCGTGTCTGGCTGCTTCTCTCAAACCAGCTCTTGCTCTCAGTCTGCCCTTGGTGAATTGATTCAGTTCATTAAAGTGGCTGAAAGACAATTATCCATGCCTGTGAGGGAAAAAAGAGCAGGGGACACTCCTCAGGGACAGGCAGGGGTGGCCCCAGAGACATTTCTCCAGGCTGTGAGTGGCTAGTCTTGACCAATCCTCCTTTTCAGGTAGGCCAAGGAGGGACAAGCAACCACAATTCTTGCATAAGCTACCTTCCTGGAGATTACGTGTCCTGTCCCCCTACCTGCATCCAGGCTGGCAGCTGGAAGCCCCTGGGGAACTTCACGTGCCCCTCACACACTAGACAGAACACATGCAGCATGAAGGCAGCTCCTCTCCTCTCTTTCACCTCCACATGTAGCATCACTAGTCCATAGAACTTGCCAGAAGTCCACCAACAGCAGCTGTAGTTGTGCCACCTTAGCCTGAACAGAAATGTCCAAGTTTTATTCCCGCTGAGAAACATGTGGGGGCTTTATATGTGCCCCAAGAAAGGATGCTAATTATTTTGCTTACTTTAGGAGTTTTTTTAATATTATTTGTCAAAACCACAACTCCCACAGATCAGAATATTAGATACATTGTTGCTTTTCATCAAAGGGAGCAAAAACTTCATTCAGTTTCTTTCTTCTTCTCCACAGGGAGAACTTGTTTTTTCAGTAGCCCAGACATTGACCCTTTGTTCTGTTTGTATAAAGCAAAACACAAAGAATCCTGAAGAAGCAACCAGCCACATGAAGCCATTTTTATATTCTTATTACAAGGAACAAGCATGTCAGAAACCTTTTGGTTTTTACCTTGGAACCTGTCTTTTTATGTAGGCACTTCTTGAAACAGCATAAAAATTAGTAAGTCCTTACTTCATTTCCCTTTCCATGTGGAATGGGGGGAGAATCCCAGGAGAGAAAAGGACAGTTCATTGTCCTAAATGGTTTTTTTACTACCAACAGTGTGACAACTTAGAGCTGACACCGTCTTTTCAGGTCTTTGGGTCTTGGCCAGTTCACTGTAGAGAAAAACAGCCCTGCATGTCTAAATTCCTTGCAACAGCTTTTCTGAGTGGCTGCTCCTGCTGTTCTGCTGCTGCTGCCCCACGCTTCACTGGAGAGCACTGATATCCCAGAAGTGCTCATCTGCTCCCTGCCCTGCGTGAGCAGCCTGGCAAGAGTCGTGGCAGTCCTGCGAGAGCTGCACGATGCTCTGCTCTCCTGCGTGCTCCTGTGCTCCAACAGCCCGGGCTGGCCTTCCCCCAGGCAAGCTGGCATGGCAGGGGCTCTGTGCTCAGGTGTGTGTCCCCTGCACAGTGTCCTTTCATCTCTGAACCCAGCCAGTTGTTCCCCTGGGCCAGTGATCTTGTTCACAGTGATTCACGTAGGCTGTCACCAACTGCTGGCTCCGGCTGTGGTCAGTGATGGCCAAGGCCATTTCTCCCTGGGCAGCACTTTGCAAGGCTGCCAACCTTTACCTGACCCCACCCTGCCCCCATCACAGGGGCGAAGGTCACTGAAGCACAGCCTTCTGTGAGCTTGAGCACAGATGGAACTGGACAGAAGCATTCCAAAGCACCTCACCATGTATCTTGTTCTTATCACACAGACCCTCTTCCCTTGGCTGCCCAAGAGCTTTTTGGAGCACAGCAGTCAGGCTTTAGTTAGTCCCCATGTCTCCATGCTGTCTCTGGAAAGATGCTGTGGAGCAGCTCTTTCTCTCCAGACACCTAACCTGGGTCTCTTTACCTCATTATCTGTGAAATAGAGGCCATCTGTAGCAGATTTTTTCTTATATTTGATTGCTGACTGTGTGGAAATGCTTGCTGTAATACCTTCTACCCATTCAATTTTTAACAGATCTGGACACAATTCCACTTTATTCAGAGATGTATCATCATTCCTTCTGAAATCCTAGACTGCTTGAGGATAGCTTTTAATTTGGAGGGCAGCAGAGAGCATTGATTCTTCCCTGATTTTGAGTTTTCAGCTGGTGCAGCTGAAAAAAGAACAAACACTGAGCGCTTGTTGACTGAGCTTCTCTTCTGTTTGGAAAGAGTTTAATCTTTGGAAAGGTTTTTCTCTTGACAGACGTTCTTTACTCGAACATTTATAATGAGTATTTATTACAACAGTTGCAATTGTCAGCCCCTTGTATGCACTGGTAATGTGGAGATTTAATGTAGCAAAATGAGACAATGGACTGGTGAAATATCAAATACTTGTAGACTCTTAAAAAAAACAAAACCTCCTTTAGTTCTTCAGCTTTTCTTACATGGCAGCACCCATTCTGTTTTACAGGGTGCCGACAAGACACTTTAAAATTTCCTGGACATAATAATCCCTTCTACCTTGGCAGATAGCAAGAACAGCTTTCTCTGAAATCTCCCTAATCAATTGACTTCACCAAGCCTTTTGCTTAACAAATTCTGCAATTGCTTCCAGCATTTTCCCACAAGTGATACCAAATTAATGGATTTGTAGTCTCCTAGTGAGTCTCTTGGCTTTTCATTGTCTGATTAGGCACACTCTGGCCTGCTGGGAGAAATGTACTGCATTGATAAGATGCATTTCATGTCCCGCTTTCCCTTTGCATTGTTGGGACTCGTGCATGTCAAAATGTTACAACAAACATGGATGAGATTAAAATGCTCAAAGCCCCTCAACATGGGCACATCTCATGTCATGATTAATCCAGTGTCCTAGGTGTCCTAGGAAGTCATGCATGCTATTCCAAATCTGTTTTGCATTTAAGAACTTGGCCCAAATTCATAAGAGTGTATTCTTAGAATATATTTGGGGCTTAACTATACATGCAAATAAATTGTTTATAAGAGTAACCTGAGGACCCCGGAAATCTAACTTTATGCCTCTGTCAAATGATCCAAAACAAAGCAGTATATGAAATCACATTTTTAAGCGATGATATTTTGAGCACACAACTGCTTTCCGAATGCTATTTTTGCTGTCATATGTTTAGAATTGCTGTCCTTAAACAACAGACTTCTCTTAGAAAGAAAAACAACAAACAGGATTTTGTTCTTTTTCTAAATAGTTTCAGCTCCATTTCTGCCTTGTACTAGAAATATTTTCTTTTCCAGGTAGTTCAGTAAATCCCAGAAGTAGCTAATGGTTGCACTCCCACTACACATGAAAATGCTCATACTTCAGTTTCCACACTCTCCCTTTGGCCATATATATGGCCATATATATTGGCTGCATAAATGACAGGGTTCATGTCTTCTTTCACAGAATCTGTGTTCAGACTGCTAATCATTTCAAGTTCCCTTAGTTTAGGTGCCCAGCTTAACTGCTCCCCTAGAACTGGCAGGTTCCTCTGACCCTAGGCTTCCCTTAGGGACAGATACCGATTGTTGGGCTGGAGAGGTGCTCTAGGACTTTAGGCTTATGAAACGACCCTCTTCAGCATCCTTGGATGGGAATCCCACCACCCAGCAATTTCACACTCAGGGCAGGAAAGCTCCCCACAGCTTCTCCTGGCTCTGAGCCATTTCACAGCCAGGAATACAGGTACAATGCAGTGAGACCCAAGGGCAGAAGATAGTTTGGTCAGCCTGGTTGCTGAGGTACCAGCCTGGCAGGGGAGAGATACAAACATCCTGGATTGTTTGTGTTTAATTTCTTTCTGTCAATAGCCCAATATGTACACAGAGCAGAGAACTAGCACTCTAGTTCTGGTCCTTGGCGTGGATGTCACCTGCTCAAGACAGTCTTGTATAAGATGGGAACTATGAATCATGAAGTTTGTTTGGCTTTGCATGCTAATCATATATTCACAGGTTATAAGCTCTGATTTTAACAGTCGTGTTCTCCAGCATTTTTTAATCAGCAAATTACTTCATCCTCCCCAAACCATTGGACTGGAGAAAACAGGGACTTGAAGCACTCTCAGCTTAGATGGAGCTGCAGGCAGTTATAGCCAGAGTATTTGAGGTAAATGTGCCTATTCAGTCAACAGCTCCTATGATCCAGATCATCCTTCTTTGCTTCTGGAGGTTGGTAACACTGGTATATCTCAGCAGCTCTTGCTATAGCTATGAAAATTTCCTTGAGTTTTTTTGGGGTTCTTTTCAGTTTTTTTGTTTTTCTTGTGAAAGGCTTATTTTTCCTGTTCTTACCCCATCAGTGATTCCTAGACCAATGTACCTTCCACTTCTTTTTTTACCTCAAGATGAAGGTAATTTTTGCTGGAGTGAAAATCCAGGGGATTCTCAACATTTTATCTAATAATGAGCAGTTGGATAAAAGCCACTTAATCTCTTGGAAGATGTCCTCAAACGCTTCTCACTAGTTTTGATCTCACAGCTACTCCAGTAATGCTGTCCCTTGAAAGGGACTCAACACTTGATACATATTACCTCCAAATATTATCATCAGTATATTTGTCACAGTTTATAACTTACTCGTACACCCATTTCAAATAAACCCTCACTGGGAATAAAATTTATCCTTTTCCTGAGAGTGTTTTTGAAAATTCCTCACTGTGCCAGTAACACTACCTCTGGCAGCCTGTGCCCGTGTTCCCAGCAGGCTGTCTCAGACATTCTTGGTACAACACTTGGTTTCAGGTCAACCCATTCAGCATCTCCTCCAACACTCTTAAGAAGAACACCTCTGAGCATATGGGACCTGACACCATTCTCTGTTGACATCATTTACACTCATCCTTGGGCAGTGACAGTGTTAGGCAATCACACTCACATCCATAACAATGTCTGGCACCACTGAAGAGCACCATCAACCCAGGCCAGCATCAACCCAGCATCAACTCTTATGGCCATTGGGACTTGACAGGTGTGCAAGCAGGGCAAGAAATGTCACTCAGTCCCTCTAGCAATGTGTATGTCTCCATCATGTTGTATTTCACCATGCAGGATACTGGGGTTTGATTCTGGCACTAGGGCAAATGAAAATGTGTTCATCAGAAACTTATCCTCCGCCCTCACACATATGAAGGAGAAAGAAAAGGGCAGAGCAAAAAGGAATCCAACTGAAGGCATCCAAATGCTCTTTCATGACTTCTGATGCCTGCATGTTCTAGCAAAACAAGAAAATAATTGCAGCTCCTGGATATTTCTTTTCAGTCACTGGCTGTTAGTGATGCCTTGTGCTTTTTCTGAACTTCAGGCAGCTCTATGATCTGTTTTTATGGCATCTGGGTTTGGGACTTGCTTTTATGTTTTCTGCTAAGTTATTTCAGATAATCTATAAGTCAACACTACAGGAGTATTAACATTTGCCCTAAGCTTCAACATGAGCTAGGCAGCTGTCCTTTGGGCAAGAAATTTTTGTTTTGTTGTCAAGGGTTAATTATTTTTACAGCAGTAGTTCTTTGTTTCCCACTCCTACTGTCTTGGAATTTTAAGGGTATGGGGCAAGTTTTTTTTTACAGATCACAGGCTGCTGTTTTACCATCCCTGAAATTGTAAGATTGGCTCAGAAACCTTAGATCAATCACAAACAATGCTAGGCCTTCACCTTCTCTTTACACTATCAGTTTAAAAACATACTGCTCATTTCAAGGGCAGTGCAACACTTTTCAAATATTTGTAGCAGTTTCACAAATAACTCTGTCTGAGTGGATAGAAAATGATTAAAAACATCTTCAGGATCGCCTATTGTCAAAAATAAAGCTGCCTACTCTGTTCTTTTTCCTCTGCAGAGTTGATCTAAAGCTGACTTTGTATTTTCCTCACTTACCTGATTCCATTTTCCTCGAAAATTCAACACTGGCAGTGCTTCTCTCTGCCTTGTAATTCCAGAAGTGCTGGCCTCATGCAGGTTACCCAAGGTGATGCGTGCTCTCTGTTCAGCACTCAGAGCCACAGAGTATCCCAGAGCCAGGCTCCCTCTGACATCTCAAGCTCTAGCTGGTCAACGGGGTTAGCCTCAGAGTCTGAAGCACAACACAACTTGTCTGAGGTGGCTCTTGGCAGACCATCTCCAAGCCTTCTTGCCTTTTGTGATCATTTCCTGATCAGATTGAATGTGTGCTGCCACCTCCAGACATACTCTTCTCAGTTATTAACATTCACAATCGTGCCAGTGTAATGGAAGCCAGCTCTCTGCTGGAGCAAGTTGGCTGATCCATAGCACTAGAGGACACCGTGTTAATGGAGATTCTCCTGAAGAAGATACTCAGTTTAAAAATACCAGGAAATCTTTAACAGCTGTCTTCCTGCATTTGAGTTTTGCTGTTAAAGATTTCCTGCTACTTTTTGGCCCTGTCCATAGTCTTTGATCCAAGAGATAGAATATCTATGAGTTTGCCCACTGATCCCAGCTTCAGTCACATTTTCAGCCTGACTACAAGAGGTTATGAAATAAAAAACTTGAGCAGACACCTGTGGATATTCCAGACATAAATCCTAAATAGATTTTCCCCAGTATATTCCCTTTAGTGTGAAGTGACACTCTTTTGTATAGCAGCTCACGTACTTCTCAACCAAATGGAGAAAGACATAAGCAGATGTTACTGTCAGTGGACACCATTTAGCTCATTACCAGTTAATCATACACAGATGTATGTCACCTGCAGAAACAGGACTGGGATAACATTAGCAGGCTGAGGAGAACCAAACAGAAGACTTTGAGCATTACAACAGATTTCTGAAGTAAGAATCAGGCTTTCAAGTATCAGCTTTTCCCCCAATCAAAACATAAAAATCTTGGGTGTTGAAATAGGCAGTAGCTACACCAGGTCATATGGTTAAGACTATGTTTTGGAAGTGTGCCTCTGAACAAGTTGCATTTCTAGCTGTCAGGATCCCCACCAGCAAGGTCTTGGCATAGCCTCTGCCCTGTCCTTGATCCCAAATGCCAGCTGAGGCTAGTCAATGAATGACCAAGGAGGCTGGCCTGATGTGCACTGTCACAGAACAGTGGAAAGTCCCCGTCTTCAGTTGCAAATGAACGAGTAGTGGGTTTGCCTGTCATCCAGCACAGAGTTCAGTGGCAGCTGTGTGACACTCACGTCCAGCTCAGGAGACTTTCCCCATTACAGAGACAGAGAAACAATACATTCTCTCAACAGACTTCTGAAGAGAAGAACCAAAAGCATTTTGGGTTAGATCAACTCAGTGTAACAGGACTTGTACACACTAAATACCCACTGAAACATTTAATGATAATGGCTTTTATACCTGACTCAAAACCTACATTTCTGAATATTCCCTTGCATGGTTTCATTGCAGTTCCAGGGAGCTGCAGCACCAGAAAAATCTTATTAAAGTATTTGTCAGGTTTACAATTCTTCAAGCCCCAGCTGTTGAAGAGGTCGGAGAACTTCCAAATGCAATTGCATGTCCAGTTCAGCTGGCTAAATGAAAAAAATCCCACAGCCTCCCCCACCAACATATTCTTTGCTAAGCACTGTAATATATCACCTTCTCCTGTAGACTTCTGGCGTCGCCAAGTCTCATCTATAAGAAAAGAACAGTTGGAAAAGTACCACAGCTTCTTCTAATAAGGTACTACTGTGCTTTTAGTGAACTCCAATATCAGGAAGCATTTTTCAAGTGTGTCACAGAAAATTAATTTCTTGCAATATTCCTTAATTGGATTGCATTTTAATCTACCATTTAACCAATAATGCAAGACATATATATTTGGGGATTTTCTGTCTCAAAATCAACTCTTCCTAACAGATCCCACTTCTTCATAGCTCTGAATCATGACATCACAGTCATTTCCATGGAAAGACACTTACCTCACAAGCTTTATTGTGTTATCAAACAGAAGCAGCTGGGTAATGTGGGTGAATAATCCTGTTCTGTATATTCAGCAATAGCAAAATGAATACTGAAAATTACTAACAAACTAAATAGCTACTTCTATAAATACTCCCCTTCCAAAAGTTCACCCTATTTTAAAAGCCACTTGTTAAATGCTATTTAGTATATATATAAAGACTGGTGGATGAAGACCAAAGTCCTTGAAACAGACAGAAAAAATACCTCATAACCAAGTGTAAAGTAAACTTCTCTATCTGTTTGCCCTATCTCTATGACTTTTTTGTCCCCAATAGCAATAAAGAGGCACTTTGCTTTCCATCACTACCAACTTCTTGGGCATTTTTGGTTAAAAAAAAACAAACAAACAAGTGTCCTGTACATCAGCTACCACAGTACTTTCCATGACTGCATTTCATTTCTCTCAATGTTGAGAGGTGACATGAGGGCCCTACTTGGACTTGGAACCACCAAATTTCTCCACAACAAATGGAGACAGCCAGTGAGTGATGACCACAAAAAATCTTTTCTGGAGAATCAAAGAATGCTGTTTAATCAGTATGAGTGGAAAAGGAAGTGAGCTACAGTTGGAAAAGCCTGCAACAGTTTCAAAGCTAATTTGGGCCAAATTTAAAACCAGTACCAGTGAGCAGAGCACCTTGAAAGAAGGAAATTTCAGCACCCCATGGTCTGAATTGCTTGAGTACCCAGCAAGATGACCCATCATGTTGTCATGACTGAGTGTGAACAAAAGAAAAGAGCCCAACAGCATCTGGGCATCATGACACCACTTGTTCTTAGAAAAGGTATCCCACCCTACAAGTGGAGAAACTTTGTGCTATGAAGACATGTCCTGTCCTTGTGCTTAGATGATGAAACAATACCATCTGCATTGCACACAAATTCCAAGCCACCGCCCAGTGAAGTGTCACTGAAGGCAGATCTGTCTACACATGGAGAGAAAATGTGCACCAAGTACCACTGAAAGCTCTGGAGGAGATTTTGGATAATAGAGCTATTCCCTTTCCTTCACACTGAAACAAATAAATGGGATCTTTTCCCCCCTCTTCTCTCTTTAAAATGTTAGAAATCATTACCAAATCTAGGCTATTATATTCCCTTTGCTTAAAAGCCCCTGTTTTCTTCTTCATGTGAAAAGAACGTTGAACACATCACATTTGCCACTGAACAAATGCATTTGCCAGTTCTCTTAAATGCCAGCACAATTGCTCTAGCAGAGTTAATAAGGGGGGTGGTAATGTGAACAGCCTTATTTTTGTCCTTAGCGCCCCAAAAGGAAATGTGTTTCTTACTAATAATAGAGTATGTGACAGAAAATACCAAGTACACGCAACTGTTCTCATTCACTTGCCAAAACGGATAATTCACATCAGGGCTTAAAAAAATAAAAGAAAACAAACAGAAAAACACCCCAAGTAAACAAATTAACCCTTCCCCTCCTACCAGCAATTCCGCTAAATCCAAAGCTTGAATCTCAATTATTTTGCTAGGGACCAGAGGGTGAATTAAAGGGAAGAAGACCCAAGCTTGTGTTTAAATTCCCTGAGGAGCTTGTAAGAAACCATCCTGTCTGTCACATTTTTTTTTCTCCAGTCAACCGTTAAGTGCACCCTGCCAGTGTAAACCAGACCTGTGGAGGAAACAGCTTATTCACATCCAAATTTATTTCTAGCCATCCATTTCTTTGTAGTACTCAATACAATTCTGACAGGCTAAAACATTCAACAGTCATAAATCCACTTTCCTCCTGCTTCCCCCCCAGAGAAATCGTGTAACTGGGCTTGAAACCAGGGAGATGTAACTGAAATTTATTAATAAATGTTGCAGGGTTTTGTTTGTTTCAGGCTCTGATTTTTGAAGCTACATATACTCTCAGTCTCATTTCCAGGATTTTCTGTAACCACTATGACAAGGAATAACGTTCTTTACAACCCTTTATTTCTGGTGGCTGAAGCTGTAGGGGGAAAATGAAAGTGAATCAGTGTCGTACAACTCCAGATGGAACAGATGTAGCAGTGCTGCTGCCGTGTTAGTTCAAGCACAGTATGCTTAAACCCCAAACTCCAGCATATTGCCTTCAGGGGTGATGGAAATGAATGCCATGCCCAATTCAAGGGAGCAAAATAGCACTAGATAGTTGGATGAGCTTGTATGCCTGCTCCTCATTAACAGCTTCTCTCAAATTAGCAACCAACTCTGAGAGAAAAGTCTTTGCCTCAAAGTTTAATGGATGATAGCATTCCCTCTGCTACCTAACCAGGTATTTCTTCCCTGACTTGGGAGATGTCACAGCACCAGGAGAACTGTGCCGACACAAAATAGCAGGGGGACTCTGTGCCTGGGATGTCACCTGCAGTCTGTTCGCTGTTTACCAGGAGCCTGTTCTCACAGGCTGGGGGGTGCACCTGCAGGTGGGCTTGGCTCAGGGAGCCCATGGCCAGCAGGGCAGGGCTGTGGAGTGCTGGAGACAGGCCCCACTGCAGTGCTAACGCGGCAGGGGCTGGTGGTCCCAAAGGGTGACACGGGGTCCTGGGCCTGCGGTGCTGGGGGGAACCCCAGGGGGTGGGAAGGGACAGGCAGGGCTGGCAGCGTCAAGATGTGCCATGGCAGGGCTGTGAGATGGCCTGGAGCACTCTAGCAGTGGGTCTTCTCTCAAACATAAGCTCTTTTCCCTTCAGGAGGAAGGGGATGTTCTGGTGTTTTACCATGTGCATATCTGCAGATCTATAAAGTCTTCGCCAGAGCCACTATGGATACCTCTGTGCAAAAGACAAATTCCCTCCTAAATAAACCCTGGGTTCAAAGAGGGACCAGAGGCTTACAACAAGAACACCAAAACCCTGCCATTTGCCACAGGAGACTCACTCTGTGTCTTTTACTCACTCTCTGACTACAGCGTTCCAATGAGAAATTGTAGTATTTTCCTCCATGGGTCAAAGGCTTTCTAAACCCTCACAAGGCTCTGGTTGAATCCACTCAAGTTCAAGCAGTAGCTTAGCAGTCAGGTCCTGAAAATCCATTTCTGACAGCCCAGGACCTGAGGACAGATCCTTCCTTTCCTCCCTGTTGGTGCTCTTAGAGGCTGGAGCCGACCTGCACTGAGCATCAGTGGGTCTCTACCTACTCATCCAGGGCTTTGGCACAGCAAGTTCCCTTTCAGACCCAGGCACACTTCTCAGCTCCCCTCTGTCTGGCAGCTGGACACCAAATGCACACCATTCCTCTCAAAGACTTATTTTATTTGTGCAGCAGGACCTCAAAGCCTCACCAGGTCTGAAGCCTTTCTAGTTTCAGGTTCCTATGATGTATTTATTCCCTGTAGGAATGCTGCTTTCTAGTTTAATCTTCCAGGAAAAAACATAACAAAATACAGTAAGGAGTAAAGGCTTACTAAATAAAACTCTTAACCCTGTCACATTAATCTCCAGTAGTAGAAAGCATTATCAACCTGTGCTGGGAAAAGAGCTGACCCGAATCCTTCCTCCTCTCCTTGCTTGGACAGTCAGTCCACGCAGTGCTCAAGCCTTCTATTCTTTCCAGGCCACTTCAGAAACACTTGGCTGTGAAACTAAAAACTAAATACAGTTTTAAAAGAAACTTGTCCTACATCTTGTTTTACATCTGCCTTACAAAGTATGGATCTCAAGGCTCTCTTAGCTTGGCACACTTGGATCTACTCTGCTACCATGTCAGAAGGGCCACTAGTGAACATTCGAAGGCATGGCCTGGGATGGCACAATCCCTCTGAGATCGCTTGGGGCATCCCAGGCATCATTTTGGGTATACAATGGACAGAATAAACTGACACCATGCAGACTGGCTTAACACCTGGAAGGAGGCAGCCTTGCAAACCAAGCATTGCTACCAAACAGCATTCTTAGTCCAGCAGAGAAGCATCTCCCATCTGTCACAAATGGATTGTTTTATTTATTCACCCTTTGATGAGCTCTAAGAATTAACAGAAAACAGGCTGAACTCCACAGCTGTCTAAATTTTGGGGGAGGAGGTGTGTATCTGGGTTATGCTTATGGGCTTCAGCCCTCCTACCAGAAAGCATGGGGCACCAAAACCGTGCAGTGAAAAAAAATGCCCTTTTCTCTTGTGTATTTGGAATGACAAGCCAGCACAACTGACAGCTTTCTGGGTGCCCATCTTACACCAGTCCTGCTGCATGGATGATTTCCCATGTTTTGGTAGTAATGTGGCAAGCTTATGGCCTTCATGATAGAAGTAGTTCCTTTTATAATCAATCCTAAAAAGCAGACACAGGTAAAAACCTAAATCTTAGGGATTGTTCCTAGCCCTATTATGCTTATGGTTGTTTCCAGTTCATGCATAATGCTAACTAGTCTAATAACTTTCATTGTCAAATGTGAAAACACATTATTCAGAGCCACCTTCTTATTTAAGACTGAGAGTGTGAAATGGGGAAAGTTCTAAGTAAAACAAAACAAAATAAAACCAAAACAAAAAGAAAATTAAATCTCTGTATGGCTTTTTTATTATTATTTATTTCCAGTTGCTGAGAATTTTATAGACTCTCTCTCATCTTTTTTCCCTTTCAAAGACAAGTCAGTTTTTTGCTGCATTCTGCAGACATTCGTTCAGTGTGAAGTAGTGGCATGGCTCCCTGGGCAGAGAGCTGTCAGCAAGCCCAACGAGCTGCCATGCAAACCAGGCCCACATCAAAACTTGCCACATGTCTCAGGAAGATGTCTCAGGCAGAGCTATTTTCTGAGAAGGATGTTTCCTCCTTTCCACATTACTTTTACCGTTCATATTTTTATGGGAGCCCTTTTAGCACAGTATTTATTTCTGAGTCATACAAATCAGCTCCAAAGCTTGGGTAATGCCAAAAATGGGCTATTCATATTCATTCCCGCTCTTGTACGCATCTCTGCTCTCAAAAAATGGAACATGTGTCTGATGAGCTCATTTACTTTCTAAATGTGTGGCAGGGAAGGATAGAGAATGTGCAAGAGATAATGGCAGAAGCACTGGAATAACATCAATAAGGCATCTGCAATTAGAAACTTCGCAGTTTGCCTGTTCTTTGCCAAACTCTATGAAGTTTGGTTATAGCAGTATGTAAGAAACTCTTTGGTGCAGATTTTATTGTTATGTCCTTTAAAATACAGAGACACGTGCTCTGTTGGTTAATTCCTGAAATAATGGTGCTGCTCAGTCAGAGAAGACTCATTCCAAGATGCCACTTGACTGGTTGCTGTTCACTTCTACAGGGAAGAAAACTGTTTAGGTCATCACCTGTGCTGTCACGTAGCACCTCTTGGGGTCCAGGGCTTTTTGAGCAGCCCCATGTGCAGCAGGTTGAGTCTGTTGTGACTCATCCTGCACACAAAACTCATGGTCAGCTCCCATACAACAGCCCTGATGGATAATGCAATACAGAAAATGCTCGGGGAGCAAATCTCTCCGGTCCCTGGTGCACACACGACATAAAAACACCTTGCAGCACTGATAGACTATCCCAGTGACTGTGGGGACTGCTCACCATGCTGGCCTGGAGCTAGGTCTTTCTACTAAAGAGAAAAAGGCTTTATTTCACTGTAGGATTTTGGTGCCCCCTAATAAGACCCCCTACTGAAAAGGAAGGTGCTGCCCACCCAGCTGTTCTGTGCACATGAGGCAGTGGTTAACTGATCAGTCCTCTCTTTGGCAATAAACAAGCAACCTAGATAAGCCAATGTCTGCCAAGTTATTACAGCAGAAAATGACAATCCTGTCCTTTTTCCAAAAATAATTTCAAAAATATTTCAAATATTTCAAATATTTCAAAAATAATTTCCAAACGTAATTTCAAGTTTTGCAAGTGTGTTTCTTACCTGCATTACTGACATGGTATCCCCTGTGTCACAGACATTCTTATATTTATGCTAAAAGTATGATGGAATTAAAGAGCAGGATTCTGGAATATCCTTAGGGAATAAATTTATAAATATATATTCTGTGCTATGAGTCCACTTCAACAGTAAAAAAAAAAAAAAAAAAAGAAAGAAAAAGAGGAAAAAAAACTGCTCAGCTATTCAGAAGTATTTTTATGAATCTCAGGGATGAGTCATCTCTGGCAGAGAAGATTTAACAGGATGCAAAGAGGGCCTGATTCCACACCGAAGCAGGGAAATCACTGTTCCTTCAGTTTGATGGCTGATTTTTTTTTAACTAGAACTTCCCTTACCATCACAAAGAGCCCCCCACTCCTCATACATGACTGACAGACAGTCATAACCTGGGCTGGGGGTGTGAAATAACAGGGACAAGAATCCTCTGCTACCTTGAGAAAGATCCAGAAGGGCTGCTTCCTTTTTCCTTTTCTCCTCCCCAGAAAAATGCATGTTCTCCAATAAACACCCTCAACTTTCTTCACCAGGAATGGGAATTCAGTATCAGACAGACACATCTCTAATCTCTCAAGTACCTCTCAATTTTACTTGCTACCAGAGCACTAAGATTCCCCTCTCTCTCTGTGGCAGATAAAATAAGCTCAAAGTCACGCTTTCAGGGGTGAAGGTCAGTTCCCTGATACATCTAGACAGAAGCCTCTAATCACTTGAGTTTTTGTCCAAGTGAGAGCTGCAAACATGCTGCATTTCTAAAATCTACTTATTAACATGATAACTAATCTAATGGATGCCTTCAGATGCTTGAGAGCTGAAGGCAGAAGCAAGCACGCATACACATCAGGACGGCTTCTAAATTTTTAAGCCAATTTGCTACTTGCCTAGAATTAAAAAGAGGATGACAAGTTCAGATCTGCAAAGAGTTTAATGGGAGCTAGCAAAATCTACCTGTGGCTGACAGGGCAGAGATGGATGATGTCTTCCCTACTGCAAATAGGATTTTATTTTGTGTTCTTAAACCTTTTGAGTCTAAATTTTAAATAATAGATTACTGTCTGCCATTGTAATGTTTGCATACAGATTCCTGTAACAGAGTTGCAAAAATCCATTCTGGATCATTTTTCAAGCAACAGGTTAAAGGAAAGACAAAGTGTTCCCAGCTACTCTTTCAATGTATCAAGCATTTGTAACAGCAGAAAGCATATTCTAAAAAAAAAACCCTGGTTTTGTTGTGGGCTCAAAAAAATTTTCCATCATCTCACTCAAAACAAATTGGTAAGAGGAGTTTCCTGAATGAAGAGTATAATAGTCTCATCTCTTTTGGTGGAAGGACCCTTTCCAAGTGTAAATCAGGAACAGCTTTTCCATTGTTCTCAGCACTGAACGGCAATCACCCACTTGGCTTCCCGTAAGTCCTGGCCCAGAGTCGACACTGGGCTGTTACCTGCATGATGTATTCAATTCAGCTGGAAGGGAAGAGCAGAGATCCTTCCTAAAACCAGTAATACACACACTTATAAACAAACATATGGGTTTAGTTACCAACTCCACACCTGGAGTGCAAAGGAGAGTCCTCAGGTTCCTAAGCCTTCTCAGTTTTAGATCAGATTGCTACTTTTGGGGGTAGAAGTAGTGTCTTTCCTGCCCCAAGAACAGCTATAGAGTGTCATATGAATACACAATAGAGCAAAGCAAGAGATCAGAGAAATATAACTGTGCTCTGACACCTCAAGTTTGGATTACTCACAAACGGCATCAGTTCCTGGCAAGGCTGACCTAACTTGTGATCCTGAGAGCTCGATAAATTGAATTCCACACAGTTCACCATGTATTGGTTTTTTGATGAAAACTTTAAAAAACAGTGCTGTTTGGTTTTTTTTTTCCTCTCCACAGCAGTATAGTTCTATCAGTGTTGTATAACCATCGTGACTTCTCTTTCTGCTTTGAGACAACTTTTTTTCTGTGCTATGCACTGAATTTTCCTTGGGTTTTTCTGTCCACCCCAGAGGATGCGCTGTTTCCATGATGTATTATTAAAGTGTGTATGTTGTTTATGAGCTAGGCTGGTATCCTTCAGTAGGGAGACAATCTAAATGTAAAACAGCATTACTGTGACAAATAAGGAGAATTCAAAGCTCTAGCACCTTTACTGCGTGTATGAGATGTGCTTGGATGCTAAAAACTATCCTCTTTTGCATGTAAAACGCTAATACTTTGTAGTTTCTTCACTGAGATCTGTGAGCACAGAAACAAAGTCTGACTTCTAAATGACTAATGCTCTCAACTGCACGGCAGACCTGAGAAGTTCCATCCACAGCCACCTGAAAATGACGGTCTGGTTCATGTGAACAGGATGTAATGGCCAGAAGAAAGGCTTGAACTTGAAAACGATCCTGCCCCATCAGTTGACAGGAAGCTTACGAGGTGTTTTGTTGATTCACAGCACACAAAATGTGAGAACTGGAAGAGGCAGAAGCACAAACCCTAGAACGCTTTATTGGCATTAGCCTGGCATCTCACAGAGCGATGGGGATAATTCCATCCCCAAGAGACTTCTGTGGGGACTGTGTACGAGAGCCGTCAAAAGTGAGGCAGCAATGACCCCACTCTGCAGCACTCTTTTGACTGAATAGGAACAGCTGGTCAGTGAAGTGTTTGCTAGCAATCTAACAAGGCTCAAACCATGAGAAATGTCTGCCAATAAATCAAAAGGGAGCACCAAGCTAAATGAGGTTTAATTTAAATTCGTACCTAGGGCTGACAGATGAGAGCTTCATGGTTCTTCTGCATTGTGTTAGCACACGCAGGTCTGTGCCCACAGCAGCAGCAGCAGCTCGGGGAAGATGTTTCTGGATGGCATCTTGGGTTAAGTGTGTGGCAATCGTGCAAAAGCGTGAATCGAACCAAGGGGGGCTCCAAGGAGAGGCAACGGGGAAGATGTTTTCCCCTAAGGGCACATTTTCCAAGCCATTTCAACACGATGAAAGCCACCTTGGCCACAAATGTTTTCAGCTCTGCTATGTCCTATTGCTGCCACAAGCTTGATTCCACTACTCCCTGCCAGAGCAAGCTGCCATATCAGAAAACGCTTTGGCCATAGGGGGACTATTCCCCCAAATGACAGCAGGGGATAGCAAGGGGAGGGAAGTCAACTAACATTTCTGTTCCCTTGCCTTTGGAAGCCCTCACAAACTTCAGCAAAAAGCCAGCTTTCCCTGAGTCCTCAGGATATGATGGGGGTGGGCGGCTCCAGAAGGTCACCTCACAGAGGGCCAAGGCCGTCACTGGCACAGGGGGTTCATGCATCCCTCCCACTTCCCTGGGCAGTTTTCAGTCTGGCAGCAAGAGCTAGATTTCAGCTGGAGACACTCAGGCAGAATGGGTGCCTTTGATCCCATGGAAGATCAGGAGAGTCATGCCAAGGGAAACCTGGGTGGTTGCTGGTTGTGCCTGCACATCGCTATGCTCTACCATGAGCAATGCTGGCTTATTTTCAGGGAAACGCTCAGTTGCACTTACATGACTTTGGAGAAAAGCTTCATAGCTGTTCACGGGCAACTTCAGCATTCACAACAGCGGCCGCTTCAGACTTTGTGATGGAGCTGAGCCTGTTTGGCACCCATGCCTGGTGGTTTGTCTGAAGGAGAATGTGATTTCCAGCTGTGTTGTGCCGCGTTGCATGGGTTTCCTCGTCTATGCCCTAGGGGAAACTGAATCTGCTGCTGAAGCAGCATCCACTTTGCCAGGAGGTCTTGTGGTGCCATCAGTGGAAGCAATCACTTTTCAGGCCATTGGGGTAATGTAAGCAGCCAGGCAAAACTGCATGAACAAGACGAGTAAGGGGGATGTTGCTGCCTCCCAGACGTGGGAGCACAGACAGGTGCCAAGGTGATGTGGGAGTCCTGGAGCCACTGCAGGGCCACGCACATCCAGGGCCTCCCTACCCTCCTGGGCCTCTGCCCATGGCTGGAAGGGAGCGCAGAGGTATGTGGACAGCACAGTGTTTCTCAAAACATCATTTGTGCTGCCCAGTGTTGCTTGCTTTGAATCTCACAGAGCAGCTGGAGAGTTTGCTCACAGTTCACAATCCAAGATACAGGGTGGTTGTCCCTTCATCTGGGATGTGGCATAACTCTGTGGCAGAGGTGAAGGAGAGAGTGAAGGTGGGAATGGCTGAAGGATGAGCTTCAAGGTGAATTTCTCTGGGCTGGGCTGTCACTGAATTCTGCATGGCTACTGTTTGCTTGAGTTGGGAAATCAGTTTGGCTGCTTTTTTTTTTTTTTTTCCAAAATGAAATTAGAGATATTCAAAGTATGGCATATACCACAAAGTGCACCGGGGATATTTCTGTTCTATGGACAAATCTACATAAATGTATGTGTATGGAAAGAATTGTGATCATTGCCTCATATACTCACTGATGCTCTGACTGGAAGAAACCCCAACAAACTCTTTTTTTGTAATGTTTTCCAGAAGTTTCAAGTAAAAGAGACTAAAAATAGTGCACAAAATCAAGAAAGAAGACTTACACAGATATACTGGTGTATTGATAGTCCAGTTAAATTTTCCTATACAACTACAAACTTCCATGCATGCATATACACATATGCACAAGTAAAATAGATTAGATTAGTTCTGAAGCTTTTGAAAACAGCAGCTACACTTTTCACAAGTCGGAGGCAGCCATATTCCCTTCATAAATCATCTGGTAGGAAAATACCAAAAGCAAAATGTGCAGGCTTTTAAAGAAATGTGTAGGAGCAAAAGGAGCTTATTTCTGTTTTAATCCAAATTGAATCATATGTCTTATGTCAAAGCTATAAAAAACAAGGAAGGTAAAAGAGGTAATTCATGTACTACAAACTTTTAAAAAATTTTGTATTACATTATTTCATTCTCTTTACACAAAAGAATCAAAAAAAGTATCAATTCCCAGCAAGAAAATTTTGCCTCCTTCCTACCATTAAGAAGAAACTAAGGAAACACATCATCTTCTGGTATAGTCTGTTACAGCTCCTCAGGATTCAAAGGAAGTAGGACAGTTTCCAACAATGGAGGACATGATCCTCAGATCTTTAGTAAGTGAAAAAGCATCCTGTCTGGAACAATTTGGGAGAGGAAGCTTATCCAGAGATAGCTAATAAAATACTTTCAGTGCTCTGTAAAGGAGATCAGTTGATCCTGAGTAAAGGCCACTGCCATTTACTGCCCGTTGGGAGGAGTGCGGCGTCCCCTGGCCTTTTCCCAAGCCCCAGCGGAGCCGTGTGCGGGTACAGATGAGCTGTCCGGCTGGCAGCAACCACCACCTGTCCCCTTGGACTCGTCTGCCATTACATCATGGCCCAGATATGGCCAACTGACCAGGAGGCCCTGGAGAAGGAGGGCTCCCAGATGGCAGTCTGCTGCCACCACAGATACTTAGTACACTGCTCCCTCCTCAGGTCTGGGGAGCTGGGGGAAAGGAGAGTGTACAGAACAGAGCTGCATGAAATCCTTAGGTACCAGGAGCCTGCTTCATCCCTCCATTTTTTCACAGGATCCTCAGCTCTTAGTGGAGCAAGGGCTGTGCCTCAGGCTTGGCTCTGAAAAATTGCAAAGCCAAGTGGTTCTGGAAAGTACAACACACTCTGCATGCACATCCTGTCTGCTCGGGTTCAACAAGCCCAGCCAGGACAGTCAGACACCACACAAATGAGCATGAGAATGGGCTAGGACACAAGGAGGATGAAAGACCTAAAGATCTCCTGGCAAGCTGAAAAGCTACTAGTAGCCTTGGAGCCATATTCAGCTAAACAAACTTGGGCACTGATGCAACAAAAGGATGATGTCTGGTCCAGAGAGGATTTAGAGTGTGCAAATTAGAATTCTGTAGGATACATACTTCCCACTAATATTACAGACAGCTTTAGAGTACCCAAGAGACTGAAGACTCCAGCAGAGAGCCACATCCATCCAGAAAACATAGACTTCCAGCTCTCCCTGCAGCCTGCTCAGTCCTTGCGTTGGTACTGAAGCAGGACCTGCAACCTCTCTCTCCATTGCTGCAAATCAGGGCAAATCCACTCATATCTCTTGACACAGCGTGGTGGAAGGTAATGTCATTTCAATGGCACCACTGGTTGTACCTACCCTCCTTCCCTTCTCAGAGCAGACTGAGAGCTCTCCACAGCACAGCTTCTGTCAGTGAGTCCCAGGCCACGATGGGGGCTCCTGGACACAAGACCAGAAATGAATAAAGTAATAAAAAACCAGTAACAGTTCTATTAACTTCCTCCCCCAGCTTCTTGCTCTCTCATCCCCCTCACTCTTGGGTTCTGCAGCAATAACAGCAGCAGCAGAATTTCTGTGAACAGAATAATATTGCAAAATTCAGGTTATCTCTGGAAAACCTTCCCAGAACAGCCTGAAGTGGTGACATGATTTCAGAGAAAGTGGGAGGATGTCACTTTCACTCAAAGGCCAAGACTAATTGCTGAGCTGGATCCATTAATCCTGTCTGAGCTGCACAGGTCTCCAAATCTCCTGCCTCTTCTGGGAACATTGAAATATTAGCAAACTAATACAAAAACTATTATCACCCCAAGCCATGTTCATCCACTGCTAAGAAACTATTCCGTGCCTTTGCACAAATTGTTGGCCTCTTACACTACCAAAGTAACCTTTATTAAAGAGATTTAATCAGATTTATAACAAACAAAATATCATGTGACAGACCAGAAAACTGTATAAAATCACTACCATAATGAGAACGATATTTTTGAGCTGCTCTCTATGTATTTATTTTCTGCATGTGGAATCAGTCATTTTGAATGCTTGATAAAATCAAGGACAATTAAACTAAATTGAGCTTTAATTTCAGACTGTGACATATGTCTACAGCTAAGTATTTCTTTCTGCAGTGTCTGGAATTACTAACCAGTGGCACAAGCTAAGTTCAAATATCAGTCAAGGTGGGTAAAAGTTCTGTACTCATCAAAAAGCAGACAATAAAAATGTTGGGATACTTTGCATTACTCTCAGAACAGAAGAACTGAAACAAGGTCTGTATTCCAGTCTGATATATACAGGATGAGAATAATCTTTCAGGAGCTGGGGAGGAATAGGACAAGGTCAAGCAGCAATGACTCAGCTAATGAGGAATCCCACCATTCTGTGCAAGAGGATAAATGAGTCCCATTGAGGACTGAGCCCTCGGTATTCATGAACAGCACCATTACCTGTGCTGCCAGCTTCCTGCACATTCAACATCACCTTTCTGAGCTGCACCACCGAAGATCTGTGGAGAAATGATCCTCTATTGGCAAAGGCACAACTGCAACAATTGTTTTTAATCCCAGTCTAAAATCCAACTTTCATCTCTTATAAAACCAAAACCATTTTTCTCTGCTTCTTATGATGTCTGTTGTATCTGCCTGTTACAGGCTCTGGCTCTTCTTCTCTGAGCAACTGGTGCTTCCTCATGAACTGAGCGGACAGTTGATCCTCCTGACAAAGTTTGCTTGTGCAGCAGGCCTTATTTCCATCCCACATTAGCTCTGAGTTTGACTCCTGCTCCTTCACCTTTGATGACAGGTCTGGGCTGGTTGTTAGCCTGGCATAAAGTGCTACGTTTGTGTGATTTTGATCATGTTCTTTCCTCTGAAATCCTCAGATGACCTATGAGAAGAACAAAGCTTTTCCAGGCTGAGCAGATGGCTTGCAAGGGGATACTTGTTCAGGAAGGGCAGGCTGTGTTAACGACTTTTCCTAAGTTCCACTGTCCCATTGCCAACAATGTAATTTCCAGAAAGTGAATCCTGTGGCAAGACAGCAAGGAAAGATGATTTTAACAACACAGCACTATTCTTGGTCTATGTGAAAAAGCTGTAAAAACTTTTTGGCCACACAAACAGTGATCCAGGTCAGTTTTCTATAGGTTCTGGATGGCTGAAGTCCCACGGAGGGGAGCTGAAGGGAGATGACTTTTCTGGAAAAGTCAAGTCAGTTGAGACCAAAGAGACTAACTGAATCATTTAATTAGAGACCACATGGAGTCAGAAAGGGGTTTTGATTCCATCCAAACCTCATCTTAATCACATGAAGCTACAGAGTAGGCTATTACACAGACTAGGGGGAAAAATTAATATCAAACTCTTTATGAAGTTGCTCATTTGTGAAAAATCCATTCAGCTCGGTCTCTAAGGCACAATGGCTGGCCTCTCAGCAAGTCGCTATTCAAATCCTCCCTGTCCAGTGACAGCTGTATTATAGCAGAGGAGGTGTTAGATGTCTTACTAGAGGTTGGCAAAGCAACTGACACAAGGAACTGTCGGTCTTACCATTTTCCCCTCAGCCTTAATGAACGCTCATGTCTAGAACAATAAAATCTTTTCTTAGTGATGACTTTGAGAGAAAAATCATCTATGAAGCTTATTAAGATAGAACTCAGATACAGTAAAACCTAACGTCTATTTCCATCTGCCTTTGAAATGCAGACTGCTACACAGAGGCAACCAAATGTCCTAGTTTAACCTCTTACATGGTTATCAAATCAGAAGGAAAAACAGTGAGAAATTCAGCAAATCAAAGGCTTCACAAGAGGGTTTAGGAACTTCAAAACAGCCTCTTCTCACATGCAACACTTGCATGGGAGAACAGAGGGAGGAAACCGTCCGTTCAGATCTCCAGTCGGTTTAGGGCTTACTCCTATAACTTTCTGACATCTTCTTCTATTATAACAAAATTTGATCCACTTCACAGGAGTGACTTACTGCCAGTTCTGTTTATAGCACAGAGTACCAAGCAAAAAACCTTCTGCAATAACCAAAGTTACAGACTCAAACAAAATCTCTTGACAGCAGGAATATCTTTTTTTTGTATTATTTATTTTTTGGAAAGATATAGAAACTCTATTTGAATAATTAGCTGCCCAAGTACATCACAGAACAGAATATAAATAGGATTCACTTGCAAAATGGAGGCAGAGCCAGACACATGGAATATGTCAAAAGGGAACTTAATTATGCCCTGTTTCTAAAGAGTGACAAAACCATGCCACTGAAATCTATAACCCAGGTATCAGAGAAATTCGCAACTCAGTAAAGTCATAAAAAATATTTAATTCTGCAGTATGCACAGATGTGATTGAGAAATTACCCAAAGATTTCTCTAAGAAACATCAAAGCAGTTAACTTCAATCGTATTTTGCTGGGGCTGATATTCTCTTTCATTTTCAGAAAGTTTAGGGAATTAACAATGGTCTTGGCAAGCATTTATTCTGACTAGTTAGTATGCAGTTTTTCTAGCTATAACAAGTATACTTATCCCTGGATCTCAGTTTACACATCATTCTATCTACCCACCAGCATTTTGGAACAGAGCCCTGTGTGTTGAGGAAGCCACAGCAATAGAAAATGCTACCCCCATATCCAGTCACATGGATGTCATGAAGCTGAATTCCTCTTTATCCAGAGAAATAGAGGAAGAACCAAGAAAAACTAGACTAGCTGAAATGAATGGCCATGAGGTCCCTCTGCTCCTCTTTGGATATCACACCTTGAACTTGGTTGATTGATCTTCCTTTCAACAGGACCCATCATGGTCACCTTGTTTGTGACAGTCTTCCTTACATCAGGCCTTCGAAGCCCTTGTCCGAAACATGGCAACAGAAGGTCTTGCCTTCACATCAATGTGTTTTGATTTTAGATGGTTTGCTACATCTGAGTTTTTTGCTCAGTGCTGAGCAAAACAGACACAAGCAGACTTTGTGAGCCACCAGAAGCTCTGAGTTCCCATTTAGGGAAAGTCAGATGTGGGAAATGATTTAGGAATCACAGATCTTCAGGAATGAAACTGGGTTCCTATTTGGGAAATTACAGTGTTTTATAGACAAGGCTGAGATTGGAACTATTTTTAGCAAAATCATCTTCTAATTACTCCAGGCTCTATGCATTTGTGGGTACTTCAGTCCTCGTGTGTTGCGGTGCCTCTGGGTGTGGCTTACCTTTGTGACCCCATGAGGCTGAGCACTCCAGAAACACAGACTATTATTTTAAGCATTATTGCCAATGAATGTATTTGTGACACCAGTTAAAAATCTCGAAGAGATCATTGGCTTGTAGAACTTTGAGCTGCAATGGACATTCACAGTGAGCTTGTATAGATTTCATGTTTCAGATTTAATCTGTGTGTGCTATATGTGCACATGGGACACTGCACAACAGCCATTCACTCATGAGGGAAAGTAATTGTGGTATTCTGGATGATGATTTGTTGACTATTTAGTGGCTGTCACTGAACATACTGTATGTGCATTAGCTGTCCTGTTTTAATGAGAAACAGAACTCTTTAATGTTCCTCTTCTGACATATTTTCATTTTTAATATGCAATTAAAAATGACAAATGCAACCCTCAAAAGGGGTTGGACTAGACAGTCTCTAGAGGTCTCTTCCAACCTCAGCTCTTCTGTGACTCTGTGAAAATATTGTGGAGTCTTTAAACAGCATTGCGGGGGGCGGGGGGATATCATCACCTATGTGTGAACAGATAGCTGAGACACCAACATGACTGGTAGCACAAATGAGACTGTAGTGAGTTGCTTTTATCTCACACAGCAGCAGAAACACCTTCACTTCATTACCAAATGTGAATGTGGGAACTCAAGAGTGTCGTTTCAGAGAGGTGCTTGTCCCACATAACTTGTTAATATTGCTCCTGAAAAGCAGGTATCAAAAGCCATTCTTTGGCTACATTTCAGCTGGTCTCTCTTTCTGAGTCTTACTCAACACCAGCACACTGAATGCGCTTCTCCGTAAAGCACTGAAAGAAAACTCCACATTGCCATCAAAAAATGCGCAAGGCTGGGGTTCAGACAGGTACATCCCTGGGGAAGCATACGCACGTGTTGCTGCCTGCCCTCGTGAGTCCTTGGACTAGTGTGGCTTGTCACAGCAACAGTGGTGGCACATGTTGGGGTCTGCATTTCTAAGTCTAGGCTTGGTGTTATATTTGGCATGGCTAATGTGTGACATTCTGCTTCAAAAAAAAGAAAAAACAATATCCCCCTCTCCCCTGTGGTTTCATGAGGACCACATCTACCTGAAAGCTACCTTGGTTGTTGCTTAGTCAAACTTTTGCTGTGCTGTAACTTTATGTCAGCATGATCATCTCTGTTTCATGGAGTTAATTCTGAATCAGTCTGAACTAAACCTTCAATTATATCTGTTAAACAAGATTGCTGGTTCAAAATGGCTTGGCTGGCATCCCATGACCCAGCACAATACATGCAATCTTGTGTTGTAAGTCACCTTTAGCCAGGGTCGTGGCACTGATCTCTGCCTGAATGTCAGAATGAATCTTGCCACTGGAGTACTTGCAGCTGGGCAAGAGGGAGGTGATGTGACATGTCTGATTCCATTTCTTTTAACGAACAACAGGCACTCTTTGGATGTGAATTGAGTTCCATTGTCACTTAGAATCTGTCCAGGAACTTGAAAACGAGAGTCTTAGCACTTCCAGTCTCTGGGCTGAAGTAATTTTCACGGAGTATTGCAAGCCATTTTCAAGGCTTATCTACCAAAGCTGAAACAATACAGTTTATGAAAAGTGCAGAAATCCAGTGTTTCTGAATTCTACCTCCTGAATGTTGTACTGAAGAGTATATGGTGTTTGTGGATAATCTTGACCCTGCATTGCCATTGCCAACCATCATTTACCCCACAGACTACCTGGTCAGCATTCAGTTAGCAAAGCCCTCACATGCTTTTTCTAGCACAAAGAACCTGGACTTGATGATCTTTCCAACCTTAATTGTTTTCTGATTCTAAGGTGCATCACAAGAGATGACAACTCATTCAGCTGTCAGTCCATTTGCTTTAGCACAGTGGAGAGGGCGTAAAAGAACTAGCACCAGTACACTTGGGAAATGAAGCCCTGCTGCTGTGAGGGGGGAGAAATCCATAGTAAGAAATTACTTCTCAAGAAAAGAGCATAATTGTGAGACATTTTGTAGTTGTAATGCCTCACGGATAGATTTGCATTTGCATGTTACACACTAACCAGTCCCTTGTGCGTCATTTAAACTCTCTTCACACAGGCAGTGTTCTGTCAGTTTTCATAACCCAGCTGCCTGTACAGGAATTGTTCTGTTTTCCCTCCTGAAGATGTGTGTGAAAGCAGAAACATTCTGTGCTCACAACTGGCTTTGTGGAATGCGTATTTTTGTCAAATTTCCACAAACACAGAAAATATTTTGCCTTTGTATTGAACAGGAGCTGCTACATAATGCAGTAAATTTTGAATGTAATATTTAGTGAGAGCTGGTCCTTTTTTCTTCTTAAAGCTATCATTAGCAGATGTTGCAGGCTTTTGGTATCTGCTGCACAGTCCTCAGCAGAGACACAGGCATACAGGCTAAATTCTTCTCCATCAATAGGTGAGGAGTCCCAGTGTCAGAGGCTGTTCTCATTCCATTTCTGCAAGCCTCATGATCACTCCCTGTTCCTTCACAGCTCTGGGCCTGCATGACCAGGTCTTAATGAGTGTGTCTCTAATTTTCTATGAAGCATCAAGAAGCCTCAGTGGCACAGACAGGCTTCAAAAGGACAACAGTTACTATACACAAATCCACAAGTCCTCAGTACTTGCGCAGCTACCCCGTGTCAAAGGCTTTGTGGCTCCTGTAAATTGAAGACAGAAGAGTTACAGGAGTTAGTACAAAGCTATATAGTGACCTCCTTTTACTTCAGACCTGTGTGCCTGCATGTTTGTTAGCAATGGATGGTCGGCCTGTTTCCACCAGTCAGGATGACCCTCTCACTGGAGGTAAACAGCCTACCCTGCTGCCCTGGGAACAACTTGCCTCCCCTGCTGGTAAAGTGGTGCCCTTGAGGGAAAGGAGAAGGGGTATTTTACCACCCCATCAGACCAAAGCACCTCCTTCAGACACCTGTGCCTTCTTCCTGTAAAGCCTGGAGCCCCAGTGTGGGGGACTGAAGAGCACTACCAAGCTGTGTGGCCCAAAGCCGCGCAGTGGGAAAACACACACAAGCCTGTCAGTATCCCAATGTCTCAGCTCACCTCCATGGGGCAACGCTCTTGCAAGACCATGCCAGAAAAAGCCATTTTGTAGTTTTACTGCTACTAACGCTGGAGGAGATTGCACTGTAAACGTACATCAAAAGGCTCATGTCAGATATTTGAGGAAAGGAGGGTGCAACACCAGCCTTTTCCCTAACACAGTCCCACTGCTCTCGCCCTGCCTGAGGGGCTGCACCAGGCAGCTCGTCCCACACGGAGGGAGAGTCCAGCACCACTTCCAATGGGTGCACCAGGCTCAGCAACGGGAAATCACCATCCTCTTGTAGCTACAGGCACTTTTGAAAAATGACTTGGCTGTGACACCAGAACCAAAGGAGGTTGTGTTTTTTCTCCTTGACGTTTGTGAGAGGAAGTGAAAGGCCAGCTGCTAGTCACAGTGGCTGGCACAGGCTCCTCTTAGTTTCAGGGATAAAATACAGGGCTTTGATGAAAGCAGCAAATGGTGAAAAGCGCAAAGCCAACCATGACTTCTTCAAACTTCAGCATTTGCCTGCTGTAGATTATTTTTGCAGAATACCAGCAGGTCACTGACTCACACGGATAAGTATTACCTGGCAGCAGAATTATCATTGACTTCATACAATTGATTTCTCAGCCAAAGAGTAACATACTAAACCTTTTCTGCTAAAAGAACAAACTACCATGGCAGGAGAAAGTAAATTATTCCAGGAGCCCACAGCTTTAAAGATCAGAAAACCTTTCAGAGATATTTTTCACTGCCTGATGGAGGAAAGATACTTGTTTTGCTCCTTAGTGCTTTCCAAGCAGTTATTTTATGGGTCTCAAACCTCCATGTTGTCAAACCAGAATTCTTCATTAAAAAGATCTTGCATACAGTAGTTTATAAACTGAACCAAAGGAGAAGATTATAAGTACTAAAATATACAATGAACCAGCACTGACTGCCAAGGAAACTGACAGGGAATTCAAACTAAGATTGTTTTTCTATTCTTATCTTCCCTCATTATAAGTCAGAGTATTTGTTTACCCTGGAGAGAGACGTGTTTCTGGTTCCGCACTTCCGCTTTGCCACTCTGAATGTGTCCCCTCATTCATGTAATGTCAGGGCCCTCAGCAGACTTCAATTTCTCATGGTCCACTTGATCAGAAATGCTACACAGCCATGTTTGTGGTCCATTTGTGAGGCTTTTTACTCCAGAGTTCATCAGAACAGTGTTTGGCAGAGACAGCTACCTGCTATTTATTTTTTTACCTCTTCAGTCCAGGAGTCTGCTCAGTCCTTCAGCTTAAGTGAATGCATACACAGGTAAAATGTGTGTATTTCTACTGGCAGAATATAAGAGGAAAATGGTGCATGTAATGCCCTGGCCCCACACGCCCCAACTTGGAGTGCAATTTTCTCTTCCCATACAGTCAGGATAGGCAGCAGGAAGGCCAAAGGCATACATGTCTGCTGCTGGAACAGTAAAATCCTAAGCAGGAGCTCTATTGTGACTGCACATGGGTTTACATAGCACCAATTTACCTAAAAAGGGCTCAGAAGTGTCTCCATGCCCCTGTGCTGGTGATGCAGGGATGTGTCTCACATCCCCCTGCTCCCAGTGATCTGGGAGCATGCACATGACCAGGGATACAATTGTACCCCCAAGCTTTTGGAGCTCAGGGATACCATGGCTGTTAGGAGAAGAAAAGTATCTTACCTGTTGCTCTGCTCTTTTAGGACCTCATCACACACACGTTGGCTCTTGGTCCTCCCTCACTGCTGCTGTCCTCTCTCGAGGCTGTGCACTGTGAGGTCCTCAGCCCTCACACCAGCCCTTGCTGCCCTCTCTTGTTCTGCTTCCCCTGCTCACCAACTTCTTTTCCTGTGCAAAAAGCCTCTTTTCTCAGTATCACTGATGATTGCTCTCCTCTTTCCACTGGAGTTCCCTGTTCCCAGTGCCATCTCACCATTATTCTACCTCCTCCCTTCCTCTTCAGTACACAAAACACCACCAGTCCTGGCTGCCTTTCACATCTTTTCCTCCAAAAGACCACACTTGTAGCACCTGCATGGTGTCCTCTGTATTGTTGCCTGGTCTCCAGTTGCTCCTACTGCAAGGCACCGATTTGCTGGCCATGGAAATCCTCAGCATCCCCTGCCATACCCACAGCACAGACTGTGGAAATCTGTACTCTTCTTCCAAGCTTTTTCTGTTGAATCATCATACCTTTTTGAATGGAATTTTTACCATTTGGATTATAATTTCCCATCCATTGATGATCATGTCAGTTCAGAAACTCTTTGAAGTATGTTTTGATAATAAAAAAACACTCTTCCTCCAGTGTTACCTATTTGGCATTTATACAGACCTATTGAATATGATAATGTTATAAACTCTCCACCTGAAAGGAAATTCTAAGTAGAAGAGTTAATAAAAATTTAATTTCCTCAAAGTATCATGGATGAATGCTCTTGAACCCAATTTGTGTGCTTTCTGCTAGTCAAAGATACTGAGGGTGGAGGAGGGAGAAATGGAAGATGAACAGTATTTCTGACTAAATAAATTCTTATTATGGGAGTTGATTTGACTATAATTTGATTTTAAAATGTCTATTATTTTTACATCCAGTGCTTTCTAAGAGAAGTGGAAATTGTTTGCACTTAAATTTTACTCTAGGTTTCTTTGCAAACCAAAAGAAAGTATTTTTATTGTTCCCTCATCAAATGCATTGTCTTCCATATTTTCACACTTCTAGATGCACGAACATCACTGAAAGGTTCATGCTCCTGTGCTCCCCCACTATTGCTGACTATGGATTGAAATAAACCAGATTAAAACGAGCCCCAACTGAGGGAGAACTGTTTTGTAAATGTCTCAATCAACCTCCAACCTCAGCCCTACAGATCTCTGCAGAAGCTCAGCTGACTCTCACCAGGGAAGCAGAAAGAGCACTAACCTATACTCCCACGGCAAACATTAACTAATTTATCCAGATGTCAGTGCAAAGAGCATGCCTTACCTTTGTTTGTACATGAAACAGGGAGAAGGGGTCATGAGGGAGGGAAGGGGGGAAAAGGCTCCTTGCTCACACAGTGAATACTGTCACAGCTGGTAGATGCTGCTTTGATTTCCCTGGGCATGCACGATTTACAGGGCCAGTACTGCCCTACCCATCCATCCCCAAGGCTGGGATCATACAGAGATGAGCACACGGGCTGTGAGTGGAGCACTGCCCAAAAAGAACAGGAGTGGGGGCTCAGCCACAGGGAACAGGTTTCTCTCAGTCTCACATCTGATGGTGGGACAACTGTAAAACAGGTAGTGTAACAGAGGAACACAAGCTTGGGGAACTGTGCTGGAAGCACAGAGCATAGAAATTTGACTCTGAAAACAAAGGGATACAGGTGAAAACTAACCCCTGCAGAGTTTGTGAGCCTTGAAAGGTGCAAGCCCCCAAGCAATGTGAGAGCAAACCTTGTCCTGTAGCACAGAAGTGGTCTGGCTACTTTAGGCATTTCAGCCAAATGTTATTCCCATTCAAGTTAAGAGAACTGCTTGGATTTAGCAGCAGCTGTGTGGGGCTTGGCTGCTGGCTGGGGTTAAACCACAACAGAAGTCTAAAGGAAAGCAATATAATCTGTCAAAAATAAATTTTGACCAACTAATTGGATATTTTTAACGATCTTATAAATTTAACTCACCATCGCAAGAATTTCCATGCTATAAAATTTACCCTCAATATTTAGCACTTTGCTCAGAAAACCTTAATAAACTTACCAGGGGAGTAACATAAAATGTGATACATCATATTGATTGAGAAAGAATTGAGAGGAAGCACTGAAGAGACAGACAGAAATCTGCAGGAAAGGTGCAAGAGGAACAAACCTGACCTGCTCTTTCTCTCTCTGCTGAGTATAGATGAATCCTAGAAAATTAACTTGCTGTGCCATCGCCTTTGAGAATACTCTGAGGTCTTAAGAGACAATTATGCCTTACACATTATGCAAATATAAAGTCACACCTCTTAGGCAGAGAACTGAGGAGCTGCCATGCAGAGGAACAGGGATCCTGAAGGAATGCTCCAGTGAACAAGCAAGCCAATGCAAACCACACAGTGTGACATGCTGGCCCAGGCACACCAGCTCCCTTCCCCAATGCATACAGAGCAGAGAACTGAGCAGGGGATAGAGAAGTCACCAGACCCCTCCCTCCTGGGCTGCTCAAATGCCAGATCTGCTTTGGCATTCACAGTGAAACACTGCCAAGTCAGAAATGGTTGAGAGAAGCACCACAAGAGTTGTACACATAACAAGAACAAGATCCAGCAGTGGAGGCAGGATCTTAATTAGAAGGAAATTATAAAAATCAAGATGAGCATTTTAGTTCCTGAAAAATGCCCACTAGACAGCTGCAACCTGATAAAGGAAACTGCTTTATTATAATACAAGTCCAGGAGCTGATCCAAGTAGGTGGGCTACCAGCTGTAGGGCCATGTTGAATGATAAATCATCAGGGAAGATTCATGCAGACCTATTGCACAACTTTTCACGCAGCACCCTTAACACTGAATGGATAAGCTATGTAACATTAGCCTGTCATAAAGTATGTACTTCAGGCACCAATTCCTTGCTTTCTGGTTCTATTTGCAAGAAGAGCAAACTGCATTTAAAAAGGGCATAATGGATCATAGCTACCACTGGGCTGGGGGGCTCCTACCTCAGAGAAAAGCCACTGACCTCTGAAAAATGTGGATCATTTTCTTGGAGGACTGAACAACAGTAACACCGAGGTATTCTGTGCTTTGCACTGGTAGCAGGAAAGCACAGGCATCAAAAGTAAACACATCTTTAGGAAAAGTATTTTAAACCATTGACTTTATTAAAATACTTAATACATGGTTTTTAGAGGAATGTACTTACATTTTCTGGAAACTCCACTGAACCCAAATTTTAATTATATATTTAACAAATGACAAAACAGTGGATGAATTCATGCTGTACACCAAAGAATAGACAAGTTAGGGTATTTTTTTTCATCATCATCATTATTTTCCTGGCACAGACTCTTCTTTGCTTTTTAGCTTCAATCTCTTGAATATCTAGTAGCAGAGAAAGGAAGTTTGCATTTCTCATGGCATTAAACTTATCTGGTCCAAGTGAAAGTCCATTTGTTTTCACCATGTTCTTCATTCAACCCTTCCCCAGGAGCCCCCTCTTCCAGAAAAGCAAAGGTGATTGACCTCTCTGAAAAGCTACAGGTCACACTGCAAGAAGAGTCTGACAATCAAATGTGAACATGGAGCTCTGTACGTTCTCAGAATCATTACTCTTCCAAAATATCCATTTCAAACTGAGAGTGGAAAAAAAGACACTGTCAAAATACAAGGGCCAAAACACATTCATGGACTTGGTGGAGTGCACATGGAAGACAGCCCGCAGTGTTGCAGCTCAGAAGTAAAAGGTAAACCAGAAGCCAGGTCTTGTTGAAATACAAGATGCAAGAGCTGGGAAGGAGAAAGACAGAAACAAGCCGGACACATCCTTAAAAAAATGAAATGTCTTAACCTCAGGGAGAAGGCTGTAATCATCATAATCATTGCAATTGCCATGAACCATGGACATCAGTGACAAAGTGTATGTTATGACAGTCTCAATGACAAGTGTAATCTGGGGGAAATTATTCATACTGAGTAAGGAAATTAACTGTGTGTTTCAATGCAAGATGCACAGAGGATGCATAGGTTTTCACATCAAATTAATAAGGCTCTTTTTAAGAGATCATTTTGCAACCTTGCATAGGTGATTTATCTTTTCAATAGATAATGTGCAGAAACTATGTACAGTTGAAAAAAAGAACTTTGATGAAATAATTTTTTTCCCCTCAAGTTTTACCATAGTATAAAAAGTAACTTATATAACTCCTTCAGGTCTCTAAAACACATATGGAACATCCCAGAAAGAGAAGCCAGGAATACCATCTAAATGATGCTGTGTGCATTTATACAACAGGTTGAAACAACTAGAAAAGCCACCACAAAGCATAGTCATAACGTTTCCATATAGAAAAAAAAAATGCAGGAGTAAATTTTGCCTACAAAAAAGAAAACTCATTTAAACAGAAATGCATTTTAGTTATAACAAATTAATGACCTTCACTAATCAGTGAATGGATGGATGAGTCACACACTAAGTAAACGACAGAAAGAGCCAATTCAATCCCTGCTTGATAAATGGACAGTAAACTTTAAAATCTGCATTTGGTTTCCAATTAATCCCAGCTCAGAACAACTCCTCCCTTAGACAGCCAGACAGCAGCTTCTCAAAACTAATATTACGAACATCTGCCAGTCTGCTGCAACAAAAGCCATCAGGGCACTCATGTGCTTCTTCATTCAGTAAGAAAGAAAGTCAGCCAGAGGATGAGCACGGTGTCACAGGACAGCCAACTCCACCTTTCAAAGGGAGTGTCCTGTTCCCTGGGACACCCACCCACCACCCCAAACTGACTGATTTTTTCCTTGCCATTGCCCACATCAGGAGACTGTCTGGCTCTCTTCCACTGAAACTACCTTCTCTTTTACACACAAGTTGCCTGGCATTTCTTTTGCTATTTTGTGCCTGGATGCAAGACTGTATTATTAGCGCTGCTTATTACTCTTGCATATCACAGTGACGTGTACTTTTTAGTAGTATTTACAATGGTATCACTGTGGAGAAGTAAGCCCTGTACTAGAAATGGTCTCTTTAACAGAGACCTTAATACTAAGGATTTGGTATATTTTCTGATCTACAGATAAAAAGGCAAAGCTAAAATCAGCCCACTATACATTTGGCATTAGGTTCAAACAAGGGGAAAAAGCAAACACGCAGCATATTCCCTTGTTTCAAAGGGATGCTATTTACAAGAAGGATTCACTTTTTTAATATTTCAACAACAAAACGCCACCTAATTTTGCAATTAGAGTAATCTAAGGCGACTTAGTTTTTAACCAACAGAGAACACAAACAACATTGCTGTTTGCTGTTAAACACAAGTCTCAGAAATGCAGGGAAACTATGATCAGTTATACTATGGGTGACAAATCACAGCCAGGCTAATAACAATAGTTAAAAAACACTTCTGCTTTTTTAAACACAGCTTTTAAAAAAGTACGGCATCCCAATAGTTCCTCAGTTCCAGATTGCTGACATTATAAATTAAAGGTGAAAAGAGATCCGTATATAAACAAGGCAGCTTTCCACTGACTTCATTGTACTTGGTTCTTGTCTAAACCTTTGGAAATTTAATCTTCAAATACAGTAAGATAAGGTTGAATTTATCAGTTACAAAACAATGTCCATTTGTATGCGAAATTTGAAAAAACAAAACAAAACAAAAAAACCAAACTCAAAAAACACACACAAGTATTTACAGCAATTCAGATCTCTTTTTCCAGCCTTCACTCTTGCATGTCACCTTCTGCAGAACTGTACACACACATCCACTGAGAGCAAGGCCCTATGTTATGGTACGCGGCCTTTTGGGCGGTGGGGGTGGCATCAGTTCAGTGTCAGGGTCCAGGTGGTGCTTCCGTGTCTGTCCTTGGGAAGCTGCTGCACATCTGTCAATGAACTCAAACAGCATCTCCTTCGTGACTGGATTCTGGATGCTGTTGCAGACAGCTGGGAACAAAGAACACATCCTCACATAACTAAACCGATTTGTTGTAGTCGGCACTTCAATAATATCATTCCCTCCTGGCAAAATAATAACATATTCTGCCTCAAATATTCAGCCTTTCACAAGGTGGTTGTGTCTGGAGTCACGGATCTCTGCTCTGCCCCCCAGAGAGCAAAGCAGTGCCATGGGCCCCTACTCTCAGGGGAGTCTTTCCTTCTAAAACAAACAAAAGGCACATGTGTGTAAGGCTTCCTAGGGCAACTCTAAAGCCACCAAGAACTGACACCCTACTGAGGCAAGAAACAACAACAAAAGGTTTGTGAGACATTGTTTTGAAACACACATCAAGTCTAACTAGCTGGAAACAAGACTGGCCTAATATTGAAAGCCTCTGAATTGTGGTAACTTCTTTATTTCACTAGTAACTACTAAAAATACCAGAAACCTGCAATGCACACTCCTTTTTTTTAACCCATATACCTTCATGGGGCAGAAAGACTTGACATCAAGCAAATGACATCTAGAACACCAGACCATAAGATGGAGAAGTGGCCATGGTGCTGTGTGGTGGCCAAGGCACCCTTGGAGTATTTAACACAACTCCCCAGATCACAGTTTGTAAGTAATCGCCCACAGGATTTTATGGAACAAATAAATAGGCTTACTTCACTTAAAACAAATGAAATATTTTCAATACTTTCCTATATAACTTTATATTCCCTTAATTAAGCCTCCTGAGAGACTTAGAGAAGGCGGGGTAAAAACAAGGAGCACGAAATTAAGTGGGAATCCTACGACTATCTTGGAAGAAAGCACAAAGTGATTAGAGGGTAATTGATAGCAAGTAAGGGCTGGCCACAATATGGATGCATTTCCATGCAAAACAATCTGCTGAGCCCCAGAGTACTAAACAACATTAAGGCTCTTTAAAACATACTTGCAATGTATCATTGTTACAAATAACAGTGTTTCTCAAAAACGTTCTTTTCTTTCCTGCAGAATTCCAGAACCAATAAAAAAACTACTTTACAACTAATAAAACACCTTTCTAGCACTATTTTTAACTATCCCATTATTTTTGGTGAAAAGGTGCTTTAAGAGTTGCACTGTATTTGACTTTAGCAGTTGGGAAGCATAACGTTTATCAGTAATTTAGGAACAGAATTTGTGTCACAAGGCACCTGGTTTAACTCTGTATCAACTTCTGAGGGCTGCCTTAGCTTTATCACTCAAAAATCCATTCTCTTTTCAACTTAAAAAGTATCACCATCTGAAAGCAAGACACAGACTTTTTATGTTTATTATGTTGCTACTTCAACCATGGGGAAATATAAACAGTATTTTTCAACCAGAGAATGCAAATAGAAGAGAGAGCATCTAGAGAAAGAAGCCTCAAATGATAAAGTATAACTTTTGGAGATTTTTTAAAATGGTCAAAAGTGAAAACTCAAAGCCAAAAGAAAACTTTCTGTTCTGAAAATTCCTATAGAAAATTTGTAATGTTTCTTTCAATTTTTTTCTGCAGCATATAATTTTATTTTAATTTTTAGGAAGTTCACTACGTTTTAGCAGAAAAAAGGTCAGGAACAACATAACTGCTCTACAAATGGAGAAAATGAGAAGACAAAAAGGTCAGATACATATCTTTTGAGAATGAAGGAAAAAACAATATGCTACTCAACAAAGAAGAGAAAACTCCAAGGCAAACTAACTATTGAAACACTAAGGTGAACCAGAAGAGAGAAGAGAAATTTAGGTCATGGTCACAAAGAGATGTCGCTGTACTCGTATGACTTTTGTGGTCCATCCCTCCTTCCTGACAGGACTGCTCAGCCATTATTTCAGCCATACACTGTGCTGGGTCCCTAAGGTGCCAACAGATTTATTATCTCCTGGCAAAATGACCACATTGTGTTTATTCAAGAAAATCTACTCACCGCTCAGGCAGAAACACAAGTAGAAGGGTTTAGAGAAAATCTTACATCATCTATGCATGCCCTAGTAATTAGCATGGTCTTAAACATGATTAAACTTCATTTTGGCACTTAAGAAAAGTCAGTATCAATACTGACTTTGTATCCAGCCTTGCACACACTTCTACTTAAACTCTTAGAGTTCACTTGAAAGTAAATATCATCATTTAATTTGCAATATTTGGCAAAGTATTTTTTGGTAAAGGAACATAAAAGTCTCACAATTCTGCACGGATATACCCCCACCTCTCATTTGTTTTCCTGTTTCATTGTTTGTATGACTATTGTTGAAACTTAAGATGACATTTTTCTCCTATTAATTTTCTAGCCCATCTGCCAAATAATGGTTTTGGCATTTTGAATGGATTTTTTGTTCAACAAATTCCACTCACAGTGTGCCAGTTTGCATTATGTCCCAGCAAGCCAACACAGTGCTAGGCATTGACATCAGCTGGTTAATTGCTGTTGCAACGCTATTGTGCATAAAAACTTTCTTGGCTCTGACTTGAAAGGCATGTCCTGCCATTTAAAGTCATCTTTGCACAAGTGTGTGCAGTTCTGCAAAGACTCAGGCACTTGCTTCTGCGTTGTCTGTTAAATTCTGCATCAGAGTATTGGTTTGACTGACTTCATCAAATAACCCTGCAGTCAAAGGATTCGTGCTATCTAGAAACTAATGATGACTTAAGCATTTTAAAGATGAGGCATTACTATATTAATTTAGGGCAGTCAGGACTTAGACTAGAAATGGGAACACAGAGTGCCTTTCCTGCTTAAACCAGAACAGAGGTAAAACATTAAAATTTTAGCCAGAGAAACTCTTAAAACAAATTATTCTACTCACCCATGGCAGTGCTGTAGGCATTTGGAAAGCTTTTGTCTACCCTCTGTCTCATGAAGACCCAGCTGTTGTTCTCAAACTTGCACTCTATAATTTTGTTGTCATACTGTTTCAGTTCTTTTGTCACCTGTATAAAAAAAAAGTAATTGTTTGGGATAAACAAATTTTAATTCATTTTTTTCTTTTCTTTCTTTCAGGGATAAATAATAGAAGATCAAAACCTGCCCTGCATTTTTCAGCAACATACCTCCATCCTACATAGAAAAATTGCACAGCATACATCCTCATTATACATATGCTCAGCTACTCAACATTTTAAAAATACTTTTCAAATTTGCTGTCAATATTCAGCAATTATATCATGCTAAAACATCAGCAGTGCTAAGAGAAAGGGAAAAAAGTCACTTCTGGCCCAAATGCAAATAGGTTTCCATGGGAATAAACTGCTTCCAGTTTAAGTGCTACTGCCAGCCTAAGTGCACGAAATGTATTATCCATGTTTCATCAACCTTTTTTGTTGAAGGTCTCACAGCAAAACGTCAGATTTCAATACTGGAAAGAGCTTACAGAAAATCATTCCACTCTTTACATTACTGAGGGTTTTTTTTTTTTTTTTTGTTCCTTCATGTCTCTTTAAAAACTAAGATTGGAACTTCTAAATAATCTGGGATTTCAAATTACATCTATTCTAAAGCTCCTTCAGGCCTCTCTTTATCGATTCATAGATTTGTCACCAGCCAATATTCTGAGCTATTTGTCTTTCTATTTGGCAACACTGTGTGGTTTGGAAATTTATCTGCATTGGACTTTGTAGTTGTTTTGGCTACTTCACCCTATGCATCCTAATCTATGACACAATGCAAAATTTTCACGTAACCATGGTAACATGAGAACCTTATCTAACGCTTTAACAATTTTACCCATGTACTTCACTTTGTTCCAAAGGGCCTCTTCAGTAGTATAAAGCTGTATTTAACTGCTAGCTGCATTTAGTTGCTATAGTTTACCAATAAAAAGCTGTACAAGGTAATATAACAATTTGGATTCAGGATCTTATGCATAAGTGCTCTCATAAAAAGGGAGGGTTATTGCAATTCATTAGCATAATTTTTCACCTCTGTTGTCTACTTGCTCCTGAGCAGTGACACCAGAATTTACTACTGTCAGAGAGATGCAGATTTGAAAAAGGCCATAGCTGTCTCCAGACAGCTTAATGGCACATACAGTGGAAAAAAACATTAACCTTTTTCCATTAATTCCCAGATAAAGAAAACTAATTAATTAAATGGTCCTGAGCATGGACCAAGTCCTCCTATACTGCATAGTACAGGATTTGATAAGCAGAATCCTAACATTCTTCTCGGGATTTACCCTGAATACTTGTGTTCACTTCTGGACAGGGAGCCCTGGGATTTTACTTGTCAAGTGAACATGGCACTACAAGAAAATTTTGTTAAACTTGGTTACAACCGAGTCCTGCTGCAGGACTGACAGAGTCTGAGTCGAGTTTTTGTGTCACACACTATTCCTTCATCCATTCCAGCATCTGCAAAGGGTTTTTTTCCTCAAACCATTTATCCTTAAGTGAAGTTTGTGTCTTCTGTTGATGGATCAGATTGCTCAGATCAGCAATTTTTTCCTTTGCAGCATGCTTAGCACAGCATTGCACTTCTTCCATCCACACTGAAAAGCGACATTGATTCCAGAGGTTTGACTGACACATGTTTATGGATGCATTATGTTTTGTTAGGTGGATGCAGGAAAACACAATATCCTTTTCCAGTGCACTATGGATACATAACCCAGGAAGAAACTCCTGGCTGTGCAGTGCCTTGGGAAGGTACATTATTTTCAAAACAGCTGCCTGGTGGAAGCGGGGGCAGCAGGGGGTATGGCCACGTCTGATTTCTGCCAAAGCAGAAATGTTAGAAAGATCACCTGCTAGAGAAAAAAATGTCTAAAACTGCAGGCAATGACTTCAACTAACCACCCACCTCATCAGGCTTTTTCATGGCTTATCATTCTTCTAGTGTTCAGATTCTCAGAATAGCAATAAATTAGATGGCAGCTTTATCTGACTGTGGCAATTAAGCAATATTATTAACTATCGAGAGACTTGCTTGGCCATTCATTAGCAACCTGGAAGATGGATCTTTCCACAAAATATGAACACCTGCCAAAGCACTGACTTAAATGAATTTTCCCATTAGAAAACTGGTGATCACAGCCTTTAACAACTGCAAGTTGCAGTAATTACGTTACAAAGGAAGAAATATAGCACCCACTCTTCCCTGTACTTTGTTAAGTGACCTTAGTCTTATAAAGGTACTTATTCTAATATAAAAGAACCTTTTAGGAACTGCTGGGCATTTGATTACAACTACAAGTACTCTGAGCAAAACACACTTTCAGCATTAAAAATGCTCTTACACTATTGCATCTTAGTAAACTTCTAAATGGGTATTGTTTATACAAAGGACTGAACAAGGCCGTAGTGTATCCATAATTCACACCTTACATCTACCTATCATGCACATGTTACTTTCTGTATTTCAGCTTCCAAGTGGGACAGGGAAACCATCAAATTTAACTGTCTAGAAGTTCCTTCCCTTTGGGAACTCATTCTGAGCTGCTCAGCACGTTGTCTTCTTTATTCTCCCTTTGCAGTACGGAGTTCATCCCTCCTTCTCCTCTTTAAGTATTACAGTCCACAGCAGTCTTTGAAAAATGCACCATCACTTCTCTTCCTGAGAGGTGGTTCTTCTACCTAGTGCTTCACAGAAGGTGAATTAGGAATGATGGCACTTCTCAGCCAAAATGTGTATCCTCAGTTCTGGTACAGTGCCAGTGCTTCTGCCATACTGTTGATAAAATGCCTTGAACCAGCATTCATTTATTTCAAGACACAAACTCCCACGACACTAAGGGCTCCATGGAGCCTGCCTTAATTAAACATTTATTCCTTAGCCTATTTTCGGACAGCCAGTCGGAATTAGAATCCAAGAGGATCAAGTCTTGGACACAGGGCTGTCAGAGGTGGTGTGCATCAGAACAGCATCACTGGTTTGGGCAACAACTGTGTCCTGGGCAAGGACAAACACCAACCTGTACTCTACTTTCAAGAGGAGGGAAATTGTTAACCAGCAGCAATGGTCACTGCTCCTGCCTGTACTTGATCAGTTATCAGGAACAAGCCTATTTGACAAACAGAAATAATTTCCAAAAACACAGATGAGCATCCTCTTGGATGCTGATTTGTTACATTACTGCTAGCTTGCAAGGTGTGATTGGAAAAAAATGGGCTTGAGCTGCATCCCCATTTCAGCAACAGTTCATTATCAAATCAGACTGATGGAATACAAGACCATTGCCTATGACTGTCAGATGACATGAAGGTGACAGCTGCCTTCCTCTCCCTGCTGAGAAAGGCTTCCCCCTGCCATCATCATCTGGGCCATTCACTAGAAAGAACTTCAGTGGGGTAAGCTTATTTCCTTTTCTAAGAATGATGACAGTTAAGACTTAGGAAATAATTTTCCAGTCTCTTTCTATCCCCTATGTTCTGACAGAAATTCAAAATATATTTTAAAAAGTAAGATATTTAAACCATCTCAAATTATCTTGCCTGGCTGAATAATGGAGTCATTTTGGGATGAGCAACAACATGCAGTCACATTTTATGTTAATTTAGAGCAAAATGTGAAAAAATCTCAATCTATCCAGCTGAAAAAGAGAAGAAACCATTTAAATTGAATGTAGTTAGCTCTAGTCCCATGAAGATGCCATCATTACCTCTGCTGACTACCAGCAGCCAATGCTTTTCTACACATGTCCACAGGGCGCTTGAGGGTCAGACTGGTCCATCATTCCACTCAAACATCAATCCCATCACCCTTAATCCTGAAGGAGAATGCAGTTGTTGGGCAAGCTCCTACTTTACATAAGAGGCACTAACAATGAAAATTTAGACTTTAAAGTAATTAAGTTAGTATTTCAAAAAGCATGTCTACAATGGACAAGCTTAAAGCTTACAAATGCATCTACTTTCCCCATTTTCAAGTTCTTTAGAAAGAAAAAATAAGATAAGCTTTTAGATAAATGGAGGCTTGGCTGAAAGAAGCCCTATGTTTCCATATGCATATTTTTTTCAAAGCAATTGAAATTATTTCAGCTTAGTAAATAATCGCCTTTAAAGAAAGTGATGTTTGTAAGCAAAATCTTAAAACATTCAATTTCCAATCCTTTCTCTCTTTAAATGCCTTTTTGCTGCACTTTCACCTCTATTACCAAACATTTATAGAAAGAAAAACATTCTTCAATTCACCTATTTCTATTCTTATTCCACATGCCCAGTCATCAGCCTGTTTCTAAGGTCCCAGAAATGATGGCAAGAGGAGATGCAGAAAATGTTAACTTCCACGAGAGAACAAATGAGCAAAAGCAGCAGATGAAATCTTACAAAATTAAAGACATCTTTATTTCTAAATACAGAATTAAAAAATAAAAGGAACCATAACACACAGGCAAGATGTATTCTAAATGCAATGGGTTTACATTTTCTAAGAAGAAACTGCCTTTTGTTTTTATAGCTAGCATGTGCAATGAAGTAATTTCTTTTTTATATGCTCAAGTACACAAACTGTTTGTTTTCTTTTTTTTAAACACAAGTTCCAATGCCTGGAGAGGAGAAAAGTTTAGAGCTACTACATAAGGCCCAGAAAGTAATTCTTCCTCTCTCTGATACCATAACTACATTTTCTCCGTTAGGATACATACTCACAAGCAAAGCAAACAAGCAAGTGAAAGCAGCACATCCCAAAATAAATGATCAGCTGTGCGGTCATGAGGGAGAAACCCTTTGGTTGCTTCCCAGTCTCCTACTGCAGGAGAACTAGAGCCCAACACCTCCTCAAGGAGGTCACCCTGCAAAAATAAATCACATTTTTCTAAGAACTGTCCAAAAACATGACATTTGAGAACTCCTTGTCCTGAGGGTACTGGGATATATTCAGCCACAGATAACAGTCTAGTAAATAAAACCTCTATAGCAAAACAGCACATCTCAAATCCTGATTTCTGCATTAGTCTCCAATGCTGTGACTGCCCACAACTGCAAAGTACTATAGACTTTATATCCAAACTTCTCCAGTGATGTGGAATGTCCAAGAGGACAGGGAGAATTAAAGTGCCCACTGACACCATGATTCCACTGCAGTAAGAGTAACAGGGATCAGGGAGATGCCATGACAACAGTCAGGGAACAAAAAGAAAAATTGCATGGGAATTCGTGGAAACAAAGCATGGTAAAGACTTCCTGAAGGAATAGGATGGAGACAGAGAAAATAAAGAAGCAGCAGTAACAAAATAAAACAGCTTCTGAAGACCTAAAGATAAGCCAGTCTCCAAGCAAGATCTTTATGAAGACCAAACACTTAAAGGTGACAAATGCCAAGGACCTTCCTGTCAAAGCAAGTCAATTGAGACAAACGAGGTGTGAGAAACAGGGATCCTGGGAAAGCAGTCTTACTTGTGATTACAGGTGAGGTCATGAATATAAGAAATTCTAACGATTTCAGTAAGAACATCTGATACAGTCAGTAGCCACACAGTTATCAGAGCCCCCAACACTTAGAGGGTACAGTGCAGCACCTAACAAACACACACCCCAAGTTGTTCATTCAGTGCTTCTTCCTAATTCTTGGACTATTCAGATGCTTTTAAAGAACCTTTTCCCCCATTCATATAAAATATCTCATGACTTTCACAGTCAAACTTCTCAAAGAATAAAAAATTTAAGAGATGGTTATTAAATGCCTGTTCACATCATTCGTGTACACTGAACCACAAATATGAATACTGTCTACAGGAAAAAGTTAATCAGCTAATCTGCTTTGCATTTTTGCTTAAACCCAAACAGATTTTGTAATGCAGCTTAATATCTATTTCTTTATATGATACAAGAGATTATTTTATCAAAACCATAGATTTCTTGCTAAACTAAACAAACTGATTGTGTTTCCTTCTAAGGAATATACTACCCAACAAATTGTTATCAGCTTGGGTAAACACAATGCAGTTGATATGGTTATTTAACATTATTAAAGCCTTCTAAGTGTAACTAGGCTGCTTCTTATGTACATAGGAAATGTAAATTCTCCAGTTTTGAGATGTCACTCCTGGAAAGGAACATTAAGCATTTTTGTTCATTAACCACAATGCTAACACCAAGCACTAGAAAATCACAGGAAAAGCCAAAAAGAAAAAGCACATTTCAAAATTACAAGAATGATGCCTTTGAAAACTGGATTTTTTTGTTTGTTTTTGACTTCCAGTGTCTAGCACTCTCAGTTCATGATTTAGTCTTTCTTTTTAACATACAGCATTTCCTCAAAGAATCTCTCATTCTTACATGTAGTAATTTAAAATATGGATACTGTTTTCTGATACATAAAATGGGTTGGAGTCCTGGGGTTTTCCTGACAACTGACTGATGGAAACATCAGAAATAAAAAGCCTTCCTCTTATCAGTGATATTACAAGTTTAATGACTTTCAGTGCCAGCTGGAAATAGGTTTCTTAATGTATCCTGGAAGGTCTCCTGTACACCTGACCTTGCAACACCATTTGAACTATCTGTAAGAAACTGATGTTTTCCTGAGCTTTGTTTGTGACTCTCACAGGAACACTGCTATCTATGACAAAGCAGGTAACTGGAGCTGCTCAGACCATGATGTAGAAATACACATATGTTTGCACAAATGTTTTGCTCAGTGACCGCTGTTCTACGTATTTTTTTTATACTTGTATACTTCTCATTTTACTCAATGGTAAAGCCATTTGCCACAGCAAACCAATAAACTCTTTGAAAACTCTTCAGCATTATAACTCAGGCATCTACATTACTCGAAGAGCAGCTGACCTTCCTGCTAGACGCTGCCAACTCCACCTAACTCCTGAGGGAACTTCAAAGCTTTAAAGAATCCTATTTTCTTTTAATCCTCATCAGGAATGGGAAGCACAGATTTGGGTGTCCATACACATCTTGAACAGTTAAATGAAACAAAGTAATAAATTATTGTCCTCCTAGATCGATATCCATTGCCCAGGCACTCTAATCATTACAGGTCTCTGGATTAAAGAAAAAAAGATCCCTCTGTACACCTCCTGTAAAAACCGAGAAACAGAAGAATTTTGTTCTGATGATCTGTGAACCTGGCATAGCTCTGCTGTGACGAGTTCTTAAATAAAGTCTTATTACAAAAATGGCTCATATAATTCTGACCATCAGCATGCTGATGAAAGAGGAAGAAACTCTCAGGGGAGCTGCAGAAACACCCAGGCAGTAAGAGAGCAGCAACAGAGCCAGTTGTCAGTGTGACCTTACTGCAGAGAGGATGCTTGTTTGGAGCAAACAGAGCTTCACCTGCTCTACAGCTCATGAATTTCCAGGGAGAGGTAAAAAAACAATGCTTCTCTGCAAGCACCTGGGGTAACTCTGCAGAGGCCAAAGATAGCCGCCTTGGATTTGGCACATCATAAATAATTGTGCTAATAATAATCCTTGGAGTCAGTACTGAGACTTGAAAGTGTTTAAGTTCCAAAGAAAACCAGGCAGATGCAAGCACTGTAGTAAAATGCCACAGTAAACCACAGAACTGCTCAGCAGGTTATGCAAAAAAACTAATAAACAAATAAAAATCCTTTCAGTGAAGGACAAGGAATTCACAAGAGGTTTCTGAAGAACAAGCCACTCCACCAGAAAGGTAAGCAACCGCACAGGAGGAAGAGAGCAAGGATATACAGTGCAATCTGGCAGAAAATGCTGTAATAATAACGTAGAAATGATTCTGTGAGAAAATATTTCACTCACAGCCTGATACATTTTGAGGACTGTATGTCTACTTGCCATGAGCTAGCTTGTGAACAGTCTCAACTCTCATTTGTGCTTTATTCACTGACTGCTTTTGCAAAAGGGAGCCAGTCCCAGAGAGAGCTGTATGAAACACAAAGATCCAGGAGACAAGAGTTATACATTACTAGTAAAGAATATAGTTTGAAAACATCACTTAGCTCATTCATTAATTATGAATTTCTTAAGGCTTATTATTCTCAGTTTGCAAATGGGGAAGAAAGAGAGAGTTTGTGGTCACACCACAGGGAAAGCATTTACCCCCCATTAGGTTCTCTAAACCTGATCTTAATTACCCCTCAGGTACTTGCACTCATGCTACCAAGAAGTCTTGTGACACAGGGCAGCTGAGATCTTGTTAATAATTTATCAGTAGAAACCCAAACAAGTCTTCCAGAGACAAAGCAATGCTATCACTATTTTATAATCTTTGGCAACACTATTCCTATACCTCAAAATGAATGAAAGAGAACCTAGATGATTGTGTCAGAATTGGATGAAGAGTTTTTCTGACAATTGCTGCCTTTCACATGTTGGAATTCACCTCAAATAGGGTGAATTTCCTGACAAATGTTTGTGCTTCTCAGACATAGATTTTAGTGTACTTTCTCATATGACTGGTTGTTATCTTTTCTCTGTACCCAAACTACTGCTAATGTAGGACTCTAAATTATAATCTCATTTTACCTGTATTTCTTATACAAGGGATTCTGTCACTTGAGGTCACGCTGCTGGGGATGGGATAGAGGGAGACTCCACGGGGCTGGGCTATCAGGAGCTTCCCAGAAGCCTTTCTATGTCAACTGAGGAAAAACTATTTTTACAAGTTCAGACATTATCTGATGGCTATTCATGTGGGATCCAGCTCTACAAACTCTTATCCTGGTAAGATATGTGCCTTTGAGCATCTTCAGAAGATCAATTAGCCCAAACTACTGTTATCAGAATTGGGCTCTAAACCTAATTCTAGTTATTGCTTATCTGGTTTCTGAAATGTGCTCAGAAACCATGGGTTTATGCTCATTCTGAAAAATGCCAAAGCATATCAGAATAAACCAAAATAAATTTAAACTAGAATCCAAAGTACCAAGTAATTGCAAGTGAGTTTTAAACCCATTTTTACTCATAACAATACACAGATTTCAAATTACGGGCATTAAGAATCATATTCTTTTCTTCCATTTAGATCCCAAACACCCACTTGGATATGCTTAAAGTTTTTTTCTCCATAAATCAAAACTCACCACCAAGAACAACTGTGTCAACACTATAAGGAAATTTGTTTGTTGTGTTAAATTGAGCTTCAAAAGCATGAACTGAATGTGCATTTGTGATCACAAGTAATGCCTCTTCTTATATCCATTCAAAGTGCTTACCTTATTATAGCTTATTATAAATGTACTGTCTAAAATGCAGCAGCATGACTGTTCAATTTCCAGGCCATAATTTTATGATAATCATATGTAATATATTCATATGTCTACTTCACTGCCTAACAAAGCTCAAACTGGTTTCTTAGCAGATCTGCTTCCCCCATGGTTCAAATGTCTTTGCCTCAGAATGTTACCAAATAACAACATTAAGAAAGATATAATCAAAATTTTACTTTGTATTTTGTACTGTAGTAGACAAACAAAGGAATGTAACATTGGATGCTGAATTTGGCATACTGACTTTATCAAATAGCTAAGTGATATGTAAATTATTAAACATTCTATGCAAGCATTATTAGAAAAATGGGGGTAGGGAACAATATTATAAATTTATAAACGTTTTCAACATCTAGAAATCCTATTAATACTTGAAAACATTGAGATTGTACAGAGAGAATGTGCACACAAACTATGACCAGAAATAAGCCAACTTGCTTTTAATCTCCTGTGTTTAATGTGTGTTTCAGTTTTTGCCTGAAAAAAATTTTACAAAAAATGGTGACTTTTTTTCTTCATAAATTTCAGAGGCCATTCCTAGTTACTCACAAACCTGAAACTAGAACACACAGAGATTTACAGGACTTGCAGGAAATAGAAATTCTTATGCTACTCAGCTACTTCACTAGACTGAATGGTTTGTCATCAGCCAAGTCTCCTATGAAAGGGCTGAGCCAGAGAGGAGAGCTCACTCTTGCTCTTTGTAGCTTTCACACGGTACATGTACTAGTTATTTTTTAAGAGAATGTCATATCTTGGAATCACACAAGTCACTTACAGCAGAAAAACATCTTACTTTTAAATTACATTTTCAGGTTTTATATTTGTATTGTGTATTTGTGCTGGTTTTGGCTGGGGTAGAGCTAATTTTCTTTACAGTGGCTGATATGGGGCTGTGTTTTGGATTTGTGCTGAACACAGGGTTGATAATACAGGGATGTTTTCGTTGCTGTTGAGGGGCTTATACAGAGCCAAGGCCTTTTCTGCTTTTGTACAACCATGCTGGGGAGGACAGTCGGAGTGCCTGGGAGGAGACAGAGCTGGGCTAGATGACCCCAAGTGACCACAGGGATATTCAGGATATGACATCCTGCTCAGTTGGATATGGCAGGAAGATGGAGGAAGGGGGAACATTTGGAGTGTTTGTCTTCCCAAGTCACTGTTACATGAGATGGGACCTGGCTCTCCTGGAGATGGCTGAACACCTGCCTGCCTATGGGAAGGAGGGAATTCATTCCTTCCTTTGTTTTGCTAGTGTGGGTGGCTTTTGCTTTCCCTATTAAACTGTCTTTATCTCAACTTGTGAGTTTTCTGCCTTTTACCCTTTCGATTCTCTCCCAGGTTCTGCTGCTGGGGGAGTGAGTGCGTGGCCGAGGGGGCTTGGCTGCTGGATGGACTTAAACCATGACAATATAAAGCACGAACTTTGATTTTTCTAATACAGGATGACACAAAAAGTCAAACTACAAAGCTTTTTAAAACCTTGCCATTTTGAGGGAGCATTCTTACACCCGACTGCCAAGACTGGACTTCACAATCCTGCTGATTCAGCCATCATTCTTGTAGATAATGAGTTTTAAGAGGATGAGTTTTAGGTGAGTTAAAACCACTTGAATGAGGGAGCTGACAAATGCCTTAAGGAAACACTGCAATAATATAAAACACAAAGCCAAACAACAATACCAACAACACCAAAAACCATTTCAGCAGTGCTATGACATCAAAATAACAAAGCAAAGATGTGTTGGGAAAAAAGCTGCAAAAGTCATGTTAGGGATTTTTCATCCTTCTAAGATTTCAATTAGAAGGAAAATAATCTTTTTTTCCCCATTACTGATAATACACCACAACAAAAAGATTAATAGCTGGTGACTTAACGCAGACTTTCAAAAATTAGCTTTGATCAAAGGAAGTACTGTAGTGAAAGTCAACTGCCCTAACCCACTTCCCAACTGCCTTTAGAGCATTGAGCTGGCATGAACTCCCTCCCCTTTCTTAAATGGTTTCCTTTAAACTTCAAAGCCTAACTGACTTTGAGGCTTAAGACACAGAAAGCTTTTTCCTTCTTCTTCAAAAGCAATTAATGATGTGAAGTATAATCTGACCTATAATCTGAAATCTAAGCACACAGGTCTTCTTGATCATTGTGGGGCTACAGAATGTAAGGAGCTCAACAGAGAATTTAACTGTGGCTCAGAAACTGCAAGTGGTTGTACAGTGCCTGCCAGATGATGGGGTCAGTCTGCTAGAGGAAAGGTAAGCAAGGGCTAATCTATCAACGGCACAAATTTGTCAATAAATGATGCTATAGAGGGATTCATACTGCGTTACCTTTCATTGCAAGCCCCTCCCTCCTTTCCATTCCTTATTAACGAGCCTGCAGAGTTAGGAAGCCAGCTTTCTCAGGACACCACGGTGCAGTAAACACGAGGCAGAGGAATGGACAATATTCATGGACTTGGAAGAGTCACAACTGGCTTCAGAGGATATAATGGATTTTGTGAGATGTGGTCTGAGAATCCTATAAACTTCTTGGTCTGTTTGGGCATCATTGTTTTCAGACAAATGAATAAGGACTGTATCAGAGTTTTTGTCTTACTTTCAGCTAAACAGGATTGCAACTCTGAATGGTGAGTGCTGATAACAGGAAATAATTAATGATTGGATAGTTGGTCCTGCCAAAGCCCTGAAAGATAGGAAATCTAGGAAAGCCCACTGTACACAAACACACTTTTCACAGCTTTGTCCATACACTTCGTTATTATATGTGGGATCAATAACAAAATAAGCGAGCAACAACATTTAGTCTTCACTCTCACAAAATTACTTCACCCACTTAGCCTGCAAAAGCTAAGGCCAGCAAGGCCAAGGAAAGTCTCTTGAGTTTTCTAACCATATGACCTGTCCAAGAAAACCCTTGTCATAAAGCTGTGGCCTGCAAAGACCTCTGCATGAGCCAAATCTTAAATTCTCCAGAATTCTGAGCCTAATTTGAGCACCCTGCTCAAGAGCTCAAGAGCTACCTTGTGTTTGAGAAGCTGTCAAACAGCCAGGCCCAGGACCAAAACAGCCTGAGTTCCCTAACAAATACAGCTAAAACCATTTGTTTTGCTTTTCACATGATGTCATAGCATTTCAAATAACATCATAACCCCATTCTACAGACAGTCAGTTACATTAACATTTCCATCCAGGAAAATGTAAGTCCTTAAAGACTCTCCTCTAAAAGAAGAGAGATAAGAAAAGAGACAGAAAAACAAGGTAACAGCAACCCTGTAAACCTGTTGTCCAATAATCCCAAAGTGTTTTCTTATACGTTAAACCCATTTCATTAGCCATGCTTTAGATAAAACAGTTTTATGTACATAATTCTGCAGCTGAGAAATCCAAGGTAAAAAGGAGTTTATTTGTCAGGCAAGAGTGCACAAAATGGGGAAATTCATGAACTGAAAAAGAAAGCCTTGGTTTGTAGTTTCCTGCTATTAACTACTAGCACTAATTACTAATTACAGATTTTTCCTTAAAGTTCTCAATGAAATATTAACAAGCTAGTAATTAAGTAATTCAGGGTCTGTTTGCTTCAGTGCCTGCATTAGCATTAACGTTAATATTGTAAATCCAAAACCCCTGGCTCCCTGATCTATAAACGTCCTCCTAGATTAATCAGAGACATCCTTTGCTTTCCTTCTATTGAAGTTAAATTATTATGAAATCTCCTTCTATGCATTATATATCCAAAGTGTAACAGGTGGAAAGAGAATGTAATGATATAGCAAAATGCAGTAATTATACTTTGAATTATTTTCTAAAAGAACAAAAATATTCCTGTCCCTAATTCTGCTTTTGCATATTCCTTTACATTGCTTCCATAATAGACCAGCCTCTTCCCTGCACCCCACAGATTTACAAGAAATGCTACAACTCGTAGTTAATGTGCTTCTGCAGTGATCACCAATCAAGCATGGCTAACCATGGCCCAGCAATGAAATGAAGCAGAAGCTGGGTTGCACTTGTGTGTATTTCTGCTAAGTGCCACCTGGGTAGGTTAATGTATGGCACTCCTGGGGCATTTCATCTCATGTGTGCTGCAGCATTAACACACAGGCAATGGGCAGCTCCTCGAGGCAGTGAGGACCATGGTCAGTATTAACCACCCCTGGAAGAGTCAGGCCTGGGTCAAAAGGTTCAAGAGCTCTGTTTGGCTTTAGCCTCACTCCCTCCCACCTAAAGCAGTGTCAGGCTCTTGCCTGACCCAGTGAGAGTCCATGGATGACTTCTGCAGAGTTTTAAGTGAGACAACTGTCTTCCAGCAGAACCCAGGTCATTAATTCTATTCTGTACCAATGCTGACTTCACTATTTCATGCATGAAAAATAGACAAAAATCTCACATCATTGCTGGTACAGAATCCGGCATGGCATCTTATGCATCTACCACTGAGAACATACTCAAATATTTTTTATTACAACACATTAAGCTAAAATCAATAGATTCATTTACTGAAATGGATTTAGTACTTCAGCTAATCAAGGCAAAGCAACACTTTTTAAAAAGAAGTGACATTTCATTATAGCATTCAGTTGCAAAGTCACTGGCAGAAATTTTTCTGTATACCAATTAAACAGTAACTCACTGAAGTTAGTAACATAAAAAGCAATATTGCGTATTTACACTTCCCTTCCCAGTAAATTAAAACATCTACAAATTAAGTGTCTGGTGTTCTCAGGAATGTCTCTCAAACTCAGGAAGTTTATAGATTGTTTGGAGCTATAGAACTAATTTTAAAAGAATGATATCAAAGAAGAATAGAAGTTGACAATGGTTCTAACAATGCTGCCACATCTCTGATATTTTCAAATCTTTCTAAATTATTTTTCCCAAAGATATAACATGCTATTGTCTCTACTATCAAACTTTTTTTCCTTTGGAGAGAAGCAGAAGTGGCATTTTGAAAACTTAAATCTGCTGAAATATAATAGCACCACTAAGCTCTGTTGTCCTTCACTTTTATTCTCACTTAATGCTAGAGAAATAAAACTGCAGTGGTTTTACTATTGTCAACAAAAAGTAAATAAATACTGGGTTTGTTGAATATTACATAACAAGATACTCCATCACTATTAGTCAATTGAGTTTTAATAGATATTTATCTCTCAAATGTGAAACTACAAATACTATAATCATTCTGGAATGCTTCCAAGCAGAGGTATATGTGACCCTTGCAATGAGAATTGTGAAAACAAATTTGATGAAGAAATCGTTTAAGTATTTCACTGTAAATTCTACAAGTAGAAAAACAAATTAAGAATGCAAAAATAAATAAATCTTATCTGACTCACTGTCTATGTACATCTTCATTTTCCTCTAGGATTACTGCTTCATAGGTATCAAGGACATTCTTTGAATTGTACAGGTGCTATTTATCATTTCCTTGGGTAGGAGATCAGCATCCTTCTACTTTTACTTGTATGAAATCTCATCTTTTCGCCTCCAGGCCAGCCTTTCATGGGCATAATCTTTAGTTACATCTTCCTCATTATGTGCTAACCTGCTGTAAGAGCCACCAACTTTCTCATCAGAGGCCTAACAAACCCTAAGCTTGCAGCACTGATGTGGTTTTGAAGATTTTATTTGAGGATACAAACAGTGGAAAAAATGGATATCTGAAAATCAATTACCAGCAGCTGAAGTAACAATTAAGCTACAGCACTTGTCTGGCAGGAATACTGTACTAGAAATGCTCACTTGAAGTTAAAACAGCTGTACAATAAGAATTTCGTTTTACCCCAGCCTTTAATCTCATAATTAGAAAAGTCCAGAGAAAAAGGCAAGATGAGTATTTGCACCATTATACTATTTATTTAAAATGTAGGGGCTAATTTAGGTACGTAAACCACAGAGAGACACTGGCACCTCTAAAAAGCAATTAAAAAGTCAGTGAGGCAACCACCAGGCACCTGTCTTAGAAGATCCCCAATTCACCCTTGGATTCAACTGTGTTCCAGCACCTACACAAGGAGCCTGTGAGGTCTGTGGGGGCTGAAATTGGATCATGTGACCTTCTTTATAGATATTCTAATTAGACAGGATATTATCTACAACCCCTTTTCCATTCAAAGCTGATATCCTGCATAATTATCTCATTTGATATTTCTACCTTCTGCGTTATTGTTTGCAATTCTATCCTTTTTCATTTATCTAAATTTAATCTGCATTTGCCTTTTACTAGCCCTAAACCAGCACAGTACCTCTCAATACATTAATTTTTGCCATCAACTGCTTTTTCTTCAATCTTATCGGTATCTGACATTTAAAATATTTCTCATTCATGATATTCGCTATTCATTTTATATACACTATAAAGAAAGGTCTCACAATTTCCTAGTCAAAGAATTTCCCTATTATACCATCTCTCACCCTTTGCAACTTCAACATCTTGATTTATTCATGAGTAATTTATTTTAAAGACATTATCATCTGCATTTCACAAAGGTACTACAAGTTCAAGCTCATTTATCAAGTTCAACCTCATTTGTTCAGTTCAGATTCAAAATAATTCACCTCTAAAAAGCCTAATAAATTTAGATATACTCTGCCTCTAAAGTGTGTACAATAACAATTTGCTTTCTTTTCTCCCCACAAGCGTGATATTGGCTGATGTTCTCATTCTTTAAAACAATAAACAACAAAGAAATAGTCAAAAATTAACTAAAATATCTTTTGTTGTCCCTTACAACTAGAATTAACTTCTACTAGGGTATGATTTTTGTAATTTTATTTAAAATATTTTTTTTTACTTTTTCTTTCTCTTTTACTGTTATCCATCCTACTGCCTTTATTTCCCTTGCCTCCAGTACCAAAAAAGCCTCTAATACAGACAGAAAAATGAAGAACTAATTTCAAAAATCAGAACAGATTAATAAAGAACAATTATGATCACAAACATGACACAAAATGAATATTTTCTGAAGGAAATAATAAAAACCACACAAATTTAGGACCCTACATTCTCTGAGAAGACAATTATCAAGTTTCCGAAATTGCCTAAAACTCCAAGAAACTTGAGCACACTGCCATACTGTCTGAGTATTATATTCTAGTCAAAAGAAAATGCAAATGCAATCACATTTATGGAAGCTGAGGATGTCTACATCAAAGGAAAAAACAGTCCCTGCTGCTGCCACTCAGTCAAGCATGGGAGCTGGCCCCATAAACAGCTGTTGTCATCAAGGTATCCTCAATTATTCAGGACAAATTACACTCCCTATGTGCAGAGGCACACCCAAACCAGGTTTGACAATGCAGTTCTAACACAAGAACAGCTGCAGCAACAAATTACCATGTTGAAGAGCTTAAAATCATCATGGACAAATCACTCTCTCTGCCAGATGATTTTTGTAAAACATAAGAAAGCAAAACAGAAGATGGTGCCAGCCCCAAATCGCCCACATACGGGAGCCAGAACGCTCTCAAACACTGAAGCTTGGGAAAGAACAATGTGACAAAGAGGACAAGGACAATAGCAAAGCACAACTTGCACTACAGCACGAGAAATCTGGCAGTTTTACAATGACCTGATCAGTTATTCCACTGTGACAAGTATGAAGGCTCAACGCAATGCAGATGAGAAATATCTGCAACATCTATGCTCATGTGTTGCTAAAACAAACCTCTCATTCCCAGGATCTTTCTCAGCAATTTTAGTTGGTAGTGAGCAATAACTTTATGGTTCAGAGACAGAGCTTAAGCCTTTTGTTTTGCCATCTCTTCAATATGGAAAATAAACTATCTGTCTATTAATGTGTTATTATAATGAGACATAATCTGCATGTCCTAATGCTCACATTTATCACAGTATGTTTTCATACCACTGGGCATAGGAAAGCTACTATAAGCACAATCCTCTTATTGCTTTGAAAATCTAGTTTTCTGTATTACACTACCTCTCAGAATGGTATCTGTAGGGGGTCAACGGTAAATACTTGGAAAATTACCAAGAAGGTAAGAAAGCAAATGAATTCAGGAAGAAGGAATGCTGAGACAAAAAAGGAAAATAATGAAAACTAAAGTCTGATGGCACATACATTATCTACTACTGGTTTCAAATCTTCATTGTTTATCAAACAAAAGGAAATGGGAAACTCCAAATCTACCATCTCTAATGCGATGAAAAATTTCTTTTTGGCTTAGTCTTGTGAGTAGTATGACAAAAGTACCCCAAACAACAGAATTGAAGAAGAAAATACTAATGGTCCCAGGGATTCATTTTGGAGGATTTTCCTAAGGGTCAGTGTTGCTGCTGAACAGGGGCTGCAGACAAGGCTGGAGGGGAAGGGAAGGTATGAATGTTAGACAGCATGACTGTGATTTCCCAGCATATATGCAAGTGTTGTCTTGTCAGGTGTCCTGTGTTGAATGTTGTTAAACACCCTCTCCCCTTACTAATGCACAAGTTACACCCCATTTCACACATTTACAAAGGCTCTTGGCTCCTTTACTTCCAACAGCTACCCACTGGCTGCTCTTCTTCCAGCCTGTTACTCCTGAGCTTTGCTACCAATCTAGCCACTGCTGCCACTTCCAATTTCTATTCTTCTTTGCTATCATTCTTTTAAAATTAGTTGTATAGCTCCGAACAATCTATAAACCTCTTGAGTTTTAGAGACATTCCTGAGAACACCAGCTTCTCTCAGCTCCAGTTAAACTCACAAATTTTTAGTTTAAGCCAGAGATGCTTTATTTTCAACACATACTGCATACTCCATTAAAAAATCCATACTGTGTCATTACAGGAAAACAGCTGCAGAACGACTTCAAAGGGAAAAAACACATCTTTCTTCTTCTAAATAAGCATTTTAGTGAGCAAAATACAGCATGTTCTTTGAAAGAGGACCATAGGATCTCTGGAATATAATGCAATTCTATCTCTTAATGGAAAAAAAGTGCATCTTTTCATATTTTTTGTATTATGAGAAAAACAGCCACTTTCAAGATAAACAGTTAACATGAAAAATCCCAAGACACTAAGAATGGAAGTACTGAAAGCCTTGTATAGTGCAAGTTGTGGTCACAGCTATAGGAAAACATAAGAAGGAAGAACTAACAGGAATGCTGCATGTTTATATTACAGACTGAAATTAAGCTCTATTTAATCAGAAACAGCAGAAGCTCAGAAACATGCAACTGTAAAATTTCCCAATAAACACAATAAATTACACATTTTTTTATATCTTTATGAACTAGTTCAGTTTCACAGCAGTGACTGCCTATGCTCTAAAATGACACAGAACCTGAAATTTCAGGTCAGAAGGGACACCCAGCCAACACCCAATCCAGCCTCCTGCTTTAGGCTGAGTTATCTTCAGGGATGAGTCAGATTGTGCAGGGTCTCTTCCAGTGAAACTTTGAAAATCTGCACAGACAGAGGTTTTACAGTGTCTTTAGGAAACCTGCTGCTCTGGCCAACCAAGCTCCATGTGAAACTGGAATTTTCCTGCTTGTCCTTCCCCAAACATCTCTGAGAAGCATCTGGCTTTCTTTTTTTTTGCAATCCCACTTTAGGCAGGACGATTGCAGCTAGTGCCCCCTCTACCCTTCTTTTCCAAACAAACCCAATTTCTGTAAACTCTCCCCCACAGGCCACATGCTCTTCTCTTTGCCAGAACCCTCGCAGGGATCACTCCAGCAGGGTGACTTCTCGTGCCCCAGGGAGCCCAGAGCAGCACAGTTACCCCAGACGTCTCTCACAAATGTTCCAGCAGAGAACAGGGATTTTCCTCCAGCTGCTGGCAATGCCCTGGCTGAGACAACCCAAGGTGTGGTTGGCCCTTCCCAGTGCAAGGGGCACATGGCTGGCTTGGTTCAGCTTGTGGCACTGGGACCTCTGGGTGCTGCTCTGCTGAGCTGAAGCAAAGCAACTCAAGGCTCCAGCTCACTCTGACCCTGATGCACAACCCTGAATTTGCTTCTCCTGAACTTGTTGAGGTTTCTTTGTCAGCACTTGTTTATCGAAGCTTGTCGTGAAATGAGGTATGATCGTATTGATTTTGTATTGCTGAGATGTATTTGTAAGGTGAAAAAATGGAAGGCTTTAAAAACTGCAATCTGTTCATTTTTACAATACTCATTAAAAGCACTTCAAGACTTTTTTTCCTCTACATAGTTAATATAGAGGTAAATAGAAAAAAAACTAAAACCCCCCAATAAATTAAGATCTACAAGCAATTATCTATTATTTTAACCTTTCCAGAAGGCTTAATATACCCTGTGCTTAGTGAGAACAAATTTCAATTGATTTTCAAAAAAACTGCTAGGAAATGAAATAACAGGACCTGTCCCCCCCCCACTGCTCCCAAAAAAAACCCAACCAACAAAAACTATAGTCCAAAACCAAGCACCAATTATTCTATCTTTCTGGCAGCAACAAGAGAAAACTGCATAAATAATATTCCTAATTCTGTGCACTTCTATGGAACACTGCATGCTTTATAGAGAACCATTTTTTGAACTGAGTTCATAGCTATAATCATGACAAAAAGCAAAATGGGGCCTGATCCATCAGAACAGAGTGAATTTATAAATTATAGCTCATTAACATTTTGTTCTTAGGGGCAACAATTGTGACAGCATACAAAATCACTGCTTCAGTTTTTGCAGTGCTAATGCAGATTTTGTAGTTTTTCTCTTTCTATCTACACCACCAGTTCCAAGACTAGATTTTTTTTTAAGTATTTTTCCTCCTTAATATGTCTACAGAGAATAAATATGCCCACTGTATGCTGGCTTTTACTGTAATATGAATGCACATATGTATTACTATTTATTTATACTATTGGTTTCTAACATTCCCAGGCAGGACTGAGAGCTCCAGTATTCCAGGGTCTATACAACCACACAGGCAGTCAGGACCCCTTGTCCTTAAAAGTTAGCAAGTACTGAAAGTTCAGAAAAGCTGCAACAAGGGCAAGATGTAGAGAGCTGTAAGGAAGAAATCAGAGGATAAAGAATTGAGCCATATGCTTTTTGTTTTTCCTAATTAGTTCTCAAAGTAATGGTTCAAGTGTCTTTTTTTCAAAATGAGCTAAATTTGCTATCTTTAACAAACATATAATTTAGGAATGAGCAGTTGGTGATTTTTTGCTAGCACCTTACATTTTCTAGCTTGCAGTTTGTTCAGTAAATTCTCCCTAGCACCTCCCCCACCTTCTTTAAAAGACATCAACTGTGTGGGTAGGGCAGAACCTCCCAGAGATTCTGTTACTGCTCTCATAAATTCAGAATTTAGTTATTGAATATGTTCAGATTATTGTTTAGGACACAAAGAAAGGCACCTTGAGCTTGGGATAGATGATTCTGAGATGCCTAAGCATGCTAGGTTCCATTAGGTTCACTTCAAATCCTAGAGTCCCTGCCTGAAAACCCTCTTGGTGCTGAGAATTAACTTTATTTTTTCATGTAAAACCTTCCAGCATTCTTGCAAAAGACAAACACAGTCACAACCCTATGCCAGGTAACTTTTCATGTATCTCAGAGCACCCTGAAGACAAAAAATAAGATGTTGAATTTGACTCAGTACTGTGGAATGATGTGGAGTCACTGCAGAAGAAAGGAATGAGAGGAAAAGGGCAGGTTCAGGCTCCAGAAGGCATTATCTCAGCATTGTATGACTTCCCATGAGAAGACTGTACATTGCCATATTGTAGCAATAAACATTAAGAACAAAGCCTAAATTCCCACTACATTGAGAAATTTCTTTTGAAAGATTATCTCTCAATCAGCCCTATTTTTTAAAGTTTTGTTGCTAAAACTGTTTCCATGTGTTGACTTCTGCATGACACACAAGCGTAGTTGGTTTCTACAAAACACAGAATAATAAAAACAAAGAGAAGGATGTCCTTATGCAGCTTCTCAACAGCCCAATACTAGCAATTCCAAAGATGCCCAGTACAGCTTCTACAAGTAGCAAGAGGATATGAAAATCCTGCTTTAACATCCCACAAAACTTTATAAAACATAAGAGCCACCTACCAGTTCTCTTGGGAGACTGTTAACAATAAGTATATATAATTCATGTTGATTACTTTATCCTCAAGATGCAGTTTGAACTTCAGAAGAGGTAGATTATACAGCTTTGTCCTCATTTTGTGTGTTGTAATTTAGAATGACTGTGTTTAATGAAATGTAGGGATTCAGATTATCTGGGTTTTTCTTCTTCTTTCACAATCATCAAATCACATAATTATCACATTTGTTCTCAACACTGTCAAGGTATTTGTTCCTAGTGGAAGTTGGATCCAGATCTGTAGCTCTCAAAGGATTCTTCAGCTTTCAGAATAAAATTATTTCTGTCCAGCATAACCCATGTGTTATCCTACCATTACTTTCCTAGCTTAAAATCATCTTCTCCCCTTTTTCTTCCCCTCACTGCTCATATCAACTTTGCTAATAAGAAGATGAAGCAATCCTTCTCTGACTCTGTCTTGCTAAGCTAACCAAGCAGGTTACCACTATTTGTCTTTAATTTGACAGGCCCCTGTTCAACCCAGAGGTGTCTATTTCAGTTTGAAATTACTTGTCTTCAGTGTGAACAACCAGAATCAAACACTTACAGATAAATCTGTATCTCCATTTTCTCAGGACCATCTCACTTCAGAGACTCTGGGGCTGTATCGTTCTCAAGCTAAAGACATGGTTTCCCTATGTCATATTCTATGGCATTTCACATCACATAAAATACAGTTAACAGCACAAAACACAGTAACAGCATGAAACAACAAGAAAGGGAGAAAGGCAACAAAACCAAAATTCAGATTATGATTTGACCATGATAAATGAGACATCCCTTTGCTCTACCATTTGCTCTGGTTGTGAACACAAAAACATCTGCCCATAAGTATGAAAGTCCAGTAAGCAAAGCATCAGATAATTAAGGCACCAACACACTCTGACAGCCTGGCTGCCTACAGGCACAAAGTGAAAACTTTTAAATGCTTTTTTCTAAAAGACTGTACAGATCACATTGTTGCTGTGCAAATCTGTCAGGACAGCAATTGAGTGTATGGCAAAAACTGGACTAATTCTTCTCCTAAATTTGTAGTGGTCTAAGAGCTGTATCCTAAACAAGGGTATCCCAAGCTCTGGGGTCATGAATCAGTAGTAGAAGCCATTGTCACTTAGGGAAGGAAAACATGCCAGCATCAGTTGAGAAATCAGCACCTTATCCTAGCTTAAAAAATACGATCTTAAAAGCAGCAAGATCATAAATTCATTCCTTATCCCTTTTCTTTCAGGAAGAGATTGTTTGGTGAATTGTGGCCAATCATTTCAGTAATCAACTGCAGATGTTTGACATTGCTGAAGGAGTCATGAATGATGGCCCACCTTGTTCTCAGACATCAGTTCAGCCTGTGATTTTGGACAAAGGTAAAGCAGCTATGTTCAAGGTGTTTCAGCTCTTGGGAACATTACAGTAAATTCTATGAGGTGCTGAGAAGTTGCCTGGAGATCTTAAAGGTGGATGGATTTGTATCTGGAGAGCCTAAAGGTTTTGATGTGATATGATAAAAAAAATTATTTGGGGGTGATTACCTGCTGCAAGGCCTCTCCCTGGCAGAACTCCACCATGCTTTAAGTTAAAAGTGTGTTTGCAAAGGGAAAATAAGGCACTTGGGCAAATAATAGCTTAAAACCAAATTGCATTCCCAGAGTGTAGATGGTAAGCTTAGCTGCCTTGGCAATCAGCAACACTGTTCTGAAGTTTAATAAAATCACAGATTATGGCTACTAAGGTGCAGGTCAGAGCAGAGAGCTTGATTCCTTGCTAGTCCTTGACAGCAAGACTGCTGTAACTACAGCAGCAAATTCCCCAGAAGCAAACTTAAAACTCAGAATCTTTTCATTAGGCTCCTGTCATAGAAACAAAACACTAAGAACACAGTATTATTTCCAAAATATTCTTTTCAATGTAACTGTCCCCATATTCTATTAAATTGAACAATTCTATTTTGAACAAAGTATTAGTTATTATGTAACTTTTAATAACTACTCTTAACACACTAAAAATAAAATAGTAGTAATTAATCTTTATTTAAATAGTAATTTAATGTGTTAAGAAAGCCCAAAAATGAAACTAGTCATTAGCTCATAGTAAAGACTGCCAGAAGCTTCATTACTTATTAATAATGGAGAACACAGTGTACAGAACCTTTTCCTCTAACCCCAGAAGCCACTAGGAACTGAACTGCAAAAACTGACAATCCTAATAAATTGATTAGGCAATGTGATTTTCTTTATAGGTATAATTATATTGTAGCTGTTTTCATTGTAATCTACCTTGATTAAATCTCTAGTTTAAAAATAACATGTCATAAAACCCCAGTAACATACCCTTCAATCAGGCAACTATTATATATGCTGGGACAATGGATTTAGTTCCTTCTAATCAACACAACATTTCTATGATAAATTTTTGCTTTAAGAGCTTCATTGCTAGCAAAAGAATACTAAAAATATTTAGGGAAAAAAGATTAAAGGAAGTTTGCCAACTAATTCCAGCTGATGACAATACTTTATCTTCCTGATCACTATATCACTTACAGAAACCTTTTTCATTTTATCAAATTTCCAAGACATATTTAATAAATACAGTCCCTTAAGATCCAAAGAAAGCTGCAAATCACTAAATTGCTCCAAAGTTCTTTGAATGAAAGCAGAAGTGTACAGCAGAAGTGTATGACAGTAACTACTATTATTACTACCACAAACATAGCTTAAATGGGAAAAGATACAAAAAGCAAACATTTATGGTGAAACTGTTCTACAATACCTTTGAGTGGCCACTAGAATTAAACAGTAATTTAGAAAAATTTTATTTAGAAAGAAAATTAAATTATTAAAAGGAACTACCCTCTATTAAATTGATTCCTTCAATATAACCTCAAAGAACAATGCCCTGGAAATATAATGAGAAACCATTACCACAGAAGAATTTTCAAAGAATTAATCACTATATAAGTCTCAGAAGCTAACTGGAACAGCCATCATTTATATAAATCACTGAACTTACTGAAACTCACTAAATATTACAGTAAAACAAGACCAATCAAAAACCCTATGCAAAAACTTAAAAGTTCTATCATGAACTCTATTCAAAGTAGCAACATATAAATTCTTCCAATACCTATGAACTAGCACATTATTAGAAAAGTTAAGTTCCAGGCAGATCCCTCTAGCCAGGAAAACACTCTTTTTTTCCCATTTCTTCTATCTATTTTGCTCCCAGATGCAGGATTCAAAATCTTGAGGAGTGAATGTTTCACATTATTCTTGTGTAATGAAGTACAGACATCAAACACCTATCAAGCACAACCATTGATACCACTGCAAGCAAGTTGAGGAGGAAGATCAGGTAATTTCAGTTAATATTACCAGTTCAGCTATGTCTCAGAAACATTATAAATATTAATATGTATTAACTATTGATATAAGAAAGAAAGACAAAGAAAAATCATCCTAGAAGAGACATTACTATTTCAAACTCTTTTCCCAGAATTGCCAACTACAGTTCTTCATCATCAAAGACGTTGGTGCAATTATATCCTGCACAGTTTTGAAAAATCAAACTTGTTTGCCTTTGGGAAGGGATACTTTGATAAGGAGTTTCTCTTTTTGCAGTTTTGTAAATGCACATAAAATAAAACATGAATTTAGAGTAATAGCATGGCAGTTTCTATGTTTACTATGAATATTTTAAAGACCTGGTAACATTCCTACTTGTCCAACAGAAAGTGCACTAAAATGCACTGGAAGTACTGCTGTCTAATAATGGTCCATTTTGAGCAATAAATCTACACTGGCAGAGGACTGCAGTGGTTTGGGGCATTCCTTAATGCACACATTTGGCAAAAAATGCTGTATCTTAATAGAATACGTAATACTTGGGATGTTTGCAAATGAACAGGAGTGGGTAATTTATATAACGAGAGAGGCCAATCTATCACACAGTGTGTAAAAGCATATCTGAGCTAAAAGGTTATAAAGACTCTCCCTTACACATATATTCCAGGACCCTATGTAGCTCACTGGACTTTTAACTGATGGAATCATTACCAAATGCATATTAAAGACCTGAAGAAGTGCTGGGGGAAGAATGAAAGAAACTTGTGTCAACATTTAGGAAAGACCATTGTATATTTCCAGAGTACATAAACTTCTTTTTGCAGCACTAACTCTTCATGTGAGTTATTCCTCCCTTTATGTTGGTGCTGAAGGTCTCTATGAAGTTGTGACCCCATCACTCTACACCAGTTCCTCCTGCTGCCATGAAGCAAACATCCCTCTAGAATCTCAAGCAATCAGAGAGGAGCCTCAATTTCAAAATTTCTGTTTTTGTTAACTATATGCCATTTTCCAGTTGAAGTGAAAAACAAGCCACACCAATCAGCTCACCACTTCAGCATTGCCTTTAGCACCAGAAGCAAAGCAAAACAAAGCAAAGCAACAGTGTGCAAACATACATCCATATATATATATATGTATATATATCAATAGCTCCAAAAACAAAAGTTACATTTTATAGAGTACAGCTTGTGGAATTAGCTTATTCAAACATATCAATGTAATCTACAGTAATTACATGGAAAATAGGCTTTGTTTTTCAAAGGTAGCAACTGAAATTTATTTTGATTATCCACTTTACCTATTCTGTAGCAAACACACCGTTTAGGATAGATTACATCAGTGACATATTACCAAAAAAGTCTAGTATTAACCTACTCAAACATATGTCAGGTATTTATCAAGCATTGTATCATATATAAAGTAAGAACTGCAGACACAACAGAAAACGTTATTGTGCCCATACCTTCAAGACTGTGCCATCCCCTACCCTAAAAAGGCAACAATAGAAACAAAGAAGGGTATGTAGAACAAAAAAAAGAATATTGACTGGAGATACAGGTTGGATTCCAGGAGCAATTAAATAAATTAAGTTTCTGTGGTTTGGAACATGCAAGACTGGGGTAATGTGAGGGGAAGATAAAAATCAGGAATACAGAATGACTGCTCACCACTTCTCTTGACATTTCTAGGTTGAACCAGAAAGAATTATTTGGTGACAGATTTAAAAGAAATAAAATAATACCTTAACTCAGAGTGATAGTATGGCTTTGTATGTTGAAAATTTAGTGGAAAATCCCTCAGGCACAATGAGGGAGGGAAGTCTATTAAGCAACAGGATTGAGATACCACTTCCAGCAGAGAAGGCCCTGCACGCACATTGAAGGAAACTGTCTGCATACTTAGTATTTATCCTGTTTGTGCATTTTTTCCTTAAGCATATGCTAGTGATCTGACACTGAGTCCTGCAGTTTGATGCTGCACAGCATCTCTGTGCAGCTGTCCTGGGAGCAGAGGGGCTCTCCCTGGCCCCAGCTGTTAGGAGGGGTGCCACTGCTGACTGCCTGTGGCTGCAGCATTCTCCTCTTCTCTCTCACATCCACCAAGTGAATTTAAACTCTTCTCAGCCATGGGGAAAGCCTCCCACTTTGTTACTTCTTATTCTTTTAAGTGGATGGAGCAGGCAGAAATGGGGCCTCATTTAGAATGGAAGAACAGCTAAAGAACTTTTATAAAGCTTTTAAAGAAGTACTAGCGTGAAGAGTTGTCACCACAAGTATACAAGGTTATTTTTGAAACTTCTGGCAAGATGTTTCATGCAAGTAACATTTTAATTGTTTGATTGTTAGTCAAACTGAATAATACACGTGTAAGAACTGGGGAGATGAGAGAAAGGGAAATGGGAAGATGAAAAGCATGCATTTTTTATTTTGAAGTCATTTTTACACAGTACTGAAGTTTAAGCTATAAAAAGTGTTTGCTAGATACAGTTGGGAATACTGTGTAGTAACATAATTAGGCATGGCAAAGGAACACATTTGAGTTTTACAAATTAAGTTTCATTTTGATGTAAAACAAAACCGAGGCTTTTAAAATTCTGAGGCACAAGCACATGCACACGATGGAGGGAACAATGTAGGCAAGAGTGCAGAATATGTAATAATTACAGGTATCATCTGGGGCATGGGAACATTTCAGCATTCTAAAACAGATACCATATTTCCACATCACAGTGTAATGGCTGACACGATAATGCCTCCCTCTCTTTGTTCTAAGGAAAATACCAATGAAACTCATCAGAATCAGTCCATATATTCTTGTAAAACATTTTTGTTTGCAAGTGACATGACAATAACTAATTAGCAACTGGCAATTACAAACATGAAACTATTATAGTTCCACTGAAAAAACAGAACCAAGAAGTCATAAAAGACAAATTATTTTCTAGCAGTTGTATGAGTCTTTCACAATAAATCTAATAATACTGGGAAAACAATCTGTGCTTTTTACTGCAGCATCTTCCCTTTCAAGGATCACTTAAAGAACTACAGGGCTTCAAAAGTGACTTTGTTTTGAAATGTCTCTGACAAGACAACCTCCTGATAATTAAACCAGAGTCAAAATTAATCAAAAGATGATTGGAATAGCTAAACTTCTTTGACAAGTGCACAGATTAAACTAAAAGCAATCCCAGATTATGGTAAACATAACCAAAGTAGCACTACTTCCCATTATTTTTCCCGAAGCCATATTGATAACTTGAAGTCTTGAAGTTCTCTAAATCATACAAAAGTAAAATAATTGAAATAGCCCCCTCCCCCCCACTTATTAATCGTACCTTAATTTGTGCAAAAGGTCTGTCAAAGTTTCCAACATAAAGAAGACCAACATTCTGGGTGAGTAGCCTAAAAAAATGAAAAAAATCTTTTAAGATATCACTTTACATCCATAAATTTTTTCTGCATCTGCAGTAATCATTACCGAACCCCAGCAGGGTAATAATCTTCATCACCATAGCAAGAGCTACCTTTGCAAATCTGATTACACAATTCTATTTGAACTACTATAAAAAAGGAAAGATGTGCATCAACGATGGATGCACACCAGTAATTTGTGTTTATGTCACAAGCAGTTCTGCAACAAAATCATTTCACAGGCTTCTTTGAGATGGATGGCATTCAGTAAGGCAGAAGAATGGCAGGCATGTACCTTTTCTATTTGTTAGGGACAAAGAGACAGAAAAAGAAAAGACTAGAAAACACACACTCAGAGCTGCAAGCCCAAGAGTTAAAACAGATTAGGGCACATAAAAGTAATACAAAAACGACTTCATTAAAAGTAAAGAAATAAGGGAGAACCTCTGTAATATTATCTAATGGCTTGCTAAATTAAAAGAGCCCCAGATACAGCCTGTGCTTGCTGTTCTCTTCAAGTCTTAATAAAGTCAATGCAAACACCACCAAGATCCAGAGGGACAGTGGGATAATGTCCCACTCCAATGACTCAAATGACTGTTGATATTTCTGGAAAAGAGTTTGATTTCTGCAGATACTGTGCAAGTCAATGCTATCAGTACACAACTCCAAATTCCAGAGGAACATTAGGACACCGCTGTTATGAACAGGCTGACAAGAACATCACCGGCCAGCAAAAAGGGCAGGAGAGCACTGTGCTGTTCTGACTGGATAATCACAGTGTTCCTCTTGCTAAGCAAAGGCCCAGCAGTCATTCTCTCCAGTGCAGAGCCTCTGTAAGCATTGCACTGAAATACAGGTACTTCAGAATAACAAGAACTTTTTTGGTGACAAACTCTTGAAAGAGTTTCTGTTTTGATGAAAAGGGACATTGAAAACTCATCATGCTCTTCAGTAGCTCCAAGTTTTCATTAAGAGTTGGCTATTTTATATTTTCTTTCAATTTTACATCCCATTCCCTGTAGCAATAAGGCTTCACATATGAATTAAATTAAATAGACAGAAATAAGTACAAATGTAGGAATCATTCAGCTTAAGCGTGACTCTGAGGTGTCTCTATCTTATGTTTTTAAGCATACCTATATATGTACACACACACTGTTATAAATCATACTGAATTAAATCAGCCACACTACAGACAGGCAGTTCCTTTGCCTTCCTTTCCCTTTTAAAGGAATTCCTTTCCTTCCTGACTCCATTGGGAAGACTTGTACTGTTTTACAATGGATCAGCAGTATAAGTCAGGATAAGCATGTCAAACTCATTTTTAGTCACAATAAGTCAATTTATTCAGAAAGCAGGTGTCTCAAATTGGAAAATCCAGCATATTGATCAAACCTTCTCCTAGGATTATAAAGCAAAATCAGAAAATACTTCAGGGTCTTCTAAATGGAAAGAAACATATGGGAAGTAATTAGCAAAGAAGGTTTAAAGAGACTGCAGAAAGGATTCAAGGTATGTCGCTGTATTTCAGAGAGAGACACCTTGAAGCAACAAAGTATTCTTACAAAGAGCTGCACATAATTATTGTAAAATAGAAAAGAAAAACAAATTAATCTACTAAATGCATTTTTAGTAAAGGACCTTAAAAAAGAGAAGACATACAATGTGATTGTTCCCACATGGTTATTCTTCATATTTTCTTTACCAGATAAAAACATAGGACCATTAAAAATCTAAGTATTCAGGATGGCTTTAGTTAGAAGTAACAAGCATCTAGGGAACCTTTAGACTGGTCTTTTCAGAAGACTGCCCAGTTGTCTACACTGTTTAACTTGCTGTCACTGACGTATGCTCCAAATGAACTGCAAGAATTGGCTTCCTTAATAAAATTGATATTGAAACAGTACAAGCTGATTCCTATTTATTTATCTTTCATTGGCTCTGCTAAAAAGTATTTTACTTATAAGTTTTTATTTGTATTCACATAGCACTTCAAAAAGCGATGTTAATTCAATGCAATGATAGGAAAATTTGTAGGGAACAGAACTGTTTATAGCTCTCCCTTGCTTAAATAAGAGGTTGCATTCTGTGTTTCTCTAGTTTGCACATTCCTCCTGAGTTCTGTGTTCAAAATTATATTACCAACATGAAAAAACAGTATCCGTAAGAGAACTCAAGAAGGTTTAAATGAGCATCCCAATATGATCAAAATTTAATCTTCTGAAATACCCTGAGTTTATGCCCCTAAGTGGTCCGAGCAATTAAAAAATACCCAATCTCATAACTCTTTTACTCAGAGTCTTTCTTATAAGCATAATCTCTGTATTTCAGAGTCTGAGCTCACACAGAAGACCCTGGAGAGGTAAGCAGGCTGTGACAAGAGTCACTGCTGAGGCTCTGAATAAGTGAAGCTACTGCAAGAATCACTGTCCCCTCAGCAGTCAGCAGTGGCAGTACAAAAAAGCCATTGATGCACCACTGAAGTGCCAAATGTGCCACTGAGGAGAGGGGTGAGCCAGGGGAGTATGTGCCAAACTCCATCTCACCCACAGAAACTCAACACAACTGCCCTCTACTGATCACTAAAATGTACCTCTCACCAGTCAGAAAGTTCAAACTATACATAGCTAGTTTGGGAGTTCTTCTTTACCACACCACTATTTTAAGTACCTAAAATTAACTTTATAACATAAACACCAATGTGTCTAAATTGGTACAGATAATCTCTCCTAATGCTCTCAATAACCCTTTGCCTTTAAAGACTTCCCGATGGAAAGAAGGCTTGGTTAAAAGCACTTATATCTCAATGCTGTATTTTTAAAAGTCAGTCTTCTATTTCTTACTCAGTTTCTCAGTTGCACAGCTTTGCTCTTGAAACATCATCAGCAGTACTCAACACCCAATCCTGATAAAAGCTAGACATCACTTGTAATTGGCCTAAATCAATACCAGGTTATGAAACAGTGGTGACAGTTTCACAGCACAATTACCATCTTTGAATTTCACTTCAAACAATTACCTTAAAATGATGAGAAACAATCACCAAAAATGCAAATTCCTACTAGCACTTCACACGTATATATACTTTTTTTTAGGAATATGTACCAACATACAAAGTTGCCTAGCTTACAGATTGCAGTCTCTTCCATCCAATACATCATCAATATAATTCCCATTTTTTTCTACAAGTTGAAAGTGAGAAACAATAGTTCAAGAAGAACAATAGAACAAGAAGCAGCAGTTCTGTAAGATGTGCTGTCCATATGTAATGTGACACTCCATGCACTCCTGGCCCACACACCCAAATGAGCAGACTTCCAGCCCAGCATGCCTATTAGTGCCAGGGCAAACCATTTAGGAGTTTGCCAATATAACAAGAATGTTTTGAAGGTCTTTCCAATACCAAGACAGTGCTGTCATATAGTTATCGCTAAATTTCCCTAGATTTGGTCTTTTCTGGGATGTAAATGTACACAATGTTTTCAAAATCCAAGCTGCAGGAGCCAGGCACTGCTTCTTGTGGGGGAAGTTGACCACAGCAGTGGACACAGTCAGGCACAGTAATCCAAAAAGTGTAGTGGCAACAGTGATGGGTGGTTAATGCAAATAAATACAGGACAGGACTAACACCTTGAGCAACACGAAATTTGGAATAAGGCACTGTGAGATGGAAGGGAACATGGAACACAAGGCATGAGAAAGGTATAGAGGAGTGACAAAGCAGCCCTCGGGTTGGAAAGCATTGGGGCAGAGCTCTATGCTGGAGAAGAGCAGTGGATGAGGGAATGGGAGCAGCAGAAACTGCTTTACCACAGAGCTCACCCTCCCTGAGCACAGCCAACCCTGTCTGGGGGCTGGGACATTCCCAGCCCAATTGCTTCCTCTCTATGGCTTTGGCCATAGGAAGTACAGTGATTCTTGGCTATGGACTTTATGAAGGCAACACATTTCAAAGAAGCCTGATCATTTCCTCTTCTCCACATACAGTCTGTTCCTGTTAACTCACTGACATCCTAAGATGAAAGTGAATTATCCTTCCAGTATCTAAAGGGGGGGCAATAACAGAGCTGGAGAGGGACAATTACAAGGGCCTGTAGTGATATTACAAGGGGGAATGGCTTTAAACAGAAACAAGGCAGGTTCCGATCAGGTACTAAGAAGAAATTAATGTGAGGGTGGTGAGACACTGGAACAGGTTGCCCAGAGAAGTTGTGGATGCCCCATCCTTCAAGGTCAGGCTGGATGGGGCTTTCAGCCACCTGGTCTAGTGGGAAGTATCCCTACCAATGGCAGGAGGGTTGGAACTTGATGATCTTTAAGGTCCTTTCCAACCCAAACCATTCTGTGTTTTGAAGATAATATTAACAAAGGTTCAGGCACTGCTCACCAACCCACCAATGTCCAGCCATTAAGTAGTATTTTGTGAAGCAGAAAGCAGGTGTCAAACAGTTCCTTTGTATCTTGCTTGCAGGTGTACCTTGAGGACACCACTACAGCTTGATCTGTACCCCAAATGCCCACCCCTTCAGACTCAAAGGCTGCCCTGGAAGTTCACTCAGGTTATCAAACAGGGCCACGCAAACTAGAGCTGAAAATATTCACTTTTGATTCATTCATACACAAATCAGCTGCGAGTTTCCCTGCAGGCTACCTGGATCCTAGCACTGCTGTGCAGATTATGGAAGGAGGTTTCCAGAAAGGAGCAGACAGAGTTATAGGGGTGCAGGGTGGAGCCAGCAGCCGCCAACTCTCACAGGAGCAAGTTACTGCAGGTTAGCTGAACGCGGTAATTTGCTCCTGTGCGAGGCAGCAGCTCCTGTGCTTGCTCTGGTAAAGGCTGGTGGCATTTTGTGAAGGAACACAGACCGAGACTTGCAGCTCTAGACAACAGCACAGAGGTCAGACAGGCTTGGAAAGCAGAGAGGATGGAATGGAAAATGCAGTGTGTGCAAGAAGGGCTGAAAAGAGGTAATTGGCACTGGACAGGTGGAACATGCAGAAGGAAAAGGATGAGCAATGAACAGGCATGTGGCGTGAGGTGTCTGGTTTCTCAGGAGGAAAGCTGGCCTGCAACAGGCACTGGTGGGTGCAGAGCTGCCTACAGCAATGGTTCAGTTATTCACTAGCCCAAGGAAACAGAACTGAAAAGAACTTCTTCCTTAAAGTTCAACAAAAGCACTCACAAAATCCCAGAACTGAGGGTTTGATAAATTTGACAAATTATTATATATATCAAATAATATCTTGCAGTATTTTATTAGCCAGTCCTAAAATTTAATTAAACATACATTATATTTGAAGAGTAGTTCATCGCTGCATGTAAGTTTGATACTTTATTTCTGGCTTTATTCTTGATGGTTGCCTGTTTCACTGGCTCCTACAACCACCAGAGACCCTGATTTTAGATGAGGTTGACTCCAAATGAGCTTGTGTTTGTTTTAGGAGATTTGAAAGTGCTTCAGTCTACCCCCAAAGCTCTGCTACATGTAATAATATTTCACTGTTATATCTTATAATCCTAAAAGTATTTGAGAATGTGAAAAACTGCAGAAACTTCCAAAACTCAGCTTGATGGCTGTGCGTATCTATCTCTACTTTTAATGACAGCATGGATGGAATTGACTCCTTTCTGCAAAGGACTAAGGGCAGCTTCTGCTCTGGTCTGTTCTCCTACCTGAAAAAACTCTCTCCATATCAGACAGGCTTTTTCAGCTTTATATGAACTGTGGACTGATACCTGGAACTTCCTTGGTGTCTGCCTGGAAGGAATCTCACCCTATCAGAAATTATTAAAGAGGAATACCAATTCCACTGATGAGATGATGAGATAAGGGGATTAAGATACATGGATTACTTCCACTTTACAGTTAGAAGCAGCAAATAGCAGCTATAATGGCACTGGGATCTGATTTAACAACTTCATCCTTCATATGCTGTGGGCAAATTTGCAGTCTTCACAGAGGATGGTGGTGAAAGTATTTCAGTCCTAAGCAGATGTGTCCCAAGAGTGGAATAGTTGTGAAGCAAAATGGAAAGAAAAACAATTCTGACACTTAGTGGGGCTTCTGACCTTTCTGCACTTCTGCATCTTTATTGCTAAGAACACCTCAGTGTACACATCAGTGGCTGATTAAGGCCAAAAATGCACACACCCTGTTTTAAGTATAAATTGGAGAGTCAGAATAAAATTTTAGGAGAATCTCTGTGACCACACTCACGTTCTAAACTCTCATATTTAAAATAGCTATGTAATGGGAATTAATATTAGTTATGAATGTTTTTATGTTTAATATTAAAACATATCTTTTGTGTGACAAGCATATACAAAGCATATACAAAGACTACTTCTGATACTCTGTCTGTGCTTTTAACTGTCTGTGAAAATCGCTGCAGATGCATTTGCACATTTCCAGCAGAAATGACTTCCAGTTAGAAGTCATGAACAACCCTGAGAACAGAAGCAATACCTTTGTGAGTTAAATAACTGTATTTTCAAACACTGCTTGAATGTTCTTCATGGGAAGCTTTGAGGATAAAGGTAACTTTCATGCATAATTTTATAAAGTTTGTATTCAATTATGCAAAGAAATTATTCCAGTATGTCATTATTGCACATAATGACCCGAGTACAAAAAAAGCACTATGACACAGCACAAAGGACACCATATTTCTGTGATGCAGCTGATATTCTGCCCTGTGTTCGCTTAAACTGAGAGGGAAAACTGTGCACTGTGCTGCAATGTCATAACCATAGAAAGAGAAACAGCTTCTTCAGTAGTTTCTTGAAGAATCACTTGAATTCTACTACAGTGACATTCCAACTATATTTTGCTTCTTGCTTATGATAATAATTTCCTATTTGTTTAAAACTGTAATTATGTATTTTGTAGGAATATAAAATAAGAAGAAAATCAGAAAAGCATAAATAGAGAATTAATGATGCTAGGGTCAAAGGAATTAAATTCCTAGGCTTAATTTTTTTCTAGATCATTAATTATTTCATTAATTTAATTCACTGACTATTGTAAGAGTAACATAGTGAAAATACTACCCTAAGTATTATGAAATATTTTAAAATATAAAAAAGGATCCAATACATGTTCTGGCAAAGGCTAATAACAGTGCTTGTAAACTTAAATTGGCATGCATATATGGCCTGCAAACAACATGCATTTTGTCTTGTTCTACAGTAGACTCAAGAACTTGAGAGTTCCCAGAAGCAGTGCATGCAGAACAAGGACAATGACAACACAGGGGTTTCACAGGCAAGACAGAACAGTTGTCTCCTGCTTTCCATAATGCCTTTGTCTAACCACCTGTTCAGGCTATGAAAATATTCTAACAAAATTTCTTACTCATCAGTCAAGTAAGAAAACTCTTTTCGTGGACAAATATAAGCTATTCTAGTGTAATCATCAAGGTAAGGAGTAAACAAATAGACTGTATATCTGATTTAGGACATTCTTCCTCAAATTAGAGCACAAATTGAAAATAGTTATGAGGGAACTGGAAGAGGTATTATGCACTGCTAGTTACATAGTAAAGATGCAAACACAAGGGGAAAAAGGTTGCGAAGTAGTACATTAAAGTGCAAAAAAAGAGACCGCGAACAGTTTTATAATGCTAAATTCATCTCTGCAATAAACAACCCCACAGAAATGTACGCAAACTCCTTTTCTTTCATGAATTCTGAATTTGCAGAATAGTTCAAGACAAGTTAATGGTGACTGCAATTAACACAGAAGTGTATTCTTAGTAATATTCACAGGGAAAAACACAGTGGGTAGCACAAACTACAGACCTGAATTGAACAGCCTCAGCCCTCCCACAATAGCACTACAATAGTGTGTGCCATTAATTGTATTAATAAGCACAGTGCTTTCAAACACGTGCAACTCAGGCAAAAATATCAGTGTTGTGTGCTAATTGCCCTTCAAGCTCCTATGTGTGGTACTTGAAAGGCTTCACTGAACTACCTCACTCCCTACAGTAAATCACTACCTGTCACTGACTATTGATGATGGGAATCTTGGCAGTAACTGATCCCTGAAAGACATACTTCCACTGAACAATGTCACCACTGTTATATGCCAAATGAAGTAAAAATTACATTTAGAGGGCTTGAAACTGCAAACTGGAATGACCTCATATCTGAGGTAATGGTCTGCAAGTGACTCTAGACTGTCAAAAAGAATAAACTGACCAATATGAAGGTTTACTTTGAATTAGTAGGGTTTAATTTGCATTATTTTTTTGAAAAAGTGTATGGCTGGTGGTGGTTTA
>VZRZ01007860.1:92704-142317 GCA_013398175.1 Climacteris rufus | reverse complement strand
AAAAAAAAAAAAAAGGACTGTATCCTGACCCATAAGGCTCCTTCCTCTGTCAGGGAAATCACTGTTCTGTGTCAGGGTGCTCTGCTTCACTTCAGAAGTGCCACATCTGCTCCAGTAACCCCTTTATCCATTTTTCTGTCTTTCCTTTATTTCTGACTTTAATGTTCAGCGGCCCCTTGGTTTTGTTTTCTACTGACTTTTTAAGCTGGCTATGTCCCTTCAACCCATTCCACCCCTCTCCCTTTTCCTTTCTCTGACTTTTTATCCCAGCTCCCAAATTTAGAGGGGAAGCATGCTTTTATCAGAGCCACCAGGAGAGGAGTAGGAATGCAGTGGGATGATGGCAGCTTGGACAATGTTAGGAAATGCAAGGCAGACAGGATTAGGAACCAAAAAAAGCCTTCTGAGATGTCTCTGCTCCACCCACAGCATTGGCTTTACAGCAACAGCTCCAAGGCTGACCACTACTATTCCAGTTTCTCCTGAGCAGCTGGGATCTCCACTCCAGTATAAACCTGAGGCAGCACTAAAACCACACAGGGCCTTAGCCAGGCTCCCTCCTTCCCAGGCACTTGGCACACGGTCACATCCGAGCTCACAGCCCAAGAATTCCCACTCAGCCAGACCTACTTCCCTGTGCAAGGAAAAGGACCAGGAAGCATCAATACCTTGAGCTGCTTCTATACAATTTTTTGTCCAATCCAACCATTTTGCAAGCTTTTCATATGCTATTGGCATACTTCTTTTCCAATACCAGCTTTACAGACTTTATTTAAAATTATTAATCTCTTTTGTGCCACACTCTCTAAGAAGTCAAATAAGCTGACGTCTATGTGATAAGCAACTTGCAAAAATGTATCCTTTCTATAAAATGTGGGGGAAAATAATTGAATTCTTCATTAAAACTGCTGTATTACTATTACAGAAAGAGAGTATCTTTTCATTTGCAGTACTGAATGATGAATTTTTATTATGTAGGGCACAAGTGAAAGAGCAATTATGACTAAATGCAAACGACTCAGGACAAAAAATTAGTTACTTCCAGACCCTGGCTGATAACCACTGATTTAACTGGTATCAGGATGACCTGCTTTGTCTCTTCTTTCATCTCTTTCTGAGAAGATTTATGTAATGTAAATTATTAAGTTATTAATTAACAAATGTACAGTAAAGCAGGAGTGTTTTTCCATTTTGCAATATGCCTCCAAGACACAATTTTTTACTGCAAGAAATTCTGCATGTCCTCTTGGACTATAATTTACCCTCCCTAAAAAAAGCCTGCTAAAAAAATTAGTGCAAAATGGTTCAGTATATTTTAAGAGGAAAATCCTCATAGTGATTTTATAAGCTACCTGCATAGATAATAAGCCTTTTAAAGTAATATCACTAACTGCAATTAATTATCAGTATTACAGAAAAAAAGAAATTCGCATTGTTCATTATAAAAACTTTGAACTTAATTCAGGTCTGATTTAAGGTATGACAAAGTCCTTAAGAAGAAGTAGCATGCTTTCTTAGACTAAGAGATACAGCCAGGAAAAACAAGAATTGAAGGATGCAAGTTAATCTCAAGTATAAAGAAAGACTTTGATGTCTAGAAATTTGGCTATTTTTTAATATATATATATGATAAGCATAGCAAAATAGCACAAGCTATTGCCTTTTCCTATAAACCAACTGCATCTTCAGACCATCAAAGGGAAAAACCCATCAATCGGTATACAGGAATGCAATTTCAGCTATTTCATGGAAATTCTATGCATTTTAACCAGGCCTTTAATCACTTTGGAGTAGTGACTGATAGTAAATAAAAAATAATCACCTTTACTGGGAAACCAACCCTGAAGACTCACATGCAAATATGGGTGAGAGAAGTAAAGGAGAATGAAGAAAACTCCAGCAGGAACACAAAATTGAATCCGGCTGTGAACAGTAACACAGAAATGAGAAGACACAGAAGAGAGAAAAGGGCAAACTGGTAGAGCACATATTACTGCAACAGATGATGGGAAACCTACATTTTAACACATCCTTACTGTCAAGTTTTATACCAACTGGGAAACCCAAGAGCTGAGTGTCTCATATCTTCTTTTACAACCTTGTTCTTTAAAAGAAGTGCAATTTAGGAGTGGTCAAAGTTACTCTGTTTACACAGCTACTACAGATCTGTGCTCTGTCCCATCACAGCCCCTGCGGTCAACGCTTTTTGGAAGAATTCAATTTCTTTTGGACATTTCTATGCTACATTTTACATGCACAAGTTAGTGACAATGGGTTTACATTGACAGTTCCTGTAATTCTACTCTTTTTTTGGTTGAAATATTTAATTTCAAATTCAGAATATCGCTTTAATTTTTCACATCTGACATTTACACTGGAAGAAGTCTTATCCATGATTGATTTAAAATGCACAGAAAAAGAATTAACTCTAGGTTAACTTTATAAGAAACACATTTCTGAAGCAGTAAAAGAATATCTATCAGACAACAATTAATACAAATGCTGAAAAATCAAGTTTCAATTGTTCCTTCAGAGGAATATTTATCTGTTTAATAATTAAATAGGCCATTCCTTTTTTGAAGTTACTTTCAACACCACCTTGTTATTATGGCAGAGAAAATGTATTATCAGACAGCAAACAGGCATTTCATTCAGGTATAAATCACCCAAAGCTAAGACAGAACATAATTATTGTATTTGATATTTGAAAACTACGAGAAAGGACAAGTTAATTGTTTTCCTTAGGAGCAAAATGCAAGATGAAGATGCTCAAGCTAAAACAGTCTGAGGGAGAAACAAGTGTGCAATCTTATACTTGAGAGCTTCTGGGTAAGAAATAGTGTTGCAACTCTCAACTTTCTCAAACTTGCACACATGGCACAACCAGATTTTTTGCAACTGTCCCAATACCCCAGCCAGTTCTGTAAATCCAAGTTAGTCTGTCTGTACTGAAGTTGAAATGATGGCTATTCTCCTCACTATACCTGATCCTGTCTCCATTCATCAGTTTTTGATAAACACCACCTTTGTCTAAGGTTGTCAGTGGTCTTGCCTTATACAAAAAACTGGTTGGTATCTACAGAAACTCAGAGTTACAGGGGTTGGGGATGTTTTTATTGTTAGTTTTGATTACTTACATCAAACTTGAGTAGATGGTTACCATAGCTACCAAGAAATAAATAACAAATTACCTAAAATGAGGGTAGAGAAGGAAGTTCTCTAGGATTAGGTGTCCTTGACCCTGCTTCTTCCGGCCACTCACCTTTCCCATTGCTAATATCATTCCATAATTTTTGTATTTCTGTCTTTTCAGGTCCCCTTGTTAATTAAACTTGAGGATGAGACTTTGTCAAAAGAAACCAAACAAAACTGCCACCAGCTTCTCTGTTGACAGAGTTGATGTTTTAAAGCTTCGGAAACCCATTTGATTTTTTTTTTTAAAAGTAAAAAAAAAAAAAAAAAAAAGAACAATTTGTGATTCTGGAGCTATTACATCATAGGAATTAACTTTAATTACCAAATTTTTGCCCTTTTATCATATCCATCCCTGTATTTTTGTCAGAAACATCTTCTATGCACTTTGTCTTACAAGAAATTAATATGAATTCAAATTTAGTGAATGAAAGGAATAATTTGAGTTAAGCAGTAATAGAGACCTATCTTCTTAATGAGAAGATGTATCATTAAACAGGAGTACATAACTAGATCACACTGTTTAAATATTAACCTGGTAAAAAAATGCAAAAGAGAAGCAACTCTGCAAAGTCTACATCTATAGCATCTTTATGCTATGCATTTCTGGACTCTTTAAAAACCTTTCTGTATGAAACTTTCATTTTAGAGTCATCATCAATTTCATAACTCAGCTTTCAGCAACAAACACATTTGGACCAACTGCTGTATAAAGTCCTTCGGGAAATGAATGACCCTCAGTCTTTACAGCAAAAAGCAGCATAACAGACAATGTTGTAAAATTTCAATCTTAGTTCTTTTCTGCAGTCAGTAGGGTTCATAGCTCTTCCTCTGGGTTGTCCAGTAAACTTGTCAACATTGGAAGTTTTTAAGTAATTGGTACAAGTCATACCATGCTGTAAATGTGTGGGACCAATTTACTTTCACTCAAATGAAAGTGTTTTACTCTTGCCACAGTCTGGACATAGGCGTGCCTTTTGCCAGTAGAGGCTCTATCAAACCCCAAAAATTTGCCAGCCAAACAACATCAAAGAATCTTAACTTCTTCTCTGAAAAAGGCAGGATATCATCTTCAGAAGATACATGGAAAATTCCTCCATACTGCATGTATCTGAATATTACAAAGAAACAACTGGCATATGATACATGAAAAAAAATAAATTGTGTAATAGCTTCCTCTTATTTTTAATATGAGAGTGAAACTAAAGTAAACAACAGAGAAATTACCACCATGCAGAAACCATTCATCATATCTTATTATATGGCTGAGTAAAAGAGAAAAGGGATCAGTTTTGAATACTCCATTTTGGTGACACAATTCAAATAACTGAAGCTTAATACTTCTGTTAAAACAAGCTGTATGTACAGCCTAGTTTAACTGGAAGAAAGCATTTGCATGCTGTACCACTGCCTCTTCTAAAACCAAAACATTATTCTAGTTTATCAAGATACAGGATTCATCTTCTGAAACACAATTTTCTTAACACATAAGTAATGTGTCAAGATTTTAATAAAAGTGAGCATTGTGCAGAAACCAAGTGCAAACATCATGCTCTGTGAGACCTGAGTCACTTCTGCTTCTCCTCTTGAATGAGAGCAGAATGATCAACAGTGAGTTCTGGATTAGAACTATGTACAGATCATTTTAATTACAAATTAAGAAGTCAGAAGTGTTACTGATACATTAGTTGAGAAGAGTTAACTATGTCCATAGCAAATTTCCCCTTGGGGAGGGAAGATAATAGTTCAGAGCCTTCATTAGGAGATATCCAATTCACTTGTGAAACTATCTGTCTTAATCTACTTCACAAATCCAGAGATCTTCTACAACTGAATACCACTTTCAAGGAGAATTTGGTATTCTTGAGAAAAATAGACTAAATTCCTGAGAATTTAATATTTGATGCTTTAACATTCACCAAGAGTGAAATGTTTTTTATAAATATCTGTGCAAAATGATGGATTTGACATGCAGACTTGAAAGGGAAAAAAATAAAATAATCAAATTCACTGTCTTGTTTCACTCTCCTAATTCCAATCTTCTCTATCCTATAATTAGAGATATACACATTATATTTAATTTATAATCCACTGATAAATATTTGCTCACAGTGCAATCTTTTAATACTTTGCAAAAAAAAAAGGCTTTAAGTATGAAAATAGCCAAAGATTATAGCTTTGAAAATATTTAGTTGTTACAAGGGGGAAAAATGCCATCTGCTGGGTACAGCTGAGGACTGTCCTTTTCTTACTAACACACCACGCTGCCCTGAGAGTTTTCTCTCCACTTCATAATTCTTTTTTGAAAACTTTTACAGAAAGATGCATTGCTTTTGAGGAGTATGTAACAGCAACCCCATTAAAACTCTTTAACAAAAACTTCTTACTGTGTACCTCCCAGAGGTTGGGAGGTCTGACAATAGATAGGATCACTAGCAAAACAAAATTAATGCTTTTAATCTTTCAAGAACATTAGAATTGCCTCTAACATCCCCCCCTCCCCCAAATACTTCACAGATTTTTGTATCTTCACATAAATAAACTTCACTGTTTGGTGATTAAAAAATTATTCAGCTTATTCATACAAAGCAGAGCAACACACTGATGTTCACTTCTCTATTAGTCATACACCACTTTCCTGCCATTTATAAACCACAGGACACTGGTTGGTAGAGTACAGGTGAAGAACCACTTAGTTACCCAGACTAAAAGTGTGAAACCAAGGCATTGAAAACCTCATTAATAAAGCAATAAAATATGAAAAAGAAGTGCAGTATGTCCAGTTCTGAAATATATTTGTGTGAAAAGAGCTAAAAATTAGAAATGGCAAAGTTTGATTTAATAAAATACATAAGCTTTAAAATTAAGAAATATGACAAAAGGTAGGACAGATTTCCATATGAAAACATGAGGAAGAAAAGAGAAGAGTTGTTTTGATTTATAACAGACAATGTGATTCTTTCACATTTTTGTTTGTTTTTAATTTTACAATGTAAAGTAACACCTGTCACCTGTGTGTGTATACACACACACGTGCATGTAAGTATATATATTTATAAATAAAAAATTCTGATTCATTTCATATGAAGCTGAACCAGCTTACAATCTTGGAAATTTGGGTTTCAAAGTTAAAATCAAAGCTTATTGCTCACATACACAATGATGCTAAAAATGAAGTAGCTCCTGTGAATGTATGTGTCTTCCTTGTGTTTAAGATAAAAGCCCTGAAGTTGATTTCAGAATAGAAATCAGTACAAAAACATGTTTGTACTTCACACTCACTGTCAGGACTGCTTTGTAAAAAGCAAGCAAGCATAAAGAGTATGAAAATAAGGAATTTTGGCCTTTTTAAGACCCTCTAGCGGGATGACATGCTTACATCTGTTGTCAGATGGAACCAGAACCCTACAGAAAACTATTAAATGCTTTTTACAAATTCCCACTCAGAGTGCAGTATGTGCACAAGCTCCATGCACTGCAGTTCCTGTTCCCTTCCTACCACTCAGGTAAGGAACAACACGGATTCTCCATTACCATTCACTCATCAGGCCTTCATTATGCAAACCCATCTCCCACACACAGATACATGCACCTATAGCTTCACTGATTTTAATGTGTTTCTACCATAGGACAAGCATCTTTTCACAGAAAAAAAAAAAAAGCTGCTAGCTGGGTGTCAGTGAAAAAGGCAGCAAGTGTGAGTTACTAAACCTATGGCAGATCTTAAGTCATTAAACAGACATCAAAAATCCGATTTATTTCCTCAAAATGCAAATGTCCTTTAAAATGCTGATTTTTAAAAACTCATCACATACACTTTTTTTTTAAATCAATCATCACAACTTGAATCCCTCCAAAACCAGAGATACTAGATAATTATGCTGAAAAAGAATTAAGTAGGTTTCCTTTCCAATGCCTCTGAAGTTGTAAGACAATCACAAGTACCAAGAGTTTATTTTTGCTATCAAAGGGGGAAGGTGAAACTGCTGATAATCTCCTCATATTTCAGAAGCCCACAGTTGCATGCATACCACATTGATAACATTGTTATGGCAGAAATGCAAACAATCTGCATCAGGGTCATTTATTTTGTTGACACATTTTGCTGATTCCAAAGTACTCGCGAATTTAGGAAGACACAAAAAGCTGAGTTTCTAATTCCTAAACCAATTTCAAAACATTCTGATGGTATCAAAGCAAACTGAATGGTACTCCTGGAGCTATGACTGTCATGAATTATTTTTATCTTTAATATATTTATTATTTAGTACTTCTATCTATTCTTTTATGGTTGGTGAGCTTAGTATTGTCAGAAAATTAAGTGATAAAATGCCCAGAGTAAGTCTGATGAAGAATAGAAACATGCACACTACAGATGTTCAGACTGTTTACTCTGCTCTACAGTGTTGATAATTTCTTTTCCCTCATAGTTTGCCTTATTCTTCTTTGAAATACACCACAGCATGCAAGGAAGTCATCTGAGCTGCCATTTTTTTTTCCCCTTAAATGCATGTTTCATAGAATCATAGAATGGTTAATAATCCTATATAATGCTCCTTTCCGAACAAGGTTTAAAATGTACCAATCTGTAAACTCCAGAAAATAGGCAATGAATCCCATTAAGCAACAAATTAAAACAACAATCCCAAATACACACCACAAAAAAAAACCCAACCAACTGAACGTTAATTTCTACTGTAAACAATTAGTGGAGAAAAAAATATTCTGAGTTAAAGTACCATTCATGACATACTTAAAAAAACTAGAAAATACTCTTTGTCTGAAAAAGATCAAATAGTCACTACATTCAAAAATGCAAAAAAATGCATTTCAAAGAAGCTCACGCCAATTTCTAAAATCCCTTCAAAGCACTTTGAACAAGATGTTCACAAACACTCTCTAATAAGTCCTATAATTTTAAAACTTCATATGTACTGGTGGGAAAAAAATTACATTCACAACTGAGTTTCAGTAAGTCTGAGAGCAGTGTATCTATTTCAAGCTATAGCAAAAGGAAGATGAACACTTATTTTTTCTATGTAAATTATATAGCTTTTAAATTATGCATCTGTCAAACCTTTACAGTGTGTAATGAAGAACAACATCAAATTCCTGTTTATAAAAACTAAAATTCAAAACTCTTCTCAAAAAGGGCAATCCCACAATTTTGTAAATTGAATATATGTACAGTATTCTGAAAAATCTCTATTTACAGTAAAGAAAGCACGACAAAAGGAAAATAAAAATGCTTTAAAATATGTAGCAGGTTAAGTGTCTAACAGTTCCATATTTTTTGCAAAATATTTAACATCTGATCTGCAAATAATCTTAGAATAAGTCTGATTGACAAGGACCTTTGCATGTAATCTGCCTCATGCTCAGGAGTGGGTCAGCTTCCAAGCTGTATCAAGTTGCTCACAGGCACTTCTAATTAACTTCTGAATGCTTCCAAAGATGGAGGCTCCACAACTTGCCAGCCTACTACAGTGTTTGACCTTCATAACATTGTTTTTCCTCTTGTCCTTCTACAACTTGTGTCCTTTGCTTTTCATTTTTCCAACACGAATCTCTGAGCAATATGGCTTCATCTTCTCTATCACCTGCCTTTAGGCAGTAGTAAACAGCAGCAAAGTGTGACACAACCTTCTCTTATTTGGACAGAGGAAACCCAGTTCTCTCAGCTTTTCTCTGAATGTGATGTTCTCCAAACCCACCCTCCCCACTGTCTTGAGGCCCTCCACTGGACTTGCTCCAGTGCATCAATGTCTTTCTCAATCTGAGGAGCCTGAAACAAGACACAGTACTCCAGATGCAGCCTCACAAACGCTGAACAGAGATGAAGAATCATGTACTCCATTGCAGCCCAGCTATCACATCATCAGATGCCCCAATTTCAAAGTTTTGTCTTCCAGTACCCCAAGATTCAGTTTGATTAAGTGCTCCCTAACTTCAATTTCCCTGCACTCTGCCATGAGGTTCAGGGACCTCAAAAGCCTGACAGCACACCTAGCCAAACCAAAGGCTGCAGTGTGTACCCTCAGCCCTTTCTGTATCTTTTTGACTGTCTAGTGCTGCATCAGCATCACACTATCTCCTTAAGTCTTCCTTTCATTAACAGGGTACCTATAGACATAATGACTTACCTTCAACTCCAGCACAGTTTTGGCTTTCCTACTGCCTTCCCTCTACACCCAAACACTGTTTTTACATTCTCCATGGAGGTCTGTCACTGCTTATAGAGTCCTTAAATTTAATTGTTTGGGTAGGTTGACTTAGGAATTCCCCTTCAAGCAAGCTGTACCTGTTTGACATACCTGCTTGTCTTCTTGCACAGGGAAGAGTATGTCCTTGCTTTTGAGGAGGCTGTTCTCGAAGATCAACCAGCTGTCCTGGGCCTCTCTGCAGTTCAAAGAGACCTGATGTGGGATACTACCTCTATTCCTTGAAAAAGCCAAAGCCAACCATTCTGAAGTCCCATACAATTTCTTCACTGCCTGCTTCCCTCACTCAGATTCTACCACCTTACAGTTGTTCAGTTTAGGGCGGCATCAGCCCTGCATTTCCACATTCACAAGTAGCAAGAAATCTAAACTACATAGGAATAAAATATCTATCCAAATGTAAATTAGGAGAGAGAAGTACATGGGAGATAAGTAAATTTTTAAAACCGTGGTATTTGGGAGCTTTTCTTGATCTCACTTAGAGATAGGAATGGATCTTAACAGAGTGGACAATCATTTTGATAACTGACACAAGCAACTGAAAAGACTACTTTAAGGCAGCAGCTAGTTCAAGAGACAGGAACAGGATCTATAAAACATACAAGGATACATTTACATTCCAGTTTGCAAGTATAGATAATTTTAGGATGATATGAGGCAAAGCTTTTAAAAATCTGGAGAAATGAGTAGCTGAAGTAGAATAATTATCTGACAGATGGAGATTGCCCAAGGCTGCCACTTGAACATATAAAAAGATGAGGCTGAGTTCATTTTTGAAATCCAGCATTAAAAATTCCAAGAGCATCCTGAGTATTAGTTGTGGAAGGTACAACATTTTGCTCAGTGTACCAGAGTATAAATAGAGGTTAGATTCAAAGCTTTACTTTGAAAATAGTTTTTAAAGCCTGAAGCTTTGCAAAAAGATTTTAAATATCCTCATATAAGCATAAATATTTACAGCATAGCACCTTACTAAAATGTCTGCCTACCCATTTCCTTTGCAATGCCAATGCTGCAGTTGCACATGCATATTTCCACCATGGTGGTATTTGGTCTTCCCCTTCCTGTGCCACTGCATTGTTCTTTCTACATATAAACACACCACCCTGACCCTACATTTCTTCTTCAGAAGATCTACTCTGGTAGCAGCTGAATGCCTGAAGGTAATAGTTAAGCAAATTATTCCTTTATTTTCACTTGCAACTCTCACAATTCCACAAAAAGTAAGCAACTTTGAAGTACACGTGCTTCCTTTACCAACAGTGTGGCCATGAATGCACTTAATCCATTCAAACCTGCACTCCTGCTGTCATCCCCACACTGCACATCTTTGCTTCTATTTGCAACATCTTGTCCTTATTTGTTCCATTATTGCTGAACAACTTTATCTGCATTCTGTCTCATGATTCCACCGTATTCAACAGCAATGCAGCCCCAACACTGACTGTAATCTTTGGAGACTAGGAGAATATGGGATTATTATTTTTATCACCAGGGTATTACCTTTAAAATTCCCTTTCTGTGATGGATGGCACACGTAAGAACAAGCTTGTGCTCTTTGATAACAGACATTCTGCAAACAGGTGAGGAGGCAAAGACTCCACAGCCCAAACCAACAACTTCAGAATCACACAAAAGAGGGAACAGGAAGAGAGGACGGAGCACCAAAACATGGGCCATACAAACAATCACATCAGTTCTGCTGATCTCAGCTGATTCAATTAACTCACATGATTTTCCAGCCAGTTACTATTTTTTTTTTCAAAGCAGAAGAGTATAAAAGATTAGCTTACAGAAAGGTAAGCCACCCTGTGACAGACAACATAGCTATATGAGAGCAAATCAAGACCACCACAGGCATTTTGAAATATTTGCAGCTTTCCTTTTCCCCCAGTCTTTTCTAGTTTACAAAACAAAAAGGACAACATCACTTCTAAAAAAAACGAAAACATCCACTTGCTTGTAGTCATGGTATCTATATCTGGTTGTTGATTTGTAATTCCCAATGAATCCAAGATTTTACAACCCCACTATCCTTGAATGTAATGTATTTTATCTCCCATTTTCTTATTACTCGACAATGACGGAGCTAAACAGAACTTTGCCTAAACGCTGTTTGCTTGGGTTTTCCCCCATATGGTCTAGTTAATCACTGATACAATTTAAAAAATACAAATTTAACACTAATAAATAGTTTATGTCTACTTTAGATTACTAACCTTTTTTTTAGAGGAGTACATTTTAGATGAGCAAAATCCTAGATGTTTTCCAGTACTACAAGGTACTATCTAAAATTTATACTATCCTACGATTTGAAATGGCATGAAGTTGACCCAGTAAGTTATTAATTCAAAGCAAATAAAACCAAAACTTTACTTGTAATTTGATTTTAGAATGTCTGATTCAGATAAAATTAGGGGACTTGCACAGGCTAATTAAAAACCTGCAAAAGGAAGCATGGACATTTAAGAAATTCTGATTATGGAAGCTACCAGAAATATGGTACTATGTGACATTTTCAGTTGATATTTGTAACATTTAAATAAGACTCAGAGTCAGTTTGGGGTTTTTTAGTTTTTTAAGAAATGCTCATACAGTCAGACATTTAGAGAAAAAGCATGGCTACTATTTAAAAGCAGTCTTCCCTGTAATATAAGTGAGATATTCCACACAGCAAATAAATATCCTCCATATTCTCTGCTGATAAGGTTATTTAACTCCTATGTCATTGGGAAATGCAGTTAATGTGCTTAAGACACTCTTACCTTATTTTTTGCGAGTATCATTGTAATTTAGGAAAAACACAAGGTACTGTTATATGTGAAACCATTATCCTAATAAACCTGAAATTAAAGAAAAGTACTGGGAAGTTGGTCTACCTTTTAAAAACACATGTAATGTTAGGCTTTTCAGTACAATTGCTGTGTTTCACAAGATACAAACAATGAAGTACACCTCTTGTTTAACTGATTTAATGAGTTGCTGGTTGTTATTACAAGGGTTGTGTGTTTGGAGGTTTTTTTGGTTTTTTACTAAGACTAACTATTTTGATGTAATGAGAAGAGATTGAGAGAGCATAAGCTGAAATTCTTGCAAACACAACACAAAAAGAGTTAATTTAACCATCACCCTGATGTTTGGAAAGCCTGGACTATGATAATACCCAGGGGACAATTACCAAGGCTCAGCTGATAAGATGTAACTCACTAAGGTGCAATAATGCAATTTCTTTCAAATATGTGCACTGAACAGGAGTGTCAGTATTAGGTCACTGAGGTTACAGAAACCCTGCCTTTCTTTGGGATGCAATAGTATCGTTTTTCTTTATGTTTATTCTTTGTTATGCAGTCTTCATCTTTATCAGGCTTATTCTAAAAGCATTTCACAGATTGTAAGACCGATCCTTTTTAATTCAACAGCAAAACTCCCTCCAATATCAATAGTGAAATAACCAAAGCCTAGATGAAAACAATTGGTCATTCATCCATAACTGAACTACCTCTGGGGTGAAACAGAAGCTATTTTGCAGTTAACATTTCTTTTGCAGACTGATCTATGGATGGAAATGCTCAAGTCAAAACACAGGGGAATTTACATAGATGGAAAATAATCACACTGACTAAAATCTGGCAAACTCCCCAGAGGTAACTCCTTTATTCAGATGAAAAATGCACAAGATTGTTTACAATTGTTCAGGGTCTCAATTACATATGCTATCTAAAAGACATGTCCAACAGCTGACAGAACTCTAATCTCATGCTACTGAATAAATAATGCTCCTATATGCTTTTTTTCACTATTTGAGTGAGCAGGGAACTATAAATGCACAAGCTGAATGGTTGATGCTTTGTGATATAGGTTCAGTCTGTACCACTAATGTCCAGGCTCTAAACTGTAGTAAGATCACACACAACTGTAGCACAGGTTTAGTTATGTCTGCATTTCAAGATTTAAAGATGAGCCTGTAAATCAGAACAAAGGATTTGGAAATTACAGACAATCCCTGTTCCCACTGTTTCAAGCTGTTAAGTATTAGAGATCAATACTTTAACTTGGCCTTCTCATTTGTCAGTGAGATCAATACAAAGGCCTGCCTTCTATTTCCGTAAGCGTTATTTGTGTAACTGTGCCAAAATAACATGCAAATTCTGTAAATTCTGTAACAGTACTTCAGCCACATCTGTAGTACTCTGCTGTCAAATGTCTGGCAGATTTACTGGCTGAATGGCAGATCCCAGAGGGTCGTGATCAGTGGCACAGGGTGTAGTTGGAGACCTGTCACCAGTGCTGTCCCCCAAGGTTCAGTCCTGGGCCCAGTATTGTTTAACTTATCCATCAATGACTTGGATGAAGGGGCAGATGCCTCCTCAGCAAGTTCACTGATGACACAAAGCTGGGAGGAGTGGCCAATACCACAGAGGGCTGTGCAGCCCTTCAGAAAGGTTGGACAGGCTGGAAGGATCGGCAGAGAGGAACGATCTGAAATACACTGAAGTCCTGCACCTGCACCTGGGGAACAATAACCACTGTACCACTACAGGCTGGGGGCCAAACTGCTGGAAAACAGCTCTGAGGAGAAGGACTGGGGGGCTGGGTGGACAACAAGCTGTCCCTGAGCCAGCAGTGTGTCCTTGTGGCCAAGGAGGCCAATTGGTCCTGGGCTGCATTAGAAGAGCATTGCCAGCAGCTCAGGGGAGGTGATCCCGCCCCTCCATTCAGCCCCAGTGAGGCCACATTTGAAGAGCTGTGTCCCTTCCTTGTCTCCTCAGTACAAGAGAGACATGGAGCTCCTGAAGCAGGTTCAGTGGAGGGCAACAAAGATGTTTATGGGCTGGAGCACAAGGAAAGGCTGAGGGAGCTGGATCTGTTCAGCCTCAAAAAGAGACAACTGAGAGGTGACTTCATCAATGTGTATCAGTATCTGAAGGAGGGTGTGAAGAGGATGGAGCCAGGCTCCTCTTGGTGGTGCCAAGCAATAAAACAAGAGGCAACAGGCAGAAACTGGTGCACAGGAAGTTCCACAGGAACATGAGGAAGAACTTCTTTACTGTGCAGGTGACTGAGCACTGGAACAGATTGCCCAGAGAGGTTGTAGAGTCTCCTTCACTGGAGATATTCAAGAACCACCCAGATGCAATCCTGTGCCATGTGCTCTGGGATGGCCCTGCTTGAGCAGGGAGGTTGGACCAGATGACCCACTGGGGTTACCTCCCAACCCTACCCATTCTGTAATGCTGTAACTCCTTTCTGGATTACAGAAGAAGAAATTTTTTTTTACCTAAAAAATTGAAACCAGTATCAAATGCTTGCTTTTAATCTCAGTGTGGTGGGAGGAGTTAGGAAGGCTAATGCTGTCATGTTAAAATTGCAGTAGCAAGACATTCAGTTCATCAAAACAGAATTTCAGTTAGTTCTCAGAACCCAGGAAATGTCTTTATACAGTCTAAAATTAAAGATGCTTCTTTTAAAACTCTAGTCAACAATTTCAAAATCTGTGTAATTCTAACGTTTCTTCAGATGAGTTCAGATTTTACCCAAATTGACAACTAAAACAGGCAAAACTGGAGTATTTCATTTACTGTTTGTGTTTAACTGGGCTGAATCTACTGTATCACAGGATATTATTTAAAATAAATACCACTCTCCCAATGGTGCTAAGTTATTATCTTTTGCCCCATACTTTGTTAACTTTTATTTTTGTTGGATGAATGTACTTATGTTACCAGTAGCAGTCAACTGTCATGGGAGATAAAATAGAATTTACCTGGAAGAACTGTACTCTATTTATCAAATATCAGACTTTTAGGATTTTTCATATGCATGTGAGAGCAGCATAACCACTGACATTTAAATATTGCATTATTTACAGGCTAATTCAGGTAGTTATTTCCATAATATAAGCAATGCGCTTATTTTCACATAGATGAAATATTATTGGACTTTGCTAAATGTTAGCAAGTGATTTCAATTCCCCAATGGATCAGCCATTCTTTAATAACTTGCTATTAACTGCTACTAAATTTTTAGAATTAGCTTTTTGATGTCTTATATTTTATAACCTTTTCATGTTCCAATCAAATCATCTATGATGTAATATATTAAACAACACAATAGCACTGACAGTTTTGAATTTGAAGAGAGATAACTAATCAACCAACATTCCTTTACTAATGTGAAATGAAATGTGTTGGGTTTTGCTTCACAAGCTACTACTGTATCTTTATAAACTCCAGCAGACATCATAAGAATACTGTAATAAAAATAGTCTTCCTATCAAACAATAGGCAGTTTAAAAAATATTTTTTACATAAACCTTTCATATTACATTATCCCATGACTTAAAGAAAAGTGAAACAAACAGAAAATGCTGTAATGAGCTCAGTGTCTGAAGTAAAACTTACAGCATTTCTGTGCATTCCCTGAAATAGCTACAGACATAATACTGAGGATATAATATTCCATTTTCAAACCCAACAATTTGAACAGATAATTCTGACCTCATGAAACACTGAGAAGTTATTGGTTGAGTACATTTTGCAGAATAAACCCCATAGCTTTAAGATTCTCTGTATTCACCAAATGTATTCATTAATATAACAGGCAGATGTCTAAAACTTAAATGGGCCATTATTAGCACTCTGGAATATGCAAGCAATATATGAATTAATTGTTTAATCACATTGAGTCGCCTGTGGCACCACAAAAAAAGAACCTAAATGTCAGTATTTCACACTGTCAATCGAAATGAGTCCCAGATGTTAAAACACTAAGCAGCCTAAAAATCATTAATTTTATTTTAAGCAAAATCTTTTCCAAAGCAAGCTTTAATCTAGTGATTCAAACTTTCCCATCCCCTCCCTGGCACAACTAAACATGGAAATCACCCCTATTTAATATGTGCAGTGACTGAATTAGGCAAATGGTACGTAGAACCGATGTAGAGATTTTCATGTCTTCTGCCATTAGAACTCACTGCTTTTGATTAAGATTTTAATGGCTTCAAAGACAATACCAAAGGATGCCTAATGAGTAAAAATGTCAGGCTTTGTTTTTCTGTAAGAAAACAAGTGCTGTTTGTCGCTGTGCACAATTCTAAAGTAGAAGAAAGCTTGTTATTATTTTGTCTAAAATCAATGAAAAATAGTTTTAAGAATTTAAGCTAATACAGCCTGCCTACTGTCAAAAACATATGGGCTAGTGCCAAATCCAAAACGGACTTTTTTTCAGAAATTTGATGAAATTTAATTTAAGAATGAGTAAATTCACATTATAAACATCTGCCATTGTTTTCATTACAACACTAATTACAACAGTTGCTTATCTTTTGAATGAACAAGTCCTAGAGAATATAGAAAGGCTTAGCTCCAGGAACTGTCAAGAAATATCAGAGGAGAGATTAACTGCTAAGGGACATTCACATGAGTGTTACACATTTAAAAAGGGAAGAGATTACATACCCCTCTCCACCAATTCTTGTTATCTTTAGACGAAAATCAACAGAATTCAGGCTGGGTGGTTTCCATTTCAAAATATCATCACATCGACCAGGCTTGTATTTCTGTAGCAAATTAAAACGCAGTTTAATTATGCTTATTGGTTTTCACTGGTTTTAAAAGTAACAATTCAGCCTTTCAGACTGTATTAGCTGTCTCTAATGAATTACAGTACTTAGTGACTGAAACAATGAATACCATTACCATGGAGGTAGTTGTGCTTCACTACTTTATTTGCTGCTCCCTTTTAAAACTGCTTAGCACTGTAACTATGCCACTGCATATAATAAAAAGCTGAGACTGGAAATAAAAATCACCATACTTCATTATCTCTCTCCAGCTAATGGAAAATTTCAAGAAAGAAAATGAGACAACACAGAAAGAAATGAAAACACTGATAGGACATACAGAAAAGATACATTTAAAATAATCTCCACATTTTTGAACAATTTTATGAACAGTATTTTTGTTATCCATTCTATAGACTGATACAGCATTAAAAACCAGAAGCCACCATACTGCCACCTATCAGAAAGGCTCATCAGAAACATGTTCTTTCATAGCAAAGGAATTTAAATTATCTAAAGATTAAAGATCATGATATACAGGAACATAAATAAGGGAGCATCTCTTGCTAAAGAGAAAGGCTACACATTTGAACCACAAATTGAAAGGAGCAATTTTCTCTTAAATTAGAGCTTTAGTTTCTCATAGTCTCTTCTCTCATCTGCTTTCCTTTACTAAGGTGCCATTTTGTTCATCCTTGGCTATCAGTGAGAGCTAACCCGTTGACCCTTTCTTTACCAGGATATCTTTCATGGCAATGGAGAAAATCAGAATTAACATGAATAGGGCAAAAGAATAATTTGGACATGCAGAGAATGAGAAATTTAACTTCTTTACTTATATACAACGAGAAAATTTATGCAATTTTATATGAGAAAGAAAACCAACCAAAAATATCCACCATCTTTTGGTAACAGAGCAGTCATCAGCATCACATTGCACTCATGCTGTGTTAAATATTTTCAAAATACAAAATTCACTGATGATAAACCTAACAGTTCTAGATCTAAACTGACAAAAGCAGATGAACTTTCTGTTTTGTGAAGGAAGAATATAAAGTTACTCTTTCCAAAATAAACGTAGCATATCTCACTTATCATTTCTTGATGAAAAGATGGTCATTAATTCTTAATGATGCAAAAAGAATGGACCAATCCCTCTGAGTCATGCCACTGAAATTCTGAGGAAGAGCTACATCTGATCCATATAAAAACCTTCCTCACTAGACCTCTAGTATCCTGATTCTGACAACAGCCAATAGCATGTGTTCAGGGAAGATGAAAAGCAAGGCAATTATATATGATATTTTCTACTACTACTCTTTGAGAAACTATCCCTTTTCAAGCTCAGAGACTTCCTGACACGGATGTGATTCAAATGTGATTCCTACATATTTCATGATTTTCAGTTTCTCTGCACGAGCTTGTATAGCTCCCCAGTAAGACCATGTAAATCTCCACCAGCTGTAAAAGCCTGAGGCACGATGTTTCATGCACAGCCTGACTACCCTGCAGGAAACAAACCCCAACTTTTGTTTATTTTGAACAAGTTTTTGTTGTTTTTGAAAACTTGCACTTCTTAGGGCTCATACTAAGAGAGATGCTCAACAATCAAACCCCATTGTTTCCACACAACTCATTGTTTCATATGCTTCTACGTGCATAGAAATGCACTCAGCTCAGAGGCTACCATTTTATGTGTGCAGTTACAATTTTCTTCTCCACTTGTATTACTCTACATTTATCTACATAAAAGTTTATGCACTGTTTTATCGCTCAGCCACCCAGTGTTGTAAGAGCTTACTATAATTCTTCACATTTAGGACCAGCCCTTGCTGATCCATCAAGAAAACATCACCGAATGGTTCATCCAATTTCCACACTTGCTTATGTGCAGTACACGTGAGTCCCTTCCCTGGTGAGGACTGAACAGTACCACCTCCCTTCACCCCTACTTTTTAACCAATTTGATATCTGTGCAAGAACCTTTTTAAGTCTCATATCTACTTTAGTTTCTTCAAGAAAATTTTGACAAGACGCTTTCTGGACGTCTTAGTAAGAAAGACCTTATGATCCTAATTCAAATGAGTTTGGAATCCTTTGTTAGAGAGGCACAACCTTCCTTTCAAAAAAGTTTGTCATTTTCACCAATTGCATCAATTATGTTCACCCAGATATCAACTACTGTATTCCTTACTGTTGTTTCTACTCCTTTGTCCAGTCCAGATACCAACCTCACAGGACTTATTTCTTTGCTGATCTTCCATGATACCTGTCCTCACCCCCCTTTTCTTAAACTGGTATTGTATTTTCTACCCTAACCTACTGAAGTACTAATGTATATTTTCCACATAGGACCTACTATCCAATTTCTTCAAACTCTTTTTCCTAGACTGACAAGTTACACCCTCCTAAAAGTCAGTAAGAAACCAACCTCACAACAGACAGGAACAACTATTCCAAGATCAGTAATGAAAAGCAATGTTTTGACAGAATGTATCTGCATACCTGTAATTACACTGCAGGATCCACAATTTTGACTCTAGTTTAAAATTAACTGGCTGGCTTGCTTGAAGGGGGTGGGGGGAGGATTCGTTCTTTAAGAGAAAGTTATTTTCTTTACCTCTAGAACCAGCACAGTGTGAAGCAAGCCTCACCTAAACATTTTGTTCTATCAATAAAAAAAATCTCTACCACAGCTCAAGTTAGTCAAAGATATCTCACTTAGAAAGCAATGAAAATAAATATACCCTTTTGTCATTTAGTTTTGAGAATTGTCAAATATCAGTCTTCTCACTTTGCAGCAATTTGTTAACACTGAACACCTGGTAAAGGTAACAGGTAAATTACAGATATCTTTCAGAAACAGTTACAAAGGCATAGACAAACCATCAGACTTCAAAGCTTCTATTAAGAACAAGTTATTCAGCTCCCCTCTGCCCTCCCCCAACCTCTTCTGTTACTATGAAAGACAGAAATTCACAGAAGTCTAGCTCAAAATGAGAATTCATCCAAAGACCACATTAATAATCCCTGAGAAAGAGATTAATTTTTGTAACAGGTGAGTCCACACATACAAGACAGCACTAGCTAGTTATTGAGTTTGAATGCTGAGTGCTAAATCAATTTCTTTAAACATGAGCTGAAGCCAAACAAGAATTCTGCTTGTTAAATATGTGAAAACTTCACCTTAGATGAATCACTGCATACTGCAGACCTGTTCTGCGTGAAGTTACTCTTTATTTTAATTCCAAACCAAAATGTGAAGCAATCTGTTTGAGATCAAGCTACACCCTAGCATTTTAAATATAGCATTCATAGCAATGATATCCTCACCACCACCCCCCAACAAATATGTATGTACATGACTACTTCTAAAACATATCAGATCCCCATCATCTCAAATATAAAGTTCATGCTTTAATCTGAAACCTTTCAACCTAGTCTAAGCACAAAAATTAGAACTCCACACCAAAAAAGGTACATTGACAAATCAGAAACTATTTCAAATAGCTTTAAAGGATTGAACTACGTGACCTCCTGAAGTCCCTTCCAACCTAAATTATTCTACAAAACTGTATGTCTCTCTGATTGCTTGTTCTTTTAGCAGCCATATTGGGTGCATCTTAGTTTGCAAAAGTATTATACATTCAAAAGAAATCCCCCAGTTATTTCTACTCAGTATACTTTAGTTGTGATAGCTGGGCAGCTCTGGTGCATGCAAATTGGATTCCATTAATGTGAACCCAAAGAGGGAGTTTCACTTCAGGGACACACCTAATGCCCTTCACACCCCAGTACAGACACTGCAGGCCAAGGCAAAGGCTGTTCCAGTGCACTGCTCCTTGCACCTACAGAGCGCAGACAAACCTGAGCTGTGAAGATATTCTGCAACATCCTGAACTGCTTCTTCAAAGAAATAAGGGTACCAGTGGCTTCAGTTGCCTATGAACACTGAGCTCCCCAATTTTTTTTTCATCTTTTTACATCCACTCGCTATTTACCCAACATTTCTTCTCTATTTTTAGTAGAAGTAGTAGTATAAATGCACTATCTTCTGTGGCCACTCTCTCCTGGCAAGACCTCAGGCCCTTACTTCCATCAAGAAGATGAATGCCAGGGACAACAGATGTGTCAGAAGCAGCATGGCAGCTGTACCCCTACTGTGGTAATCTTGAACTTCAGGCAAGAACACAATAGTGACCCTAAAACTCAGGTGCACATCCAACACCCTAGGATGCAAAATCACCACTGAACACAGCTCAACAGAAAGCACATCCTCAAGCATCCCTCTTAGACTGCTAAACCCATTGATTCCTCACCTGAAACTCAATTCCATAGGCTCGAGCAGGTCTAGTCAAACCACCGTGACAGTTTTGTTAGATCCTTGTTAGAATCATTTTAGGATTTCAGGACAAAGTGATGGGTTGCTGGTGATGTTTAACCTCAATCCCCTGCCCTGTCCCAGAGTACTAAGTCTAGTTCTCCCCTTCTTCTACAGCTGCCCAAAGAGGGGGCAATTCTTTTCTCGCACCAGATCAAGAGAAAGGCTGGGCCTCAAAGACTCAGGTTCTGTTATCTTAACTTTTGCTGGCACATTTCTTGTCAATTGCAGACAGCCTCACAGACAGGTTGGGGATTTGCCTAAAACCATGTGTCAGCAGTTGCATTTAATGGACGGCACAGCAGAAAGCTGAAAGCCTAGGCAATGGAGTTATCAGATGCCCATAACAAGGATAAAGTTTCACTCCAAATAGCTGCTTCCACACGGGATAGATGTTTCTGCTTAGTGTTTTGTAGGAGGAAGAGCGGGGTTCGTTTCTGGGACTGCATTCTGGGCAGACAGTCTGGGCTGTGGGGTGGTGTTGACTCACCATGAAGACACCCACCTGGAAGATTGAGTGACTTCAGCCTGAAGTCTAGACAAAACAAACGCTTTCTCCTAGCGACTGAAAAGGAAGGGATGGTGGGATGATCTAGAGAGAAGTTCGTGCCTCATCAAGAAGAGGAAGAGAAGGTTTCCTTGACAAGGGTGGATGTCTCACTATCCTACAAAGTCTAATCAGCCAGCTTTACCTCCCTTAACCCTTATTAAATACCATCCTTCTGAAGTGCAAGCAGCAGCTCACCCAGGCCACCTTACATTTCCCTTCCTCCGTATCTTCCCTCACTCCTTCCAAATGAGAGGAAGTCAGCAAATAATTGAGCTCTTTCTTTTCACCTAAGTGGTGCAGTGCTGCTACTTGTCAGCTTTAATTTCTCCTCAGCAAACTGGTCAGACCCAGCTCTGCAAAGTATCCAAAGGGCTGCAAAGCTGGCAGCTTCAGGCACACACCAATTTAGAAAGCAGGCTAAAATAAAGGGCACAGAAACCCCAGGGAAGGTTTGTTTGGATAGTCATGCTTGCCCAAGAGGTATGGAAGGTTGAGTACATTTGGGGAGTGAGGGCAGAGCAGGTGGGAGGGGATGGATTAACCAAGACAGCTACTGGGAATCTACCGGAGTTCTTTTAAATCATTAAATGCCGTTTGCAGCATTGCAAATGATATTAGCATCTAACCACAGTGAAAATGTAATAAACTGCAATTAAGTATCCTTGAACATGAAACATAAATATTAAATACAAAACTTTATACCTCTAATAATTTAAGTTTCAAATAAGTTACCTTGCTATTTTGTATTTTAACATCAGGAAGAAGCTTCTGTCATTACATCAATATTCTGATATTTAGTTAGACTTACCAGGATGAAGATACTAAAAGCATTTTCAAAACATTCTAGAATGCTTCAGGTTCACAAACAGTAAGAGCTATTTGTGCTGGTATAAAATTCACCCATATCCATTATCAATAATTCTTCCGTGTTTTAATTAACTATTTTGCAAACAACTTTGTATTCAATATGATGCTAAAGCTTTCACTTGAAAGCAAAAAGTTAACTACAACAAACCTATAATAACAACAAATCTGTTCCTCTTAGCACTCAAAACAGTGGTTAAATATTTTATCTGAAGAGCTCCACTTAATTCTGAGGCCTCTTAATCCATAGAGCAGCTGCTGGCCTGCCCAATCTAATAGTTTGCATTCAGCTGGGTAAACATAAAGACAGAATAATTACCCCAAATTTGTTTTTATTTTCTTGCACTACAGACCCTGGATCATTTTAAAGAACCAAAAGAATTGATTGTAATCAATCATTTCAGGCTAGACTTTATAAAGAGATGAGCTAAAGACATAGAGGTTGCTAACACTGTTGACAAATTATGTGAATAAATCACAACAATGGATCAAGAAACCACAAGATCAAAAGCAACCACTGACTCAATTGTATATTAATAGATTTTTAAGACTGGAAACCATTACTGGGCTCATTGAGTCAGATCTGTCACATATAGGACAGAGAAACTTGAACAATAATGTTTATATCAAGCTTATACCTCCTATCCAAACTACAAAAATTATATCAAATTTATAATCCCTATTCAAAATACATCACATCTGTGTGTTGTAATGAAGAAATCTCAACTCAAGAAGTTACCACAGCCATTTATCACACTTGTGCTTAAAAATGCTTATTTCTACACTGAGTCTTGTTAATGCCTTACTTTAGACTGAAGTCCAGTTCTCCACATAATTATTCCCCTTTTTAAGATAAAATGAGTAAGTCTGGGTCGCACTGCATTGGTAATTTTGCAGTTGGCTACTGTACACATTATCATAGTGTAATTTCACAAAAGCCTTTAGAAAAGCAGGCAACAGAACTGAACCAACTATTCCAATTCTTTTCATTGCTTATGTATACAGCAGTACACAAAGTATATTTGCATTTTTTTGCATTGCACTGGACAGTGTCAATAACTAGCTGAAATAATTCTTTTCAAATTCATGCCTTTAGCTGGGACTTAGTACACTTACTCCTGGAAATACAGCCCACATTTGGCTGTATTCAAGCACCATCAACAGATAAAATTATCCATGTTAGCCTACATGATTGATGTTTCAGGAAAATAGTAAGTTTGCTGAAAAAGTTCAAAATATTAATAACACAACCATAAAGACATACGCAAAAATCCAACATTATCATTAAAACCCTTCATGGTAACATACTTCTTTTACTGTCACAAAAAAAAAAATAAAAAAGGAAGAAAACCCCAAACACAAGACACGAAAACCTACTTGAGGAAATAAATTATCCCACCAACAGTTAAACTGTGACCTTAGCTCCTTCAAATATTCTGCCTTTGGTTCCTTCCAGCTTCTCTTCTCAGTTCCAACTCCTGTTCCTCAAAGTGCCCAAACAAACAACTTTCAACCTCCCCATATTTCCCATAGACCATCAATGCAATTCCCTATGTATTCTATTTTTTTTTTTTACTGGTAAAAAGCTAAGCAAAAGGGAATGTGACACCAGAAGTCTCTTAGTCATAGATGGGTAAATCTGATTAATGCTTGTTCTTGCTGTATACTGAGCAGGACACTGAGAACTGGAATAAAGAGATCTACTAGTCTGATCACAGGCCCACTACACTTCCTGGCTGAGGAGAAGAAAGTTCAGCTTTTCTTACTGAAGTTTGAGGCAAACAGGTTATTTGAGAAGACTGCTTTGAGCACAGTGGGCTCATCCTTAACTCACACCTTTGGAGGTGAAGGCCAACTGTGTAGTACACTATGGCATTTATGGTGTTTGGTGGTGACCACTGGTCGTCAGTGAACCAGCTTCAGAGATTATCCATCACACTCACAGAGAAAGCTACTTTGTGTGTTGGTGACCTAGGAGATAAAGGAGAACAATGGCCAAAGCAGAAGTCCCCAGGTTCAAACAATAGGGTGCATGACTACAAAGATTGATACACAGAAAAAGTGATGAAAATTAATGCACTGATCTGAAGTGGACATCAGAAATAATGTGGACACCTGGACACCTCCATCCACTAAGACCAAGTATCAGACAGTAAGAGAAAAATATTTTTGTTCATTTTTGCATTAAACCATCATATATACTTCTTATTTGAAAGAAGTGGTGGCCAAACTGACTGTCTGTCTGCCAAACACATTGCATATACCACAGAGGTAGAAAGAGAACTCTTAGTAAGTCTGAAGAACTCAGAGGCATCTAAGAAACTTCTATGAATGAATGCAATAGATGAAACTTTTGACAAATGCAGGTCAGCAAGGGAAAGATGCATAACTTCCACTGACAAGAGGTGCTTTAAAAATCTCTCTTCAATGACACTCAGTGTCTCAAAGATTATTAGGATTCATTTTTTCTTTTCAAAAACAAATCAAATGTACCAAGTACTGATTTCTTTCTTGTAGACATTTGACGGAATTTCTGTATGAAGTCTGGAAATTGTTAAGCAGGCATTTCTTTTAATAAATGTGAGTCAACTGTTCCCATATTTATAAAGGAAATTCAGGGAGATGTGATCTGTAATTACTCCTAAAAGTGATCAGGTAAAGAGAAATTCCTGGATAAACACTGGTACTTTCCAAACACCTGTCAGATCTGAAAGGCATTTTCATAGTTGAGAGAAAACACAAGAATCTAAACACTGAATGGAAAATATATAAGAACACAAAATGGCTGCAAACTTTGTAGCACTCCTAAACACAATTCAAATGCTTTCCATCTTCACAAACAGTTTACACATGTTGTATCCAACTGTCCACTGAGCACAACCTATGTCCAACCACGGAGGAATGGCTATGATGCCCTAAAGATGACAACAAGAACAAAAAAACAAACAAAAAAAAAAGCCTTCCCTTCCAAAAAAAACTCTTTTAACTAAAAGAAATTAATATGCTGTTCTTAATGCTTAGTGTTCTAAATTACTGATTCAAAATACCTGAACAATCAAAGAGCTGCAGTCCTCACTAAACATCAGCTTTTTGCCTGGTTCAGTGATTTGATCAGGATACAGAGACACACTGATGTTAAATAAATATTTGGTCAGATTGAAAATAAGGTTGTTAATGAATTCCAGACCTTAGACAAAGTAAAGCTGTCACATCATTGAAAGCAAATCTGCAGACAGCAACTTTATAGGCTCAAAGAGATGGGGAAAAGACAAGTTCCTTGGCTAAGCTAAGTAATTCAGTGTCCATGGATAAGCCAAAAGGATGATAGAGCCAACTCCAGATAACACAGTTTTAAATAACTCATTACTTTACAGTGGAGTCTCCATGCTGCTTTAATTCCATGTAGTCAAACAGGTTTGTGTCAATTCTTCCATTTCTCCACTTCAAAAATCAAAATAAGGAAAAATTAACATGTTCTAAGACACAATCACATCTGTATTCCAGAAGTTTTCCCTTTAGAAAGTTAAAGAATAAGTAGGAATGATACTTTTTAATACATTAGAACCAGTTAGACATCAATAGCTGTTTTTATTGGGAAAATGTTACTGTACCATAATTTCTTTTATGAAAATGTGACTTGAAGCTATATGAAGTAGAATGAAAATTATTATAATAAAAATGACCTCTGAAATACTAAGCTTAACTGTAGTATCAGAGTGAGAAGCAAAACATGCACCCATTTAAATACTATCAGATTATGTTTTATACTAAGGATTTTAACAGTTGAATGCAGATCAGGTTTAGAAGGTTAACCTGTATACAGAAATTAATCTGTTAATATGTTAATAGAAAACGGCTTTTTCCAAAAGCGCCTCTGATTTTCAAGCTAATGCAATATTTATATTGGACTTCTTTGGTAATTAGAGGGCTAAACATCTTCTCCTCTTGCACTTTAATTTAGCTTTATACCTCCAGCTTCATTAAACATCTTGTTTCACAGCTATACTAATAGCTTTTCTCAATATTCCATTAAGCAAGAAGAAAAACATGAGGACATTTTACTCATAACTAACATCATTTACATATTAATCCTATTAATATTTGATAAATGAAGTTCAGATCACAGCCAAAACCCTATGTTTATAGCAATCAGAATGTAGCAGACACAAAATTATTCAATGGTCTTTCCTCCTTCCCCCCCAGCACATTACTATAAGCAGCAGAAACCTATCCTTGGTCATTTGTGTTTGTATTTGTCTTTTCACTGAATATTATGATCTGCACCTAGAAACTCCAAATACTTGGGTCTGAAGCAAAACTGAAAAAGTAAATGGCTTCAAAATGTATATATATATTTCTCCAATAAGCACCTGTTTCCCACATGGTGAATGGAGACAGCTCTGAAGCTTTGCACATGTTTAAATACCTAATTTAGGAGGAGAGGACTCCCTATGACTTTCTCTGCCTCACTGAATATATGTAGTACTTGGACACTTCCAGTACAAGTTCCCTTACAAGATTATACAAAGCTGTCTGTATTTTCAGATTCAGACACTCTTCCTGAAGTCATTACATTACTACATATCTGAAAGAGTCAAACTTTATTCAAGTAAGAACATTAGAGATCACTAATGCTGCTTGCTTTCTGCTATTCTTTCAGACATGATTAGATATTGACATATCTAAGAGAAATGCAATGTTTGCAATGACAGGCCACGGTGTGGACATTGAGAGGCAGGAGCATTTTTAATTCTGCTTTATTTATTAGATTATTTGTATTGTTTTCAGTCAGCACTAATTGAAATTTAGATAGCAAGCAGAAAAACCTTTGGACGAGTGTATTGCTAGATACCATGACAATGTTCAGCTGCTGCTTTCTGTGTGTACAAACAATAACTTTTGAAAGACTGTTCTGCAGTTGATAACACTTCAAATTTTAAATGCTAATATTCTCTTTCCATTGTATGTTTAACATGACTCTATCCAAATTCATCTCCGGGGAGCTGTTTAAGACATAGTTCTTAATTCACAGCAACAGAAGTTGCTGACAAAGGATGAAAGGGTAAATCTGAAGTAAACCCTTGGGAGAATGAAGATGATACAGGAGCACTCCTGGCCTGCTCCTTTACTGTTTTTTTTTCTTGTAGTCTCTTAAAGCAATGCTTATTATTCTTCTCCTCTGCCCCTCTGCCCAGTGACACAACAAATCTTTGAAAGACTTTTAGGGAGATCATCTTCCTTCTAATCTTCCTTTAACACTTTTATTGTGAAAAAAGTTTTGGTCACACGAAGCCAGTAATGTCGTAGAAACCATGAATTTTCATTCCATAAAGTGCTAAGCGTAGTTGCTTCATTGCCTTACTTGTTTCATGAGCTTTACTGTTTATGGCTCTTTACAAGTTTAAAGCACTGTACATACCAACCATAATCTTTTATTATTTCTGAAAGCCGATGGCACCAATCTCTCTTCACCTTCTGTCCTTTCATTGCTACTACTGCTGTCCCAATTCAAGCTTAAGTGTAGTCATCAATTGAATATATTCAATTGAGAAGAGAGAAGGAAGTCAGTCTCTGAGAGGACTTATTGCTTTGTGGGTAGTTACTCTGTGATCAAAGGCTCCTAAGAAGTCCCACAAAAATTGGGTTCGATCAGCGGGAAGTATTCAGTGCTTCAAGTCTGACAGCCAAAGCATCCCCAGTATAACAAAAGAATCTCCACGAACTGAGCAGCAGCACTCTTGGCTGACTCACTCTAATAACCTAATTTGGAAGTTGGGTCATTTATCAGTATTAGAGACCACATTTGCAGGAGCTCCAACCTGTAAATTTAAGGCTTCATCACAACATCGGTTTTGTTGACATTTTTTTGTAAGCTACTGATGATAATCAGTATACCAGGAATAACATTTCAGCAAATCCCCTCAGAGCCCAGGAAGATTAACCAAAACTACCAACGCTACACAGAAAGATGCAAAAATATATTTCAAAACACTTCTTCAGGAATGCCTATCTTAAAAAAAAGAATGAAGCCTTACATCAAAAGGCAATCAGTAGGCTGGAGCTTTTAGCAAATCTGAACATAAGGAGAAACGTACAAGTACTAACCAAGAAATTGCTGCATGCTGGTCTCAGACATAGTCTAATTTTTCTTTATAATTCCAGAGCTAAAAAGCCCCTAGAGCTGAGCAGATATGTCTGAAAGAGGATGCACAGAATTGCCAGCAGGATTTTTTTCTACATGTTGCCAAATGTATGCTACACAAAATTATCATTAAGGGCTAGCTTATTACATTTTACAGGGCTACAAATCTCCTTGAATTAAATATTCATGAGTTTTGCTTGGAATACTGAATCCTGTGGTATTTTATAAGAAACAATAGAAACTAGCCTTTTCAACTACATCTTCTATCTAGCATATAAATTATAAAATGATGAGTTTTAATCACATTCAATTCATCACTAGCCACTGACATTAAAACAGCAAACCACATATTTCACATCCTTATTTTCACAAGGAAACATTCATACAACGTGAGAGTTAAGTCCAACCAGTAGAACTCAGCATGTGCTTTGCAGTGCTTTTGCTTTGCAAGTAACAAGCTGATGTGCTTGGAGATGAAAAGCAAAGTGGGAAAAAATGCATATTGAAAAAAAAAATCCTTATGTACTTAGTCTTTCAAGTCTTCTACAAGATTAATACAACTTAAGACCGCATTTTCAGGAGACTAATTTGGATAATGAGCAGGGAAAAATTCTCCTCTAAGAAGAAAAAACATACCACGTCAAAGGAGAAAATGAAAGGATCCCACCCACTCTTTGTGAGAAATTAATCCTTGTAGTTCTGACTTAGTAACAAACAAGTCAGTGGCTCTGGGTAAGAACAGGTTAAGTAGAATAGGGTAGCTATTTGCTGAGCACTTGTAAGTAAAGGGAAAAGAAATGTAGGTTGTATTTTACAAACATTACTCAAAAAATTCCAGTTACTGTGAAATTAGTTGTTATCCTTCTTGGGAAGGACATGCTGCCATTAAAACAGTGGTTCTGAGGTAAGTTGTTAATATTGCCTTGTAACTAAACAATAGTCTCTGCCACATCAGGATTTTTTTACTCCCTCTACAGAGCATGACCACACAAACACTCATCAGATGTGCAACACCAGATCTCTGCTTTGAATACTGGGATTGAGCAACTGCCATGAAGAACCTGTTCCAACTTCTCTGCTGCTGGCACGGAGCTTTCATTCTGTTACTGGCAGAAGCATTAGAGTCAGACTTTTTTCTTCTTTCCCTTTTTTTAAAATGTTTCTTCGTTAATTATAATAAATGTTAAAATGTTAATGTAGATACACTTGGAGCAGGCAAGCAGCTGAAGGGCCAAAGAATTTGGGGAGGAGTTAAGTGACAATTACCATCTACAAAAGCAAATGTCATCAGGTTAAGCTGCTGTTTAACATTTTAACATTTTGACAAGGGGGAATAGAAGGAGTGGGTAAGCACAGTTTTTCCACAAAGAAATGCAGAATGCATTTAAAAAACAGAATGTTATTTCTTAAGAAAGAGAACTGCAACTCTTAGTGCCACTTCACTGGCATCCATCAAGTGAATTGAATGTGGCTAATAATGCAGTCCCTGGGAATTCTGGGAGAAGAAAGCAGACAAACCTGAGCCAATTCAGGAGAAGCTTCTTTCAAATCTTACTTTCCTCTAAAAGGTTTTACAATTTACTCAGTTTCCCATGCATCCTTTTTCCTAATGTCAAAAAAAGAGAATAGACCTTTCTTTAACCTCTAGAACATAAAACACAACTAAGAATGACATAGGGAAAAAATAACATCATTGGTTTAAGCAAGAATCTGTGATGATATTCAGAAGATAGTACAAATCTCTTCCTACCTGAAAGATAAAGCAAGTTTATCATTTCAATGTAAATGTTACTAAAATGCAGAGATAATGAGCATGCTAGTATGAATTCTGAGCTAATAAATTAGATCTCTGTGAAGCCCCATCCTACTCATGAAACAACTTCAATAGAATCCTTCAAAAATTTTCTTATAGCAGAGTGAGAGGTACAGAGGTGGCAGCAAAGTGAACAAGCCTACCAGTCATCGATTCAGCAGGTACTCCAAAAAGAATTAGGGCCATGTGGAACTACATCTCTCTTGACACCAAGAACAGTAAGTACTACCCTCATTTTATGAGCTGTCTTGTAAAAACCTTTTCTGTTGTATAGTACATCCTTAACAGAAGGAGAACATGACTTTCATAAACCAAAATCATTCAACAAGCTATTTGTTGAAATTAGATCGTTCTAAAGTTGGGACAAAGAACATGAATCTAAAGAGTTAGCAGATGGGGAGTCAGTGGTACTCTTTTGGCACAAAGATCTAGAAATTCAGTTCAAGTGGAAACCAAAGACATCTTGGCTAAAATAAAGCTCTAACAATGATTGTAGTGAAGGTTGAGGGAGAATATTAGGTGAAGCACCATACCTCATTTACCAAAACATTAAAACAGGTGGACCAAAGTTTCATCTGTGTTACATAGACAATACATAGGTCATTAGGCTTCTGAGCATATTTTTCCCTCAGCTGCACATGTGTATTTTTGCTTTTGAAATGTGTGAAATTATGAAAAGCTCTGAAAAATATGTTTTTCAAAAGAGGTATCAGCTTAGGTCCTGACAAGTGTTTATAAGGGTTGCAAACAGACGTGTTACAGAGTAATATGCTCCAAGAAGGTATCACAAAGGATCAAAAGCTTTAGCCTCCCCCTCACAACTGGGGGCAAAAAATAAAGACCATTAAAAAACCAAAACCACTCTAGGACACTAAAACTTAATTAGAGCAGAAGAGTGGTGTACAAAGGAAACAAAAGTCAGCTGTTCATTAGGAACAGAAGGAAAGTAATTTTGTCTTAGGGGTGGAATAAGAATACTTAATGGTATTTAACTGCCTGCATCCCTCCTCCCAGCACCCTTTGTACAGGAGAGAATAGGTCATGAAATGGTGTTCAACAACCAGTATTGTTCCCTAACTCCTTCGATTCCAGCACCTGGGGATCATACCCACCTGTATTTAAGTGCAATCTGGCAGAAGAGAACTGTGACCACATGTGACTGCAGTCAGAAGTGCAGAAGTGCAGTCAAAAGCTGCCTGCAGGTGACCACGACATTGCCCTAACAGTTACTAAAGAAACTCCCCTTTATGAATAGCTATCAAGGTTTTCATGTCTCAAAAACACTTCTTTCATCTTAAGAAAAAATAGTTTTTGTAATTTACTCCTAAGCCAATAATTGATTCTTAAACAGTGAGCTACATCATGACTTGAATTAAAAATTTACTGTTATTCAAAATCCCACTCCAGTATAAGGCAGTTCTCACAGTATAAAGCCATTAGCTATACAGTTAAACATAATCTTTTTCTAAAACCAGCAAAACTTATTTTACTCCTTTAATAGCGGTAGGCTTTTTTAAGCAACCAAAATGTATACAAGCAGAGCAATATACCCAGTTAAAATCAAGCTGGAATATCTATTCCAATAAAACAATGTTATTAAAAAACTCTTGCCTTCTGCATGATCAAAATTTTAATAACTTTTTTCCCCTCCCTTTTTTTCCTGGCCAGTCACCACTAATATTGCTAAGAAATAAATTAATGTATCTTTGCAGTGAGACACTGTAGAGTTTCAGAAGTAATGGGCTAACACCCACCAAATCTGATAGAGGACAGACCCTACTTCTTTTGAAGACCTAGCAAAATAAACAAGCAAATGTCATGGAAACAGAAACTCTCTCCATAGTAACATCATTTGTGGCACTGTAGCTAACCACTCTAACATGCTCCAAGACAAGGTACTAGCTTAAACCCAATTTTCATTTAGTATTTGTTCCATAACATTCCATATATCTAGTAGGTGTAAAGATTTATTAAAAACATTAATAGTTCACAAGCATGAGGTATCAAAGCCAAAGTCAAACATAAGTATAAGGGCAAACTAATTAACTGTGATAAAGCAAGTCTGACTAACACTGTCTTTTGGAAGAAAAGCCAAGAGACTGATGGCACCATAAAGAATAATTCTATTGCAGCTGGTTTCCACTACACTCTATGATTCCATGCAATAATTGTCAGATGTGCAATAGCATCTCACATGAAACACAAAGAAGGAGCTACAGAATAAGAAGACACATAAAAAAATATAAGTAAAATAAATTTTTAAAAATAAAAATACATAATTACACCTAAGCAACCTTTGTTACCGGCTGTTATACAAAAATTTAAATTTTTAATCAAATAATGCAGCAACCAAAATTCTCAAAACCAGCTGAACAAAGACTCTTACTAGCATTGTAGCTGCTCTCCATGGAGATGGACCAACTTAGTGCACAGCAGAGCCATGGGAATGATTCTCAATGAAATTTTGACAAATTAGGTCCTGTTTGTGAACTATCTGTATGCAGTTTATGACTCTGACAAAAAAAAAAAAAAATCCTTATTTATTTTGTGACAATGCTTGCTAGGCCATGTTCTGATCTGATGTCCAAGGCAAAGTTTCACTCCCCTGACTCTTACAAGGCACATGGTACTACGTGTCCCTTCCATCCAGAAACTGAAAAGGGTCAGGAGTGCAAATGTGTAGAAAAATACATTACTCCTGACATTTTTGCAAGTAAAATACCAGATCTTGCAAGCATAGAAAATACAGCTTATCCTGCAGAAATCTTTTAAAATGTCAACATATAATCACAAAAGTAATTTACCTGGTTGTTCTGGTTGATAAGCAAATTATGAAAAGTTACATTCATGTTCTTTACTGTTCCAATATTTTAATTAAGTATAAAGTTTAAGCGAAATCCTGTAACAATGAAAAGCATTATGACTGTATTATTGTATGACTTAAGCTAGATGAAAATTAAAAAAGAAAAAAACTTCACCGATATCCCTTATCTGAAAAATTCAATGGAAAATCTTCAGATTTGTTTTTATACCAATCAATAGAAAGGAGAGGCATATTTTCTACAGTCTTTGTACAAGGAAGTACTCCTGTGCTCTCTTTATATTTTAGAGTTGATTCTTCTCAAAAATAAAACATATTCCTCCAAAAGTATGTTAGTGCTCTGAAAAAAAAGCACTGAAGGTTTTAGAAATACAATATACCTGATATGGTTCACTACATACAGAAAAATCTGTATTACTTAAAACTTTAAAAAAATATTCCATAAATAACAAACAAAGACATAATGCTTTTGTCTATTGGCCTTTGAGCCAGCTGTGTAAGGGGAGGGGAACCCCAAAAGCCAAACCTGAATTTGCTTTGCTTGACTTTAGCTGATGCTAAGACTGCTGAAAAGGAATATGCTGCCTAAAAACTAGCAAATACTGACCTCTGCCATTCTCTCCTCCAACTAAACTTGCATTTCTCTGCACCATCATGTGCATCAGACACCCTGCAGAACAGATTTAGATAGGAAACTGGAATTTTACACTTTACACGTGAAGACAAAAGGAACAACCTTGAAACTCTTATTCTGTTAACCACAGAGCAAACTTTTTTTTGCCTTTTTTTGAGCTCTGAGCACTATGAGCACTGGATCCTGTGATCAACTTACTTTTGTTATACAGTTGAGTGTTTCCTAAACTGTTTAGAATTATCTTTTATTCTTCTGGTTCATTTTCCTCATTACCAGCAGAACAAGCCATATTGTCCCTTAACAATGGCAACATCAATTCACTGTCTGACAAGTCCCAAAGACACACATTTCAATTGGTCTCATAAGTTAAAACTTCTCTCTGGAGAATCTTGTGTCATTTAAAACATGTTTTGTTTCAGTGGTTGCATGAATATACAGACACAAGATCTTGGGATTTCTAGTGATCACTGTTTGCAAACAAGCAACCTATTGTTTCTCAGTTCAAACTTGTCAGAACTTTCAGATAGGATGTAACAAGTCTATTAACTGTTCTTTTTAATGAACAATTCGAAGTGTACAGAACATGTGCATTTTGGAAAGCTGGGATATTTTCAGCTAAGACTTCTAATAATTTTCTCCTTCTGGAACAAACCAGCAGACACATCACAGTTGTACATTCCTCTTTTTCAGTGGAAAGCTTCTAGAGTAACATGGAGAAAACGTGGATTTCATTTCAGAAACACAACTAGCAGCATAAAAAGAAAACAAGTTTTTGCTTTAGGAATATCTGCACTAATTACATAAGAATTTTTCATCAGGTTTCTGATCTCTGACTTCTACAATTTAGGCATGAAGTCCAGCACTGCCCTCCTACCTGTGTACTTAATAGACCTGTATGATACAATGACATCTAAATTATTCACCATGCACATCAGTGGAAGACAATGAAATTTTCTTAGAAGCAATTTATAGCTTTCATATCAAGCCAAAGACTTTCATTTTTAATCATGTTAATGGACTTGGTTCACTATTTTTGTAATATCAAAGGCCAGAAGAGCTGATGAAAGGAACAGAAAGTACAATTACAACTGAAACTAAAGTTACTGTCAGTCAAAGGAGATTGAATTATCACATTGTGTACTCCTGTACCTTTTCAGTACAAAATACTATTCCACAGGCACCTCTGAGCCTTGCATAGTACTGTTCTGCACAGTACCATGAACATGATTATCGTAAATGTGTGCTCACCAATATACACAGTCACCTTCAAAGATTTATCTAAAAATACAGGCTAGCACCTAACAAAAATATTTTTATAATTAAAAAATTCAGTTACCTTTGGTGATATTTATCATCCATTTTCAAAACTGCTGTTTATAAGAATAGTGACCCAGTAAAGACTTCAAATTATGAAAAACAGAGTAATGTAAAATAAATCATTATGCTTTTTAAGTAAAGTGTCTTTAACTGTTTTGACCATCCAGATACCACAATGCAAGTGCTGATACCCCTCGGAAAGTCACGCTGTTTTCTCACATCTCAGGCATATACATCATTTTCCTGAAAAGCTGGCTACTGCTTACACTAAACAGCAGGATGGAGATCTAGCTAAATATTCTGCTTTATCCTGATACCACTATTTTTGTTTTACTGCTGTGCTCCTGACTAATAAAAAATACGAACATTTTATGAAGGATCTTCACGGAAACTTGAAAGGTCTGTTGGCTGTCTTGTTCTGGCATGTACAGAAAACAGAACTGGGAGAAAACAATCACAACAACATAGTTCTTCCAGATACTTTGCTAAATCTTTTCAGTTTGATAGAAAGAGATTATATGGATCATATAGGAGGCACTCTGTTCATGGATATCGATGCTGGGATCTGAAGAAAAGAGAGTGTTGACAAAATACATTCTACTATATTGTCCAATTTCCAGGTCATTCCTGATCCACCAGCTTCTCAGTCCTGGAGAGATTGTTGTAAAATTCAGGATGAGTCAGAACACTGCCAGGAAGACAAGTGACCACTTCATTAGCCTATGTTAAGCATCAAGAGCTGAATCAGATGATTCAGTAAAGAGTTCTCACTGATTCAAAGCAAAACCTCTCTTAGATTTCCCTATCCAGCCATAACAGGTTTTTTTTTTTTCCAGAACTGATCCCCAACACACATAAATTAACAATAATTTGTAATTTGTAGAATACAGACCTGCTCTTTTAAAAGCACGTATGTTTTGCAGAAGCTGAACAAACATGTTGGTATTCTCACCAAAATCACATTTACAGTACATATTCCTAACATTTACCTATTTATTTTCGTTAGAAAGTACATGCAATCTGACATAGTTAGAAGCATGATAGCTAGTGCACTCAACAAGCTCCCTGACATCCAGCTTTGAGACAAAGAAACTATGCAAAAAGCATATTTGAAAGCCTTTAGGAATGATGATTCTACATCTTTATTTTCCCAACATTTAAAACAGTAGCAGGCAGAGAAGGAGTTTTTTTTTCTTCTCCTAAACAACACATGCACAGACACCACCATATTAATGTCAACTGACAATCCTGAGGATGACTAGCACACATAATGTAAGAAAGATCTCTCCTACTGCCACTGGCAGGCAGAATGATTAAACTGCACAACAGAAGTTCAAGAACCTATTTAGATAGTGCCCAAAAATGCAGTGCACTGCCTGAGAAATCAGAGAATGTCAGGCAGCATAGGTCATTAGCAAGCAAATGAGACAACATACCAATTAGAACCAACACTGTCCTTAGGTAATCAGACTGAAGGCACTGCCATCTATTCAGGCTGACATAACAAGGAAGTCGGGTTAAACAATTCTGGCAAATAGCAAATACCTTTGCATTTCAATCTAAATGTACTAAAGGACCAACAGCAGAAAGTTAAACAAGAAAAACTTTTGCTACACCCCAACCTTATTATATTTAAACCTAAAAATTACTCATAAAGGCAAAGTGTGGGGAGGTGGCCATAATTTTTCAATTCTGGATGCCAGGAGTTTGCACCTATAAGAAATGTAGACATTTCCTGGGGTGTGAATCAGCTCAGGGAAGTAAGTGGAAATCATAAAAATCTGCTACGTTCAAAAATCATGGTACTTGTATCTAGGGGTCTAACAATTTAATTAAATGAGCTGTAATTAATTTAATTAGACCTTACTCTACTGGTGTTTAGGTTAGCATTTCTTAATTTTCTAGCTTTCTGATTTAAAAAGAAGTAGAAAACAAATCACCCCAAGAGACCAAAGGCAAACTTGAATTGTGTATAGTCACAGAAAACCTCTCAAAAAAATACCGTGTATTGCTAATAAATTTGAATATTCGCAAAGCATATGAAAAAAATTGTATATTTGAGATAGAACTAGCTACTTAAGAGATGAATTGCAAGGAACATTGCCATGGAAATTGAATATAACAACTATTCATAGGCAGAAAAGAGTTGCAAAACTCAGTGGCATTTCAGGAGATTGACAGCAAGTTCTCTGTTAAAGAAAAACCTACAACTGCACAAAAAGTGCACAGACATGACAACAGCATCTCCTGACTAGTAACAGATTCAGTGACATTCCTTTTACAGAAGAAATCACATTTAGCAAAGAGATATTCTAAAGATACATGAAAGGTTTCAGTACTGTGAATCAACACAAAGACCGATGAAAATTATTCTCTCCAGATTCTCCTTCCTTCTGCTGCAAACTCCGGTGAAAAAAAATAAATCAGGCGGTCATAGCATCTGTGTTAACAAATTGAGGTGCTGATTTGTTCTCCCAGGGATAGTATGTGTGGGAAGAGCTCAAAGCTGAGATTTAGACTGGACAAAGCATTTCTTTACTGAGGGGGTGGTGAAACACTGAACAGGCTTCCTAGAGAGGTGGTCAATGCCCCAGAGCTGTCAGTGTTGAAGAGGCATTTGGTCAATGTGCTCAATAATATGTTTAAATTTTTGGTCAGCCCTGAAGTGGTCAGACACTCAGACTAGATGATCATTGTAGGTCCCTTCCAACTGAAATCATCTATTCCATTTTATTCTATTCCATTGCCTCTGTATTTTACATGAATCACTATAAAATTAGAAAGCTAAATCCAGAAACATATATTTGTGAGAAGCAAAAATCTATGTTATTATATGATTCTTTCTAAGCCTTTATATATCAGCTTTGGTATTGAGACTATATCTGGGTCTGTCTGAAGTCATCACTTGCTATTGCAATAGAAATATGCAACAATAATTGATGTCCCATCACTGGTAAACAGGATGTCTGAGTTTCAGAAATAAGCCAGCAAGTGACTAGGCCTATGTTTAAAAATTCACACACCATTTGATAAAACACATACTGTGGAAGAAAAGGCTTTCCAATTATATAAGATTATTTAGGACAAACTGGCACTGCTTAATGAAACAAATCATGGAGATATTTTATTTGGTGGTATCTTTTGGAGATACTGCATTCAGTTTTAACTTCAGTGATTTTGGATGAACTTTTACAATGACAGAAAATAACAGCCTATTATACAATGGGAATAGCACAAATAATTAACAGGCAACCAAGCATTTCAGATCACCACTAAGTCTGCCAAGGGAAGGGAAGAAAGATAAAGCAATAACTCATACAATGTTATTCAGTTATAAAAACCTGTTCATTATTCTTTCATTTTAAAGGCTAAGCTTTGCATTAGTATTCAGTATGGAGAGTTATGTGTTAAATAATTCAACCATTCTTTAAAATAACATTTATCTTAGAAGAACAGAGCTCTGCAGCTGCCCTTCGTCCTTCCCTGCAAAAATCCCAATTCCACACTACTGGACTTTATTCCTCATCCAAAATAAGAGCACAGAAGAGTACCAAACAGAAATCAGCCTGAGCCAATGTAAAAACGTAACAGAGCTCAGGAGGCAAACACAAAACAGAAGATAATAAATTGTGATACAAGCTTTCTACAGATGGTCAAAAGCTGTCCTTAGGCCTTCCTAACTGATGGCCAATGAGTCTTCGTTTAGTTGGCTAAAGCAAGAAAATAATTCCTACATCCTTTCCCCAAGCAAGAGAAAAGTAACAGTTTCAGCCAGCAAGAAATCTGGTTATTAGGAGATTACTAGCATAAATATTAGACAGTCTGAGATATCTATGATTTACAAGGTAGAGAAGAAAAGTAATTTCACTGATGAGTGGGCACAGGCCAGAGAGCGAATTCTGACATCAGAAGAGGCCATTTCTGAGATTTTTCATAAAAAACATAAAGGCAAATTGTAAGTGTTCTAAAACAAATGTAAGACGTTTGCTGTTTTGAATCAACCTTTCAAAAAAGCTTCCAATCTTTATATAAGCATTCAGAATCTGTAAATAAGGTATGTGGCTTTTACCTTCAAACTATCTCACTCATTGTCTGAGGCATAATCTTAGGGCAAGATACCTGTTCAGGAAGTTTCCTGCAGGTCTGTTTCACTCCTACTTAGCACTTACCTTCAGGCCCTGCTCTGCCAACCCATTACAGGTAGAGGAATCAGAAAGCTGATCAGATGGAACAGAGCTGACTTAGGCATATGTGAGTTATAGTGGTAGCATCTTAAATGGATACAAAATGATGCAGGGAAAAGAAGTGTTAGGGAGAAGCAACACAGAAGGGACATCAAAAGAAATTGGGAAATGGGCTGCTGGATAAAGAGATTGCATGAAAAGGAAAAGAGTACAGAGGGAAGAAAAGAAACAACAGTAAGTAAACATTTGTCCCTCATGATGGAATTGTTAATATAGTATGTTAATGCAGGAATTGTGTAAGAACCACACATCACACCAAATTACCTACAAAGCATTCTTAAATCATAAATGAGGCAAAAACATCCATCACTTCCACTAAACACGCTCTTCTCATGATCTGTGAAAGCTTTCAGACTGAGAAGGGAGGAAAGGGGAAGAAGGGATGCCTCAGTCATTGCCTTTCAACTGTCACTGTGAAATTAAAGCCTTTGTATACCCCAGGCAATGACCAATATAAGTAACTCGAGTAACTGGTGAATTAGTTAGGAATAATAATGCTCAGTATGATCTTGCAAAATAAGCTAACCTGCACAGGCACAAAACAATCTCTTTACTCCTTAATGTTGTTTCTACCATCATCAGTCACAGTGCAAAACAATTCCTGCTTCAGTACAAGAACTTTGCTATATGAGTTTAGATATGCATGCTAACAGAAGAAAACAAATCCTCTTATATCTAACTGAAACCCTAGATTCAGTAGTAAAACTCTTGCATAAATCCCTTTTCATTAAAGCATACCAATTTCTCAAAACTGGACTAATACAGAGGCACTTGGTGCCAAATCTCTTCCATCCAAAGAGAAAAGTGAGAAAACCCAGAGCTTTCAAGAGACTAAAAGCCTAATTCCTATTCACAGGTCATTTGGGGTATTTTGAGTTGTATTGCAAATCAGAATTAAACCAAACTCCAAAACAACAAAATATTCTTTCTCCTTCCACGTTGACTCCCAGTACCAGTGTTGCCTGTAGCTGGTGGGGAATGGAGCCAAATACTCAGGCCTAGATGCCTTTGTCTAAGACCAGACAACAAGAGGAACACCTCTGAGTAAACCAGGGTGGAGCAGGAGGGAGACTCAGAAAAGACTTTCAAACAGTATGAACTAGTAAGCTCAACATTCTTTATATTAAACAGTTAACTTCTGTATTCTGCTTCACCTATTAAGAATTCAGCAAGTGTAGGTGGTTTTCCCCAAAAATTTTCTGTCTGTAAATGTTAACATACTATTTACCCTCCTATGCTGCCACTTTATCCTTCTTTGTGATTTGTTCCAATTCCTATCTACATTTGTGTTCTCCTCAAAACATACACTGGACTTCAGGAGCTCCCAAAAGGTGTTCCTAAATTTCCCCAGTCTCCTAAAACTCAGCATCATTTTTCTTGTCCTTTTTTTCTGCAAGATAAATTATGTCAATAAAAATGTTTTTTGGGAATTGTTTTCTTCTGGATGTGCCATGGTCTCTTCACTTGAGACAAACAGGTTTTATAAAGGTCTCTAAGTCTCACAATACCCAAAGTTCAGGGCTCTACACGCCAATCAACAACAGGGGGTTGTTGTTTTTTCTGTGAAAAGACAAAATACATCATGCATGTAACTACAACACAAAAATTATTTCAGTTAGTATTCTCAAGAGGTCATTTATGCACTGTTATATTGTTGTTCTTGTATTGTTGCCTATTAATTTATTCCCTTTGTATCACATAAAATAAAAAAGCAGTATCAGCTATCTCTATCAGTTTCATCCTTTCCAGTTAACCAGCTTTAATACTTATTTCCCAATTAATAGGTCTACAATAATATCTTTTGCTCTAAATATATTACTTATACTTTCTCAACTAAGGAAGTCATTACACTGAGAACACTGCATGTTGTTTCATCCAGGAAAATCAGTTTAATAACATGGAATGAACTCACATTCCATAAACCCAGAAACAATACTAAAATTTGAACAGTAAACTAGACAAAACAAATACATTAAAGATGAATAACCTTTATAAGCATTTATAAAAGAAAATTAGCTTTTAGTTGGGTTATAAATTTTTCAGTATGCTAAATCAGAAAACACAAGTTCTAGAAACACAAAACACATCAGATATTGATTTCCTGTAATGACAACAAAGAGACACATTCTTCAGTAAGTTCATTTCAAGTAGAAAAGGGAGTTTCAAATTTAGCTGTAATAACTGTGTATAGCGTAACTCTAATATTCAGGAAAGTGTTTCTGAGAAACCTTTACAATTGCTTTAGATTTTAACAATATTCTAAGATATCATCAGGACTTCTTATGAAAGTATGAACTTTCTTTACTCTAGTAGTTTTGCTTTAAATGGAAATAGCTATATTTTTTTTTAAATGGCCTAATTGCTTAGTTAGCTGAAGTAGAACTTGAAATACAGAAGTTTATCTTATTTCCAGACGGGAGTGTCATCACCCCTTGCTAAGATCTACAGTATAGGAAACAGACCAGGAAAATTACATTTCAACAGGAAAAGTATGCACACATTTTCCATAAGTAACTGGAAGGGTAGAAATATCTGTCAAACTTGAAATAATCAAAAACAATTCCTTGCTTGATTCAGTCATACACTGGAGGGAAGGGATGCCTTGACAGGCTTGAGAGATGCGCCGGTGCAAATATTCAAGTTCAACAAGGCCACGTGCAAGGTCCTGCCCCTGTGTCAGGGAAATCCCAAGTAAAAATACAGGCTGGATGGAGAATGGATCAAGACTAGCCCTGGGGAGAAGGACTTGGGGGTGTTTGTGGACAAAAAGCTCAACATGACCCAGCAATGTGCACCTGTAGTCCAGAAAGCCAATGACACCCTGGACTGCACCACAAGAAGCGTGGACTGCAGGGAGAGGGAGGGGATTCTGCCCCTCTGCTCTCCTCAGAACCCACCCGGAGTGCTGTGTCCAGCTCTGGGGCCCCCAGCATAAGGAAGACATGGACCTATTGCAACAAGTCCAGAGAAGGGCCACTGAGATGGTCACAGGGCTGGAGCAGCTCTCCTATGAAGTCAGGCTGACACAGTTGGGTATATTCAACCTGGAGAAGAGAAGGCTCCAGGAAGATCTTTTAGCAGCCTTCCTGTATCTAAGAGGGGCCTACAAAAAAGATGGAGAGCGAGTTCTGACAAGGGCTTGTAGTGACTGGACAAGGGCGAATGGCTTCATACTGAAAGAGAAGTTCTTTACTTTGAGGACACTGAGGCAGTGAAACAGGTTATTCAGAGAATTGTGGATGCTCATCCCCAGAAGTGTTCAAGGCCAGGCTGAATGGTCTGAGCAATGTGGTCTAGTAGAAGGTGTCCCTACCCTGCTCTGGCAGGGGGTTGGAATTAGATCATCTTTAAGGTCCCTTCCAACTCAAACCATCCTATGATTTACAAGCTAAGAAAAATGTCAAGATGGATGATGCCACAGACATGATCTATGCCAGTATACAATACATATTGCAGTGTATCCACTGTATCTGATTCAACAGCAGCAGTAATAGAATGGATGAGGCCATGCTATTGACATCCTTTAAAGCCACATTCCCTGCTCAAGAACCACTTACATTATTTTTTCTGGTTGTCTGCAGTTCTTCTGGTGACTTCTCCCAGGCTACTCATACCTTTACACTGGCAGACACAGCTCAAGACTTTATCATGCTTTAATTGCACTTCAACAACATAAGTCACAAATTTTAAAGGAATTTTAATGTGTGAACATCCTTGAGAAAGCAAAATAATATAAGAGCTCAGTGGCTGAAAGATTCACGAAACTCATACAAGTCATAGAAAATTCCTCCCTATTTAGCAGCACACATTCATAGTACATACTCTAAAAAAACATGAGATGATTCCTGAAAACTACCACCATCGATTAGTAAGAAATCACACATACTACAAATTAGATAGCAACCAGTCAGAAACAACACTGCAAAGTAATCCTGACCAAAACAAAGATTAGGTAGTAGATGGATGAGTGGGGAGGGGGAGTGAGAATTTCATCTGGCACTGAAAGGAGAAAAATCCATTCTTCACGCTACTTACTCCTGTAGGCTGAAATATCAGTCCATCCACTTCATGGCTAACTTCTCTGGCAAAGTTTCCTTCCAGAAGCTGTAGAACAAAAGGGAAAGAAATCTTTTTTCCATAGAGAAATGCACATCAAAGCAGATTATATGCTACTACTGCATCGTTTGCCAGTAAACAGCTTATTTATGGTTTAACATTAGCTTGGGAAATGTCAACATCAACAAAGCAGCAGTTTTTACAAAGAATACTCAAGGCTAGAAAATGCCTTTGTCCAAATAGAAACACATAGAAACCAAGATGATTTTATACACTAAAAGATGAAGAAATATCACCTCTAATACAGGACACTACAGTCATTTGTGGGCAAATTAAACCATCCATTTGCCACTTTAACACACAAGTAGCACTTACTTTAGATTGAACTTATCTCCTGAAAAATACTTCAGTGCATCATTCAAAATTCATGTTTAAGACTCCCTAACTAGGGCATAAGCTGGTAACACAGCTACACAACTGTAAAACAACTCTTTGAACTAATGTGAATTTGAATATTCTATTTTATGCTTTCAAAGACTGCAAATTCCATATGGAGGTAAATATATCCATCAAGATGCATTTACCAGAGAAAAAACATATAATTAAACAAACCACTGAAACCAGCTAGTCAACAGTTAGGAGAATTGATGATATACTTCCATATTAAATTATGACTTGCCTAAGGAAAAGCAAATAACCAAGGAGAATTACAACTGACGAGTAATAGCAAAAATTAGGAGAATTACCAAAATATCTCTTTATTAATTTCAATTTATCTTTTACTGCAGACACAAAGAATCTGTCCTGAAGCTGTAGGTGCTTTTAGTAATTCAAAAGACTTTGTTCTACAAGTAACCATATGGTGATAAAACATAGCATTTACAGAACTCAGCAAATCACAGTCAGTTTTAAAAGCATCATTTTGGCCTGGTCTGCTAAATTTTGTACCATTTCCTTTCTAGAGTTCAACATAACTCAATGACCTGCTGACCAAATTATGACTAAATTATTCAAATTAAGTCAATAAAGAATGAAAGGAGCTGAAAATTAACACTCGTATCCTGCTATGGGCTGTACAACTAAAAGCAATGCACTTGTATCTTTCATGGATCAAAAGCCTGATGGCCAAATACTTAAAGAAATAATAATTTAACATATGTCACTTAAACCTGTAACTGTTTGCACAGAACAACTGATCATTTTGTTATAAAAAGCTAGCTTTTTTTCTTATCCAGTCATTAGCATATTCGTGCCTGTAGCTCCAATCAGAAATAAAGCTTTCACTATTCAACTTTTAGATACAATTTAGTTGAAAAGATACACTATGAGAGTATTCTCAAGTGATAAAATATTTTAAGAATATTTGATTCTCAGTAAGAAACTACCCAGTGAAACACTATTGTTCAGTCAAGAAAGCCCATAATTGAAACTTGAAGCTGTACCTTGCTGTTAGAAGCTGCTATTATTATGAAATTTACAGCTGAGGCTTACAATGTAATGCATTTGCTACCATATGTCTACACAAAATAACAATAAAATAATCCCAAATTCTTTCATAATTGTTAGTCTTTGTTTCATCAGAGCAATGAGTGCATTGGAAAAATATTTAAACAAATGCCTAAAACTTAAAAAAATTGTGGGTTTTTTTAATATCCACACAAGCTATGTCTTCTGTGGACCACTTGCAAGGTTACTGTGCAGTTCCAAAACTGACTGGCCAGTGAGATATCTGTAATAAGAATATGCTTCAAACTTACAAAAACACACAAGACTGATTTCATTAAATCCAGGTACCAAAAACTCTCTCCCTGAAGAATAATAGTATTAATGAATAACAGTACTTTTTTAAAAACCCAGAAACTTCTAATTAGCTGAGACTATACCTTTTATAATTTCTAGCTAACCTATTAAAAGGCATTAACTGATGTGGCAAAGAGAAACCAATCACCTCTGTTTCTTTTTCTGAAGTTCTTAAGGGAACAATTTGAGGACCTTCGTGTCGGAGCTCACATAACTGAATTATGTATTCCTTCCCAAAATAAAACTTAAGAATATAGAAACCATATTTTAATTTGGATATGTGGAAAAGCATAAAATAATTATCATGCATGTTTTGGCCTGCAACTTTCTCCAATCTGTCTTCACGTAGTTTTAGAAAACTAGATTAAAGTATCATAACAACTGGATAAATGGAGAAGAAAACATAAATTAAAACTTTCCCATTTCAGAAAAACATTCTGATACTTTTCATTCACTACTTAGCTGGAATTACAATATGTAAAGGAATCCATCTCATCAAGATGCCATCGAGTTTCACACTCAAACACGTTCTCAGTTTGGAGGTCCACAGTGTTCTCACTAAGATAGCTCCTCCAAGAGTCAATTAGATATCAAAGACAAAAGGATTTTAAATCCAGAGCAAGCCTCAACAGGTAACTACACGTTTTTGTACTCCCAGTTATTCTGCTTTCATTCTCAATTATGCTGCTTTCATTCTCATTAGATCAATGACATGTATTTGAATGATAACACTCTCGCTAGAATTTTGACTAGAAAGGATTGACAATTGGGGGGAGGGCAGGAAGGAATGTACATTTTCTCTGACCTTATTCCCATAAAAATTTTCTTGAGAATTAAACTATCTAGAGGTTGTCTATGAACAGCAGACTGCATACACATTGAATATTGCAGAATGTTTGGAATGACAGGAAAACGAGCAGAAAAAGAATGTTTGACATACAAGCACTTTTGACACTAAAAAGGTTACATTTTTTCAGTTTATGAACTTCAAATGTAAATATCATGGTTCATCTTTTCAATAAACATTGTTCAACATTCCATACATTAGAATTTCTAATGAACTTGAACAGAATGGTCTTTTTTAACCGGCACCATGATCAATGGCACACCTGCTTGACTGGGATGACTGCCATGGATCAGATAAAGTGCAATGCATCTCAATGACATTTTCTAAAAGATGGGTAAATGATGCATGGGAACCAGCTCTTCTGGCATGCAATCCCTTGTAGCCTCATGGCATCTGCTTCCACCTGAGATCCCCTTTGTTCATTTCTTTCAGCCTCCTGCTTCCCCGTGAACATTGCAATAAGCCATATACTGGTATTACAGTTTCTTATACAAATCTTTTCCTTTCATACTTTTTAACTAAATTTAAAATTAGTGGTACATCTAATAACATTCCTCTAACCAAAAGAATGGTACAATTGCATGGACTGAGTGGAGCTGTATGATGAGTAACAGGATTTCTCCTTGCTCCTTAAACACTGAGATGAAGAACAGCAGTATGTCACCAAAGCAGCACTAATAACTTGCTGAAGGTGATTTTGCTAAAACACTGAACCAGTCAGCAGTTCTTCTGTGGACAATTGAAAATTTACACTTTAGAGATCTCTCTGTACTTATACCAACAAAGAAATCACTTTGCTCCTTCAGCAGGAAGGAGAGAAAATTTAGGTGCATACCAATTCCATATAACGCTAGTAGGTTTTCATTAGTGTTTTGATATTTCTGAGGCAAGACACATGATTCTATGAGTTTGCAGATATTATATTATTCATAAAATAGATAAGTCCAGCTCATACTACTGTGCCTTTTCCTTCCCCTTACAAAAAAATAAAAAGTAAGATCTCATGGAAGCACAAGTTATGAGGATTCCAAAACACAATGATGACTCTTCAAAGTCATACTGACCTTCTACAAAATAATTTTACCAAGGTCCTTGCACATAACAATTATTGAGCTCCTGTGTCACAATATGCAAATAATGCTAACCATTTTGTCTGTATTTCTGATTCAAAACTGACACTGCTTGTTAGCCTTCTGAAATATTGAGGGATACAGAAAAAAACCCTTTGAATGTTATAATACAAGATAAATACGTGTCCCTTTTCCTTACTTATTCAATTTCAGAACTGCTCTATCCTTCACTTCAAGTCAAGCCTGCAGTTCCTATGCAGTTTTCCAAAGCTACCTTCAAATTATTGATCATCTGAACCTGTTCACACTACAGAGAGAGTTGTGACAGGGAACATACTTCACTCAAAAGTATTAAGCTACAAATAAACTATGAATTGCCAGTTAGCCAGAATGTAAAATACCTTCAGACATGAGCCTACTGTCATTCCTAACTTCAGAGCCAGCATGTTCCCCAGTTTAGGTTTCAGCCCAACTTAAAGGACAATCCCTTTCTCTGAGGATGACAGCCTTCCCCAGCAGCCATAAAGTAATTCTCACATCCTGCCAACTGTCAAGTTTTAGAAACATGAGCTCATACATCTCTGTAGATAACCTGCTACATAAATCTTCATAAATCCTGGTTTTGAATGACATCAGAAATCCCACTGAATGATTTTTATATTGAGATCAGTTCAGTTAAAACAAAGCAAAAATAGTCTGGCTCAGATTCATCCCAATCATCACATTTCCCAAAAATAAATCCAACTGTATCAGGCAATAATGGAGCCATCATCCAAACTACTAATATTCTAAACTCCAGCTTTCAAACACTTCATTTTGAAAAGGAGGCCTCCTGGAAAAGAATTAAGCATGCATTGGGTGGGGTATGAGCTTCCTTTCAGATGAGAACACAGGCTGCTGTGCAGTGCTTAAAAACAATTGTCAGATGCAGCTTAATGTCGAGTGAGGGAAGCTGCTCCTCTAAGCTATGGCTCCTTCCTTCTCACCAGAATCTTTGCAGTTTCCCCTGTCTTGCAGCATCTTGTCTTCTTTGGTTTGTTTTGTGTCTACAAGCAGAGAAGGTACCACGAACTGAACAGCTGCTTTCAGTCTCAAAGCAAAAAAGCATCAAATAGCATGTGAGTAACTATGCCATGGGGTGAAAAAGTTTCACACATTATTTAAAAATAAAACCCCAAATCTCAAACTTTCCACAAATAGCAGTTGGCTAGTTCACATTTTAACAGAAATAGGGCCCTAAACAAAGTGTTAAGAGAAGTTTAGATTTCAGTTCTTTGACTGAATTACTACAGATATACGGTAAAACTTTCAAAACAGCTTTTAGTGACTCTGGAGAATTAATGGTTTTGGGAAATAAAGAGAGCACACACCTTCTGAAAAATAGATTTTAAAAAAGGGAAAAGAAAAGAAACATGTTAAAACTCAATCCATGCAGACTTCTATCTTTTTCAGATTCACAATACCAATCCTCTCATCTAACATGACATTGCAAGTAAAACTGCTGACCTAAACAACCTTAGTGTAAATGAACAATCTGGGGGCAGATGGGAGAGGATCAAAGACACACCTCTGGCAGTACCATTGCTTCCTTCCCTCCCTGCTCCAAACCAGACACAGCCTGGATCACCATTTCAGACTAACTTTCAGACAACTGTGAGGGATGAAACCCTCTCCTCTCATGCATATTTAAGTTCCTCTTCAAGTGATATGCTCAAGTGCCAAGTAATTTATTTGGAAAACTGTGAAATCTCAAATTACAGCATGCTGTGATGGAGAACCACAATCTTCATTAAGCTGTCCAATGAAGTACTGCCTGTGCAATTTAAAAATTAATTCCTGTTTCTCAGCAGTTTTTTCTGCCTCCAACTTTTCTTCCTTGTTCCTCTATTTAGATTCTGACCAAGACATCTCTTAGAGGTTTTTTTTTTAGAAACAAGGTTCACATTTCAAACATTTCACAAGGAAGCAGATGTAACTCTTCAAATATTTCAACGTCTGCTCAAAAGATATCCCACAGATACCATTTTTTTATCAACTGAAACCATCCCATCTAGACTAGACAGAATATTCCAGAAGGGACATAGAAGCAAAAAAAAAAAA
>VZRZ01007860.1:17319-92677 GCA_013398175.1 Climacteris rufus | reverse complement strand
AGGAAAAAAAAAAAAAAAAAAAAAAAAAAAAAAAAAAAAAAGCCCACTCTGTTCTCTTCCACAGGAGTCTCCTTTTCTCATTTCAAGGAGATCACTGGATACACGAGCATTTGCCAAAGTATTTGACCAGCCAAGGGCTTAGCACAACATTTGCATGCCTCAAAGTGGCTCCTTCCAAGTAATTCTGAAGGTCCTGAAGTCACAGCCCACGATCTCAGGAGTGTGACTTCACACATGGTCATAAAGTAAAGATTTCTGCTTCCATGTTAACTTTTATTTCCCTCAGAAAACCACAAGTGTTCTCTTATTTATATGATTTCATGTTTTCCTCCAAATGACTTATAAAAATGTTGAAAAGCAGATTTTAAATAATTTAACATGACCTGGTTTCCTCTGCATTAGTCTCATTTCCTAATCCAAATATGATATGCTACCTTACATCAAATAAATGAGGTAAGAACAGTATCAGCTGAAGTGTATCTACATCAGGGTAAAGTCCAATTCCATAATGCATCCTCCATTACTCATTGTATTTAGCTATATTTATCTTACCAGCAACAAAAGGCAAGAAAGAAAATGCAACACAATAACAGAGTGCAGCAGAAAACCACAGCTTACACTAAATATTCTTAAGCTAATATGCTAAGGAAAAAAAGTTACAAAATATTTCCTGACCCATGCCAATGATGTAAAATATGCATAAAGGAAAAGCAGGATCAAAAACTTTAGAAAATAAATTAAAAACGGAGCTCTTTAAGAAGTAATTGCTTAAAGAAGTTTCCTATGCTAATTAGGAGCCAACACATATTGAAGATAACTGCTACATTTTTAGTAAACCAGTGAAATTATCTACTTTGCCCTAACTGCATAAGGAACACAAAGTATAAACTTCTCACTTGCTCATTACTTAAAAAGAAATTTCATGCTTTTGGGCTGTAAAATCAGGACTGTAAAATTGGATGAAAATCCTTTAAAAAAATTATGCTCAAAGCTCAAATCCTAGCTTTCTCACAGCCATCACTCAAGATGCTAATTCTAGACAAAACCAGAGAAAAGCTGCAAACATTATTTTGTCTGTATGGATATGCACATCTTGAAAGCACTTGATGTCAACCAGTAACTCAGTAACTAAACAAAAGGAGTAAAAGTAAACTTCAAAGGTTCACCTGCTTAATAAAATCACCACTATTTTGAACTGTGTAATCTCTGGCAACAGCTGAATCATATGGTGATGAAAAATATACCAAATGACTGTGTAAAGACACATGGGAACTTTTCCAGTTGACAAAATTTAAAAATACATACTTTTTATAAAATATTATTTTATGGAAAGCCTTTCAGTTTGTTAATTTACTAGAAGCTCTGAAATCAATCATACTGAAAGACTAAAAATAACCTCTTTGCCAAGTTAATAATACGGAACATTTTGGCTCAAAAGACATTAAAAACACCTAATTACTGCAATAGATTTGTTCCCTGTAAGAATGGAAGCAGATAATGGCAGGAATGTGAGACTGATGTTCACTAATATGATCAAGAGACTAATTATTATCCATGAATCATTTGTAGCATTCAAAACTTGATTAATGTCAGGTCAAGTTTAACATGTGATAGGTTTTATTAGTAATGCTCAGCTATCCCACAGCTTGTCAGTGTGCACGAGTGCCATCTGTTAGGTGTAGGAATAGCCAACAGCCACAACAAAAACACTGTGGCTACAACTGGTCACTGAATTACATTTTAAGAATTCCAGAAGGAATACCCCAATAATTGTAAGCACACTAACTTAGAATCCAGCACAAAAGACCTGCTAAAGAAAGGAAACTTGTAGCCAAAAAAAGGAAGCATGCAAGGCATGTTTCTCTCATTTTAAAGCTCAATCAAAGGTGTGTTTAGTAATATTGAATACTTCACAGGCTGACTGGTTTCTAGCAACAAATATTCTTTTGCAAGAGGAATATGCATAGCTTCCTCTCTACACTCCATCAGGTATCTTTAGCAAGCATTCCTGCACAGACTACACTGCTTTACCCTTTAGAGCATTGCTCATGGTATTCATATGGTCCTAATGGCTCACCTAGCAAAACACTCTTAGAGGACCCTCAATCTGAAATTCATATTCCACAAAAAAACATTTCCTGACAGCCTTCTATTTGTTCCAATTACAGAAAATGGCAAGAAGAAATCCTTATGCAGAAGCCTGGCTTTCTGGTATTTCCCAGCACCTGGCAGGTGGTGACTTTTACCAGGGGTCACCTCTCCCATGTACAGCCCATGGCAGCAGGACAGGAAGTCACTTGGGCACTCCCACTGAACCTCCACGAGCTCTGCACTTACAACAGTGTGAGCAGCAGGGCTGAAATAACAAGAAGTGGCAACAGACAGGTGCATGCACAGAGAGGAAGGAAGGTGACCTAATTCTACCTGGGTTTGCTCCGGCAACAACGTACTCTCCTCTGGTCTACACCTAGTTGGAAACTCAGCAGGAGCATTGAAAGAAAACATTTATGTATGTCATAGCTACAACAGCCCTCTCAGATTTATTATAAACATGTTCTCATTTGATAACCCTCTTGCATTTTAGGAGGATGAAGCTGAAAGGCTGCAGATTTAGGCTGCCCCTAGCATTTGCAGTCTGTACTTCAGCTCCAAGTGTTCTGCTTCCCGGTGAAGAGTGTGATGTGCAGGGCTCCTGACTCCTTGATGTAAAAGTCAAATATTCTGAAGATTTGATGCTGGTAGGTCATAGACCAAAACCAGCAACATAATTCAAAGAACAATAAGTACTGTACAGTGCCTTCCTCAACCATTTGCCCCTATAATTTCATAGCTGGTGACTGATGAGGACCCAAACTACTAGTGACACTAGTGACTAGTGACTTAACATCCTAACCAATGACATCACTCTTCAGTATCTTTTAGAACAGCAATTCTGCAGAAAAGACCTTACTAGAGTCTATATATTCTTTCAGAACAAGAAGGCAGTAGAAATTTCCAGTTTATACTCATGTGATAGGGAATGAGCAACACCTCCAAACAAGAAAAACAAAGAGATTCATCCCTTCTGTCTTCAACTTGCTTTGTGTCATGATGGACTTCTTAAAAAAAAACCAAGTTATTCCACACACTGGACCCTCACAGCTTTCTCAGCTTCTACTGGAACTGCTGCCAGTTTCACAAGAGCGCTTTATAGTCTGATCTTTTCATAGAGAACTTAAAGCATAAAGACCATCTTCTGAAAGCTGCTTCTTAAATCTTTTCTACCACCTCTTTAAAGGATTCAAAGAAAAGCCACTTGCAGTTATATGAGTAGCTGGAAGTCACTGTAGCGTGTGATGGGATGCAACCTTGGATGTTAAGAAAGTCTAAGAACCACACTGACTTGATTTCATTACCCAGCCACATGGGGAAAAAATGCTTTTGTGAACAACAGTAACATACATTGTGAGGGTGGCAGGGAATCAAGTTTGATTGTTCTAATTTTTTAAAATATCTTTTTGGATTTGTAGCTATTTGATTAACAGCACTCTTCAAAGATGCTAATAACACTAGCTGTATGCCATATTTCTTAATTATTTGAAGACATTTTAGAAAAATGTAGAGCACACTACAGTAAGAGCCCCACTGAACTATCACCCATGTGCTGGTTCTGAGTGAATAAACTGCAAAGGTCACGTACCTAATATATTCAAAAAAATACCCACGAATAACACAAGCACAATGTGTGTTAATGCTTAATTTGACAGCACATCTGCATTCCTGAATTCAAAATAAGCATGAAGCATTTCTCACTGTCAATCTCTTCTCAAAAACAGAATTGAGAAACTGACATCAATTAAGTATGATGTTTTCAAATGCTTCTTTCAAATAAGAGAAATAAGCTGCTTCAAGAAACTTTAATTGACTTTTGTGATAGCTTCAAACTGAGAGAAACATGGACTGGTCAAAGCTTTGCAGGAAAGTCCCTGCCAAACACCAATATTTCATATTTATTTTATCTGATGAAGAAACAGCAATATGCCTCATAGCTTGGCCATTTCATTTACTGTGCTCTTGGCAGTTCTCTGTTTCAACCTGCAAGGTGCCTTCATTTTTTTTTTTTTTCAGGGGTTGGGATGTTGTCCATATCACTCTCCCCATGCTCACCTACCTGGCAGAACACAGCCATCTGAGATTGCAGTCCTGCTGAAGGTGGAGGAGGTTGAATAGGTTCCACTAGCAAATTCTTTGACCTATTTACAAATTATCTTCAATCTGTGACAATACTGAATGGACAAAAGATGCACAGTAAAGTGTATCTTCAACTGAGCAAGGCTCTCACACTGATGCTTGCAAGCTCCCTAATACTCTGGGTTTGACCAAATAATACATCCAATAGTTCTTCTGATGTCAAAGGAAAGAATGGCACTGGGTTGAGTATAATGGGGCTAAGCACATTTTAATTTGTTTTCTAAATGATCTTACAATGTTACATACTTGATAGGGTTTATCTATTATCCAGCCCCTGTGTAAATCTGTTGTCCAGTCCCTGTGTAAATCTGTTACAACATAATCCTGTCTCTGGCTGTCAAGACCATGGACAGGTCTATTTTAATTAAATCAGATAATTGAGGATTTTGTTTGTTAAGCGTTTCTAACAAGACTTGTCAACACAGACAAAACTGTATCTACAATAATTCAATGAGACATAAAACAGATATTCAAGAAAATAAAGTCTTCTTACATTCACTGTTAAAATGCCTGATTCAAACTAGGCTAATATATTGTACTGGGCCTGAAGCACTGATTTTTAACACAAAAATTTAGGTTTAACATTATTCTGGATATTTAAGATATTTATATTCTAGAGGTTTAAAAAATCTGATTCTTCTGCTACGCAGTGTCACTTGAGGGCTTTATTTGCTACAAAGTTGAAATTAAAACTGTAAAGCCATAACAGTAAAATGCTGAGATTTTATTATTTCTTGATTTTAAAGGTTAATTTTGTACAAGGTTTGGTTTGGGATTTTTTTCTCAAAATTAAGCATATCACAAGAAAAGAAACAGCTAGCAGGGATGCCCTATAATCTTGCAGCATAATAAATTGCTTTAAATTTCACCCCCATCTTTACCATTTCCTTTGTGCTTTTATTCATTTTATCCAAATTAAGCGCACGTCTCCTGAACGTCATTCCAACACGAGAGGGCTGATGGCCTCCCCGTGGAGCTGCACTGCCAGAAGGCAGTTTGCAAAGTGACAGGCTGTGAAGTGGCACAATGGACAATATTAAACAGTTGCCCCTCAATTAATGAGTGGAGTGACCCACTTAGTCACCACAGCTGAGTCTTCTAACTAATTCAGAAGGTAACAAATATACAATTCAATTGCCCATACTGGCATACCAACTGGTAATTAGGTCCAAACAGATTTGCATTTCCCTGGTTTGGTAATACACCAGAAAACTGAAAGTAGAAATCACTGTTAAAGACATTTTCCTACTTAAAAAGGTATACAGTATTTTCATTGTATTTTCATTTCAAAACACAGAAGACACGATTTACAAAAATATTGGAATGTTCAAAGCTAATGTTAAAATGTTAAAAGCTAAACTGAATAGGTACTGTCCTGATGTTTAAACTTACAGTGTGCACTAAGTGGAACACTTCATCCATATGCCTTTATTTTTCCACTAGTTTCATTGTTTTCTTTCCCACACTATAGTTTGACAAGTCAGAATTTAATTATATGTTCCACATCTGAATTATTCTACATTAACTTAATTTGAACCACTAGCAATATCCAACATGGACCACAAGTTATTAAAATAATCATTCATGGAAATATTCTAGACTGTTTGTTTTAACTTCAGTAGATCATTTGCTGAAAAACGTGAAATGTAACTAATGCGTGAATAATTTCTTAAACCAAAAGAGAAAACCTTATTTCTTTCCCTAACCAGAATTCTACTGCACTGAAATATTATACTTGACCTTCAACATCACAACTAATAATAATCAAAAGCAAGTAGCCTCATCCTCTGTTGTTTGCTCTAGGAAATGAACACAGATTTTTGTTAGTGAATGGGTCTCCTTGTGCCACTCCACCCAAGCAAGGAGGCTGAGGAGTCAGCCACAGCTGTGCCAGGCTTTTCCCCAGCAGGAGGGAAAACCTTTCGGTGTAACCCAAATCTAAGCAAGTTACTGCTGCCTCCCTGTCCCAGAGAAAGCAAAGGAATGCTCAGAGGCAGCTGGATACCCCACCAGCACTGGCCTAAAAAGCCTCTGCTACCTTCAACCTCCCACTGACAGAAATTATGTTCAGCAAATAATATTCACATGGTTGCAGTGCTGCATGAAATAGCTCCAGTTCCAGCACTGAATATCAAGTGGCAGGAATCGACATTCAGCTCAAGAACCACAGTCTGGTCACCCACTTCATCTTACAATTTACAAACTTTTACTTGGGTTGATTGGCTGTACTTACCTTTAAAATTCACATAGTAAAATAATTTTGAACAATCAGGCTGAAGTACTACATGCTGGGATATAAGACTGCCAAGTGAAGATTTCAAATTTTAATATAAGCATAAGGTAACATCTTTCCAGCTTCTTATTCACTACTTGTTTACTAGGTTCCTCAGGTCTATGACTATTTACATTTACAGGAAGAAAAGCAGTCCAAAAAGAAGAGTTTAGTGAAGATAACACCAGCACAAAAGCATCTGAGGGTGGAATAAGGCAGTACTGCTTTTACAGCACTAAACTTTCCATTCTTGGGGAAATGGAACAGGACAAAGTGAGGAAGAAATATAAGAAATAAAGAAATAAAAGCAAACAGAAACAAAATGGTACAGGGGAGATGGGTTAGAAGAAAATTAAAAGGTGATGAGATTATAAATAGGCCAAAACCCTGGAACAAAACAGATGGAGTGAGGAATATGATGTAGACCAGACACCAAAGAATGGCTGCCAACTCTAGGTCAGGAAATGCAGGATTGGAAGGTGAGCTGATTAAGCTACTCCTTAAGGCATGGAAAAATCAAAACAAAAATAAAAACAGAGGAAACAAGTCTTTTTGGCATTAAAAGACCTCCAGATGGTAACATTTCCTCTCCACTGAGATGCAGAATTCAAGATCTCCAACAAATAGACAGATTATTTGACACTTCTTCTGCCATTGTTGCCATTCAATTCTTCTGTCTTCCATCCCATGATTGCAAAGCTTCTCCACACTATTATCTGTAGGCAACTTGGAGATACAAGACAGGGCTTTGTCATTTTCAGTCAGTTTTGGTTAACAGTTCTCTTGGCCCACATGGATGAGCAATGGCTGCATATTCTGCCCTTTATCAGGGTTCATTCTTTCAAGGCATGCAAATATTAGCTTACAGCTGCCTCAGTTGCCTGCAAAATACTCACATCAACATCAGCAAAGCATGTACTTACACATTCTCCTCTCTTACACATATCAGAGGTCCACAGCCACTTAATTTTCCAAAGTAAACCATCTCAACACTAGCTATACCTTTATTGGTATAAATTCTAAACATTCTACCTCTCCTAACTAGAACAAAAGTAGTTATAAAAAGTAAAAATAAAAATCCAAATGTCAAATAAACCAGAACAACAAAGTAAGTCATCTGTCAGTTCACAGAATTGACTGAAAACTTTCAAGAAGATTCTATACCATTTAATCTTCTAGCAGAGATTACTCACCTTCTTTCTAATCCCTCTAGGACAAGCTGTCATTTTAAAACCAGATAATAGTCTAAGAACTGACAAGTCATTGACATACAGCATGCTAACATTTGAAAAAGGTTGTTCATTTGACCTGTATCATTGTTTAACCTTTAGCCCTTTTGTTCCATTGAGAGTGATGGGCACAATTCTCCATGGAACCACAGACTACACAGAGAGGAACTTTCTTCCTCCTCCTGCTAGACAGCATTTTCATTAGACAATGGGCTTTAGTGATGACATCTGGACTGACACTGTCCACACAAAAAGCCTTGCAAGAGAACTGTGATTTGGTTCAAGCCAGGAAAGCCAAGAGTTGGAGCATTTCCAAGAATTTAAATATTTCCATGCACCTGTACTTCCTGTTTAATATAATGAAGAGAATATCTTGTTGAAAAGCTTAAAATATTCATATAAATAAAATGCTAAAGTTCAAAGGCTAAGAGTATGCAGCATTTAAAGCACTACCCTAAAATTCTTTTTCCATTGACTGCTGCTATCCTTACACAGTGGGTGAGAGAACTGGGAGATTTGACCATGTCATCTCCTCGAGTTCTGATGCAAACCAATGAATGCAAAGAAAGCAAGTTATGCAACAAACATGACCAATTATGCAAGTGTAATGACAAACACCAAAAATTCAACTTTGCTCAAAAATGTTTTTCTAAGAGAACCTGGAAGTTAAAAGGAAAAAGGAAAAAATCTCTCAGAATACTTGTGTTCCCAGTTAATACTAAAAATATAATGTGTTTATTTGATTAGAAAGGAAAATTTAGTGATACTGCTTTCTCCATCAATATCAGAATTCAAAAAGGCAACATTTTTAGAGACTCTGAGAATACACAACCTGTTCGCCAGTGATTGTCCCTTTCTTTTCATCTTACCACTAAAACCCAGTCATAAAAAAATAAAAAAGTCCATCTAGATGTCTTAAAATAACATTCAAGGCAAGATTATAAAGATTCAGTCCTTATTTCCAAAATCCAAAACCAAATCTCAAGACACAACTATAAATGCTGCCATACTTTATAATTGCACTTCAAAAGTGCATTTCATTTCACCCTAAATTGATTTTCAGATTAGAAAAAAACCAGTCAGTACCTAACTCTGGTATTAAAGTCCCAAATCCATAACTCTAAGAACAATTTCATTATTGGATGTATTATATAACACAGCACAAAGTTTACTGCTGTTTCAAGTAATTACTTCCAGTTTTTCACCAAAAATTACTAAGTCTACATGGAAAACACTCATTTTTCCTGGTATCATTAAAAGTTTTAGCCACTTTTTCTGCTATTAAATATAGCACTGAGACTCCTGGCCTTTTGAGTAATCTTCCTACAGTCCACACAATCTAACACACATTTACTGATGCATTATTGTAAATAAAAAGAATGGAATGGAATGTCTTAGATCACAGAAAGGAATGATGGAGGGAGGCTGTGAAGAGAGAGGTCTACAGTATTTCTTTTTGTGAGGTTCAAACTGCATCCTGAGAACATATTTCAAAAATTGAAGCTTCTCAAAACAAAAATAAGATGTGATGAAGTACACTTGATTCTTTTCTTGATGCTAAGCAAAACCCAGTTATGGTTTTTTCAAGAAAAAAAAAAAAAAACACAAAAAAACCAACTCCAAAACATGCTCCAAAAATTTTAATGAAGCACATTCTGACCAGTGGGATGGGTTTTCCACTTTTTCAGTCTTGAATATGCTAGTGCAATCAGAGATCCACTATCTGTGGCCAAAGACTGCTACCTCCATTGATCTGTGAAAACAACAAGCCTTAGGGGTGACTTAAGAAGCCACATGTTCTCTCACTGAAACAGACTGGCAAGAAGGTAGGAAAGAAACCCACACTTAAAAAAAATACACAGCTTTTCTGAGACCACTCAAGGGTGTAAACCTTGAAGGATCTTGTCATGGTTTAACCCCAGCCAGCAATTAAGCACCACAAAGCCACTCTAGACAAGAAAGGAAGGATCCTGTTAGACCCTTTCTAAAGATGGAAGGATACAAGTGTTCTTGGAAAAGAGAAACCAAGAAAAATGGCTAATTAAACATAAGGAAAATATCTACCTAAGCAGGTTCCACTTGTCAGTCCTTCAGCATCCATTCACTGGTCCCCATCTCTGGAGAGGGATCAATGGATATGCTGAGTAAATCTGAATATGAACCCACTTAGAGGATAGAAGAAAATCCTTGTTGTCCTGCAGACCTGACTGTGATGTACACAGAGTTGGTCAACCCTGTCAAGACACTCATCACTGATGCAAGAAAAGGTCCACTTGCTCTTTCAGCTATGCTAACAAAGTATTCATCCCTATGTTTGTTGCTATAGTTGCAGAAATGGCTGAATAAAAATAGGATAAAGATCCTTTGGGCAAAACAATACTGTTTTTAAATAGTCCTCTTACAGAATACAGCAATGCTTCAAAACAATGGTCTGTTCTGACCATATATAATGAAAAATTCACAGTTACAATGAATGTGAAGATGCAATCCCTTTTACATTACCCTAAGGAAGCGTTACAGGAATCACACTCATCAAGTTCACAGCAGTAATGAAACGAAAAAGGTATTTTGAAGCAAGAGCAACAATAATTCTTAGTCTATATATTGTTCTTTTGAGGATATATTTTTATGAACACTATTCTTTTGAGCACATATAGAATTTGAAATCTATTTTGAATCAATAATTATTTCTCTTAAGAGTTTATCTAGACATTTCCTCTAGATAAAACTCCACATCCATAGTGGTACTACTGCCTAAAACTCCATACAGTTATCATAGGGTACACAAGCAATTCTTAAATATTGACATAAAACTTATTGAAAAAAATGATCAGTTTTAAATACTTCTAAGAAGCTTTCTGTTCTAATAGTAGTACAAAGAACATTTTTCACTAGGTAAGAGTAATTTAAATGAGAACAAAAAAAATGTACATTGTACAAAAAAAAAAGTGAAACCTAAACTCCAAAATGTAGGAAGCTTCAGAGTCTGTCACGATTGCCACTTAAAAAGCCTATCTTGAACCAACAAACAAAAAAAAAAAAAAACACAAGATAAAAGCCACCAAAGAAGCCACATCAAATCCAAATACCCTAATAAATTAAAAGCACATAGATATTCTCATCTCCACAATGTTTTTAAGGTGGTGGTAACACACTAAGGGAAAAAAACTGTTGACTGAACTGCATTTGCAACATAATCATCTCAAATGCAGATTGCAATGTCCTTAAAGTTTTACCTGGTACTTCAGACTTACTGATATCTTCAAAAACTGTTTTCTAAAAGCCTGAGATAAGTAACAAAACCAGAAAAGATAGCTGTGCTTCACACTTTCAGATGGCCTGTTCTCTCAAACTTCCTAGGTCAGTACTGTATCTGCTTGAAGGACATATTCATCACTCATTTTAAAAAAGCAGCAGAACTCTCAGAGGAAAAAGAATCCTCAGAGAAAGATAACTGCAGCAGAAACCAGCCACTGACTTTTGCTCACTGTAACTGCTTGGAAAGTTAACTAACAAAAAGAAGCTTAATTTTAAAAAATTGTCTTTCAAAATGTATCATTTGATAAAACCCAGGATATTAGTCTTACTTGATTTACCTTCCTACCAATTTGACCTAATACATGCATGGAGTAAATAAAGCATAAATGTTTGAAATTACTAAAATAAGAGAAAAATAAAAATAGCTATTCACTCTGTGTTGCCATTAACTCTACCCTCCTGCTCTGTGTGTAACTCCAACTGTTACATACTGGAATATTCTTTAAAAACATCAAGTAAATTGGCCCAGATAATGACTTCATTCTATAATCCAAAAGTTAATCAAACCTGGTGGCAAAGATAAGGACAAAATAAAGAAATATTGTAGAAATACTGTTTCAAAACCATTTGTAAGTTTATTAAGAAAAACAATTCTAACCATGTATAACTTTTTTTTCCCTCACCAACATATTTGATGCCTTGTTGTTGGGTAATAAGACAGTAAGTGTCTTAGAGTGCTTATGCTCAGAGCTTTGAGAAAGGCAGAGAAAGAGTAAAAAACATAATTTCATTTCTGACTTTAAGAATTGCCTCAGTCCAAACTGTTAAAATCCCATACAATGGAATGCATATGGACAATTCAGAAATCTCCTGTAGACAGAATAAAGAAAAAAGAGAGCCACTGAGTATAATTTTAATTTCCTAAGTTTTGGCAAGTGAAGAATCATCTCACTAGTTATGTGCTGGCAATTAGACTAATTAATTTAACTACCGTGACATTTGTTTACGGATGTGTTTTACCTAGAAGTTTTTCCAGGAATGCTTCCAATCATAGTCTTTCTGGGAATTTTTAATAAGGTTAATAACTCTTAAAAAAACTATACATGTATGTAAGAAACCATTTGTCAGATGTGTTCCCTTTGTTCTAGTTTCCCTTAATTTCAAGATCAAAATTACATGTTAAATCAAAATTACATGATAAAGAGCCTTTCTCCCCCTCATGAAAAATTGATATTTACAATGTTGATCTGAAACAGATAACTCAAAATGCAACAACACAGCAAAGTGAATAAAATACTTGTAGTGCTTTATCCACAAACCTCTCAGAGTTGTTAATGACTTAAACTTTCCAAAGATTGCTTACTCTCTGCTAGTTTTTTTTTCAAAGTCCTGGTTATGCTTTATCTCTTTATTTACTTTTCAGCCACTCTTGATTATCCAAAATACCATTAGTGCTCCTCTTGGAGCAAGATTCATCACCTGCAACAGGACTGAGGAAATGACAAAAGCAAATGGAAACCAATAATCTGCTGTTCATTGCTTTTTGTTGATGAGACATGAGACTACTTCTAGCAGCAGTGCTGAGAAAAATGGGTTATTCTAGAAGAAAGTATTATCCAGAAGCCATTGAATTCACGGAAGAGAATAAAAGTATTTTACAGAATGTTAGGACATGTCTATACTGAAGAAAAGAGTGCACAATGGAACTTACATACATACATATATATATATATACATATATATATTTGCAAGTCTTGTGCATTACTTCGGAAAACCCAGGGCAGTATTTTAATAAGCAAAATGTGGATACACTACTTAGAATGGGCTCTTAATAATCACTGCTGATCATGAAGCAGGAGTTCAAGCACAAGTCACGATTCTTATCCTACAGCCAGACGGGGAAAGAAGTAAAAAGAAGATTATATTCTTACCTAAGAAGGAGGATAGTGTGAACAACATAGCTCTCAGACATTCCCTTGAGCACAGGCATTTCAGACCTGAAGTTATTCATCAATATGGAACTAAAGAATCAGGTTTTGCCAAAACACAGGGTTTTAATGTGGGACAATAGGAATTCAGAATGAATAGGAAGCCTAAAACCACTTTTCAGAACACCCCAAGCTGGCTATCACCCCACAACCATTGCTGAACACTTGCTTAGCAGAGGAACTCACTGGAAGAGACAACAAAAGAGTTGAGGGAAAACCTATACTTACCACTGTTTTTCTTCTTCCAGTGTCACAACATAAAACAACTGAAATCAAGCTTACCTTTCTGGAAGTGTAGATGTCGAAGAACGGTTTGTTTCGAACACCAAACGGTTCCTGTGCTTTGTCAATAAGACCACTTTTCATCTTTTCATGTCGTGGAAATATAATCTCTTTCTCTATACAAGCAAGTCGAACATTAAAATCACAGTCTCCAACAGGCTGTCCCTGTCAAGTTACAAAAATCAGTGTTAAAATCAAACACCAAATTATTTGAACAGTCTAAGTTTTCCTAACACAATATTTAGTCTCCTACAGATACATAAAAGTATTATCCAATCACTGAATTTTTCCCAAATGGTTGGTTTTCAAGCATATATCCCAGACTATAAGAGGTTTAATCACATCAAAGTTCACAGAAAGCTAGAAACCTGTAATATACCTTTACAGTTAAGTAAAATAATTTAAATATTCCCTAATTATAGCTTTTATGTGGCAGCTACATACTTTTTCACATAGCTTTCCTCTGAAGTCATTCAGCTTATTTTGTTCACGATACTTTTAATGACAAAGCAACAATAAGATTAACGCAGTTAAGTGAACTCCTTGCTCCAAATGTAGCATATTGATGCCTTGAAAGAAACATTAATGTTCATTTTTCTGCCATTGAAAACAGAAAAACAGGTGCAGTTGGAAAATGTGCCAATAAACAATGGCTACAAAAACCTGCAAGATATTTGATGGCTCAGTCACAAAAAGGTAGTAAAAGCCCTTCAGTAAGCCTCAGTAGCATACCTTCACCTTTCAAGTTCTGAAATAAAAAAGCAGCTTTACATTGCTCTTTATACATTTGGTGCATTGCACCAGATCAGTATGAGCATTCAAAATGCGCATTTGTCAGATTAGTAACGGCTTGTAATGGAGTTTATTATACTGTGAGCATTAGATAGTGAGGAAAACACGCTATGGATATCACTAGAACAAACAAGCAACTCTCAACTTCTAAATTCTAAAGCTTGTTTCAATCAAGGGTGCCCCTTTCACAGCAATAAGACAAAAAACTCGTAGATTTGCATTGTTACAAGCGTGACACAGCACTGAAAGCTATTTACATGAGATCATCCCTCATTTTGCCACCCCATTCACACAAGAAAATAATTTTCCAAACCCATTCCTTTCATGGCCTACAGGGAATAAGCTCACAGAGCCCTGGCTTCCAGATCAGGATTCTTCAAAAATTTAAAGCAATGAGCAAAGGAAACTGGGAAGCCACTGGACTCAAATCCTGAATGGCAACACTATAGCTGAGCAGGAGAACTGCAACCAGGTATTTCCTGTACTAAATGCAGCTAGAAGGAAATTAACTCTGCTCTAACATGTATCAGAGGGAGTCTGAACTGATCAATTGGAAAGAATGTCTAGAAAATAAATGGCAAAATGACACTGATGAGGCATACAAAGGTAAGATAATAAGTAGTATCAGAACAAGTATCTCGATTAGGAGAAAAACAGAGTGCCAATTTTAGACCAACATGAATTTAATCATTCTTTCCAAACTCATATTGACTTTCACCAAAATCTTTGGTATTTCATGCTCCCAAAGGGGCATTAAGTTTATCTTATATTTCTTCCCTAGTAGACCTCTATCAAAAGTCCTCAGTTTTTCATTGCAACAGCTTGAAGAACTATGCATTGCTCCCATACCACGTGCAATTCACAACTGTTTCCTTCAGTGTTGTCTTCCCTTCAAAAATGAAGGTGTCATTAGTAAGGAACCATTCAAATGAATAGAAAGTTAGAGTATGGAAAAATCCCAGGGGCAGGACAGTGGTTCACTCTTTATTCATTTGTCACAGAATACAGCTGTATGACACACAGATTATTAAGAGCCACAGACAAAATGATGTAAAAATCAATCAATCTTTCCTTCCTTTTTCTTTCCTTCCTTTTTCTTCCCCCTTGCATAGCCTACTTGAGTACTCATCTATACAGTGACTGAGCTTGTCCTGGTTTGTACATGTAATTAAAACACAGAAAACACATCCCAACCCCTGTAACAACTGACAGAAGAACTGATTGAAGAACTCTTTCCTGAGAAATGTGTATATATGTTTTTATTACTTCAAAGAACACTATAATTCTCTAGGTATATTTCAGAAAGATCTACTGCACATGCCCTCTTCCCTACAGTACTTTTTCCACTCAGCCATGCTTTATTAGTAGGTTTGAAAGAGCAAATTGACTAATTAATATTTCATACATCTGAGCTTCCAATAAGCCAATAAGCACTAAAGTTATTTAGAAAGCTTTTTTTTTTACAATGACTCATTCAAAAATGGTTTTGTACCATGATTTAAATTTATTTCCATTGCTTACCAGTTAAATTAAAAGCTGAGGCAACTTCATATGCACCATAAACCAGCTGAATCATTTTCTTTTCCTTTAAATATTCCTTTCACTTTTCTCATCTATTTGAAACTAATTATTTCCTGTAGTTCTGCCAATCATACATTTCTATTTTAAAGCTTGTTAAGCAGAAGGGTATATTACAACTAGGTTCCATCACATAAAGGTCAAAGCTAGGTTGACATAAGATTATATGAGAAGGGAAAACACAGACACTGCTGCCAGGCTATTTCTTCATCAGATTAGTAAACTAAGAAGTCAAGGAGTTTTTCATTCTCACTAAAGCACAGGACATTAGCAATAGAAAATCAGCACACCATGGAGTTTAACTCAAGGACATACTGAATAAAAGCAGTATTGGAGGAGAGTGGCTCTTTCTTTGTCATTAGACATTTCCCATAATTACAAAAAAAGGTTGTTAATATACAACACATTCATCCCAGACATATCCAAAATCCTAGGGTGATAAAATCTGGGCCTTTAGTAAATACGTAGGAGGGTAATGTAGGCTGCAATATGACATTCAGAGACCTTGATAAAAAAGGAAGAGATCATTTAGTGTATGAAGCACACATTTAAAAGTTGTCAAAAACCAAGATATTGATGCATGTATAATCTAAACCCAGGCATTAAGTAATCACATCTTTTTAGGCAGTATAGATGTTTTATTAATTTAAACATTCAGATGTTTAAGATTTTATTTCAAAATTTAAGTTTTACTTGGCCGAGAAGGATGAGGGTCACTGCTGCCTAAGAGCGTAATTACCAAAGTACATTACATGATAATTCCTGTTCTATATATTTTTAACCTAAAATAAGTTTGCTAGCAAAGGGTAAAACAGACTTAACAAGTAGCATGTATCTCCTACCTATGCTAGAAAGTTACACTTCCCTCTCACTGTAAATAAAATGTATCCTAAAGCAAAATATCATTTAGACAAGCCTTTAGAGAAGAGTCATCTGTTGAATCAACACCTCTTCCTTCTTCACCTGTTGAAACTGCATTGCACTAAGGTCACAGCTTGGCAAGTGGAGTGGGCTTGCAAAATATGCTTTTGATTTTAAACACAATCCTCCACACAACTTCAAAAAATAAAATGAAATCTCTACCGAACTTTGAAACCCATCCAGGATTTAGGTTATTTCCAATTAACTTCTCAGCAGAAATAATACATAATAAGTCACATAAGAACCACAAAAAGAAATACATGTTTAAAAACACTAAAAACAGGATCTGCAGCTCATTTAATACCCATTGTCTTGAGCAGATGAGGGAAGGCAATTTATTTGCTGAAAGGAGATTTTAAAAAAACAAAGGAAAAAAAAGAAAATTAAAAAATGCCACCACCAAAAAAACCACCCAGCCACCCACCAAAACCACAGTCCTACAGCAATGCTGCAAATGGGGGCCAAGAGACTGAACTTGGACAAGTGTCAGGCTGTGCTCCCACCCTCCAGCCCATCCACAGACACCGCAGTGCTGAAGTCACACCTCACACTACATCTGGTGAGCAACTCAAATCCCAGGTCACTGCACACAGGAAGACAGCAGGAACCACTGAGACAGGGGTAAGAGGCACTGGGATTTCTGTTGCACATCCTGCCTCCCCCCTCCACAAGGAGCAAGGTATCCCTGAGGATCTACCAACACCCTCCAGGTTTAACTTTCCCCTCCCCTGTGTCTCTAAGGTTGACCTTGTGGCCACAGCTCAGCAAAATCCATGAACCTTACATGGAAAGTTCTTTACCTAGACAGAGGCAGGGAAGACACCATGCACGTGCTAAAATACATAAAAGTTCTTTATCTTTCATTTTGGTATTTATCCATTTTTTTCCCCAATGCAGCTATGGCAAAAAGAAAAATATTGCCTGGGCCTCTGTCCACAGCTGATAACCGGCACGGTGTGGGATAAAGTGAGAGTATTTACTCTTTTCCTCCATGAGATATTGTTGAAGCCTACCCACCAGCAAAGCATGCTCCATTTGCTTTTCCAGAGCAGTACCTGAGACATGAATAATTCAGCACACACACACAGATGTACGTTCCATGCACGTCCTCACTTAGTGAGCCAGAGCGGAACACATGTCACAACTGTCTTAGCTTTCACCATTTTGAGAGAAGAATAAAGAATGAGCTCAGCCTGATATTCTACCCTGTGTTTAACGTTATTATTGACAATTCAAGGCACCCACAGCTGACATCTGCATTTCCAATGAAAGCCCATTATTAGTTCTCCCAACTTTCTGAAGACCATGCAGTCTAATATTTTGCATTTTATATTAATTATCTGGCACATATTTCTTCTGACCATGGTTTTATAGATGTTGCTTTTTTATATGCACAGCTTTATATAAAAGGAATCCAAAGGTGCTGTGTTTCCTAAGAAGATTATTAACCTAAAAGGTTTTTTGTCATTTCCTATGAAGTTTTCTTTTTAAAGTAGGATTAAAAGTAAAGGATTAGAGAAATGAAAAAGTTTATGGAATTATGACCCTTAAGGTTTTTTATTTCTAAAAGGCAAAAAGCATGAAAATCAATATCATCTAAAAATACATTTTAAAATGGTGGGGTTTTTCTAACTTTTATGACTCAAATATTCAAAACATATATGACAATGGCAATGAATTCAGCAGTTTCAAAATGGTTTCTAAAATTTATCTTATCATCAATGAGGTACAGTGTGTGAAATATTTTTTCAATTGTAACAATACAACCAGTGTGCTGCAGGAACACAATTACTATTTGTAAGTTGTGATTTTGTACAACAGAATATCACTCTGATTTACCACAGAACAAAAACGGTTTGAAGAATCAGACCTGTTAAAAAGATTGCTTGAGACATGTATTAAATTACTGGTATTTAAAAAAAGAAAAAATCACTGAAAATGAGTTCAAAAAGCTACAAACCAACAAAGGAAAGAAGTTTGTCGCCAATGGATAACACCAACATCTAACAGAACATACAAATATAGCTCCATAGGGGGTTTTTATTAGCAAACAACTTGAACAAAACAGCAGGACTGTCGAAACTGTGGCAAAACAGATAAGATCAAAACAGAAAAAGTAGATTGTACTATCAACATTGCTCCCTTCCTTACTCTTCTTGCATTGCTCAAAATTTTAATCAAATTCAAAATAAAAACTATAAAACTCCGTACCTGTAAGTGGATGTTAGGTTTGCATCACCGGTGTAAAGGTAACATTTACAAAGCAGAATGTCACTTACAGTGACTGAATTATGCTTCTCATCACCAACTCTGGGCAATAAAGAGGCAGATTTAAGGAAAGAGGCACCTAGTATGGATGAACACCTAAGACCTTTCTTTTGAAAACAAAGCTCCAGTTAGGCACTGGAAGCTTAGTAGCTGCTATTTTGGGAGAACAGAGAACTCAGTCCGATTTATTGTTTGATTGCACACACAGTGACTTCATTTAGAAATCCTTCTGAGCCCTCAAAACCAGAACTCAATAAGGGGATTTTACTGGGACATAAATGATTAAAAATAAAAGGAATTCTGTTCAGTCTAGACTGGTTGCCTCCCCTCAGGTAATCTGAATAGATGAACTTCCCACTTCAATTACAGAAGTAAAACTCATAGTTCTAATACATCCTAATTATAAAGTAGATGTGTCATTATCACCATCGGATATTTACACACAAAAAGATTGCATATGGGAATATAAGTTTAATAATTTATTTTATACTGAATTTAGGCTGTCTGCAAAGTCAAACACCAGATTTTACTGCTTCAGTTTTTTCTAAGTGTTTTTCCTAGTGCTTCTCTTGCATGCAGTATGGAGGCATTCTTACCTCAAGTACAACAGATACAGGATGGCCCAGTCAATATTTTCTCTTTCTGCTTCTACTCTCTTCACACTCTCTTCCTTTCTATCAGCCATTCACAATGACTCTTCATAGAAATAGCTATTGCTGGGTTATCACATGGCTGTCTTTATGATAAAGAATTATCACTCCAGTGAATTAAAGAACTGTGGGAAAATTCCTTCATCTTAAAAACATTATTCAAGACATTTCATACTTGAAAAGATTGTGGCACTGATGTTTTCAGAATATAAATCACTTCATTTATAATAAGACTGTCTAGTACAGTTAGCATGAAGTCTTGTAAAAATTAGAAACGAGGGAGGAAAAAAAGTAGTAACAATCAGCACTTATTCACAATGACTGTCTTAGAAAAGGAACCACCTACATTCCCTAAACCATGATAGAACTAAAAATTAAGTATCAGCTTGTAACACCTGAAGACTTGTAAATATCCATCACTTCAGCACACAATCTGCCTTTATATATCTAGTTCATTGTGTACATGGTTAGCTTATGAGAAAGAAATACTGATAAAGATAATACTCATTTCAAAAGAAAAGTGGTATTTTTCTTCATATTTATTTTAAATAAGAGAAATATTCTAAAAAGGATGAAAACATGGCCTTGACATTCTCTCCTAGACCGTAACAGTCAGTCGGGCTATTCAAATAAATTAGAATCATAGAATGGTTTGGCTTGGAAGGGACCTTAGAGATCATCCAGTTCCAACCCCCCCTGCCATAGGAACACCTTCCACTAGATCAGGTTGCTCAAAGCCCCATCCAGCCTGGCCTGGAACATTTCCAGGGATGGAGCATCCATATCTTCTCTAGGCAATCTGTTCCAGTGCCTCATCACCCTCACAGTGAAGAATTTCTTCCTATTATCTCATCAAAACCTGCCCACTTTCAGTTAAAGCCATTCCCCATTGTCCTGTCACTACAGGCCCTTGCAAAAAGTCCCTCTCCAGATCTCTTGTAGACTCCCTTCAGGTACTGGAAGGCTGCAATAATGTCTCTCCTAAGCTTTCTCTTTCCCACACTGAATAATCCCAATTCTCTCCCAATTAGGCATGGAAAAGAAAATACTAGAGAGGTCCAGCTTTCAACCTTCATAAAACCTATCCTGAAACATATAGGTATCATATTTGGCACATCCTTCCAATTAACTTTGCCTATTTCTTTTTCTTTAGTTCTTTTCCCCTAGAAACCGGAAAAAAGATGGGAAGAGACAGGGAGAAAGCTAGAAAAATTAAACACTGTGGCTAGATTAATTGTAGAAAAGGAGTAACTAAAACTAAGTTAGGGAAATAAGACATTACAGCATTTGAACACACTCTCACTGCTTCCATATCACATTTCCCCAATATATTTTGCCTACAGATTTTTGTTTTGAAATATACTAGACAAGAAAAGCCCTGTTTTAGACTTCATTGCCAATACTTGGAAAACTGGACATGATAATGCAACTGGAAAACCTGCCCCACTGTAAAGTTTTTCACACCTTCCACTTCAGCTGTGATTACTGCCATATTTTTGAGAGATCTAAATATTTGCTTGAGACAGAAGCTGGGTTTAAGTCCACTTGGCAGTCTCTATGGGAATGACTTATAAACTGTGAGCTGAAGGAGACAGATTTTCTATGTAATCATAAATTTCAGTAGCATAACAAGATGATAAAAAGATACTGCAGATAAAAAGCAAGGGGTTTTAAAGGCTAAAATCATGAGAGGCAGAAAATGGTTTAACAAAGCTACTGAGAAAAGCTCTTTAAGGAGACCTCCTAAGAACAAAAAATTTGTTTGTGGACTTTATTCTCCAAATTGTATTTAAGGTTTGAAATGTCTCAGTTATTTTGATTTATGACCTAACTCAAACTTTCAGGTGTGACTTTGTATTTTTATAGCAAGTTTCAAGATTTGCTGAAAAAGTATCACATCAGAGTAAGCAAGTAAGATGAAAACCTATACACACAAATACCTCAAAAATATAAAGGAATAAGTATCATGGCAACTTCTAACGCTTTTCTTGGAGAATTACTTGTCCTGTACCTCTCTCCCAGGAGCTACACATGGTGCCTCTTCCTCTGACAATTATACTAGTGATAATCTGCCATTCAAAAAGTTTCTGGTGAGACATGCTTCATGTCAAGGTATGAGAATACTTATATTCTGGGAATAAAACAGGACATGACAGCATTTAATTAACTCACTTTTGCTTTTATATCATATTCTATTAAGCATTCTTTATTTTGGAAAGTGTGGAAAACAAACCACATTCACTGTGATCCACAGTGCCCTCTGCATTGGGAAAAAGAGGATCAAAGTCAGAGATGTAAGGGAAAGAAAGAAATCAATGGGGTTTTTTCACATAATCTAACCAGCAAGTAAAACAGTCAAGCTTCAAACTAACTACAACACTAGAGAATGCTCCACAACAAAAAACAGCTTATTAGATAAAAAAAAATAAGAGCATGGAAATAGCAAAGACATCCTAGTCAGCACGTACTAATTATCACTCTTCAGCAATAATTTACTATTTTACATGCATCATAGCAAAGGAGACTGTTTTTAAAAAGGGATGCAAAAATGAACAGAAGTGCACTTTTTTAGCTGCTGTGCACTTTACTGAAACAAAAGAAGCAACAGTGAAGAAAGCACAAGTTAGCTGTCTGAAAGTTTACCAAAGAGGTAAGATGATTTTCAAATTGTGCTGCTCAGACATACAAGTCAGGTTTTTAATAACAGATAGAAGATGATCAGCAGGGAAGGGGAATAGGGTAAGAAAGACTTTGAAAAGACCACTAAGATACATCAATCCTGCTTCACAGACCCAAAAGCTTCTGCAGATTCTCCATCCTACAATCCCAACATTTGTTGCTCTTCCTACACTGCAATGCTGCCCTTTCAGAATTTCAGAATACTGAAATGCATTACCTGACCAAGCTGCCCTTGCCCTCAATAAACAGCACCATAAAAACTGGAGGAGGAAGAGAAAGCAAACTTAATGCATTTTTCCCAGAGTGCCAGCAGAAAGCAGAGCAAGACACAACTGAGTGGATGCTCTGTATTGCATTTACCTGACACCCCTGAGCTGTGAAGGAATGAGGTGATATATACAGATGCTGATAACATAACACACGGTAGGAGCACCAGTATAAGCATTTGGGTGTTTGTTAGATAAGTCTTCACAAGAAATAATCAAGAGGGTGCAAGAGCAAACATGCCCACAGCATCCTTACTTTCCAGAGTAACATTACTAAAAAAAGCATTTTAAATCTGTATTTTCAGGTGATACCATTTGAAAAAGAACCTCAGAATTAGAATTAAGAGCAGAAGGGTGACTGGTGTAGCCAGGTGCAGTTGTAAACAGAAAAGATGTAATTAAACACTAGCATCTCTGAATTGTGCCCTCAAAACTTTCACAGTACAATTTTAAGATAAGGTTAATAGGCTAATAAGTGAGAGACAGCATGGATGTGAGCCTTACATGGCAAAAATGAGGTTTGTAACAGAAAAGTCAGACATGGTAATATTTTACATTTAAAATTTTATATTTAAAACAAACATTTTTCACACATTAATTCAATGAGCACATTGGCTGTGGGCAGCATATCTATTTACCATGACAAATCTTATCTAATAGCAACACCATTGCTACACATAATGACAATCAAAGAAATCTTGACTTAATTTAATGCACAGAGTATTAGGAAATTTAATCAAAATTCTATCTCCTTTCTAAGCATTTAAATAACTATTCTTTTTCAAGCATTCAGTCTATTCTTACCATTGCAATCTGGTCTCACAAGAACTTGGCTAGAGTTTAAAAATTTAAAGGCCAGGGCTAGAAAGGAAAAGGAAAGTAGTACTCATTTTCAGAATCTTTGCTAAGAATGCATTAATTAGATCCTACATCATGCCAGTGTTACTTATTACTTAACGAAGGAAAAAAATAGTTCCTTAAGTTTAACGTCCATCCATCTACAAGCAGCTACTGAATATTATCTAAGAAAAAGCTTCTCAAAACAAGGTTTTTCAGGAAGATCTGTCTCCAAGATGAACGAAGAATGAAGACACATTCTTTTGTGGACTGTTTCAGATGAAAAGGGATTTGGATTAACCTGCATTTGCTTCTGGGGCTATTAATTATTCTACTGTCAACTTCCTCTGTTACACTAGAATTACCCACCAAATTATCCACCAAATTTGAAATTGTAGCCATACAGCTACAGTTACTATAATAATGAACTCAACTACATACAGACACAAATCAAGACGCTCAAAAGTAACACGCACTGCAGGGATCTAGGTCTGTACTCATTAAGAATAAACACCATAAGGAATGTTAGGTGCTATTAGCCTTTTATGTTCAGAAGAATACGGAAAATCCAGATTTCTTGTGCATGGAGCTCACATAGGTCAAAAGGCAGGATTATTTCACTAAGATACAGCTTTCTTTCTATGCATTTGATTTTAGCAGGTGAGATGAAAGCAGTGAGACAGAAATGTCATTTTTTGAGTTGTTATTAATAACAATCAATGTCATGCTACAGACTGAAGAAAATTACAATTTAAAAAACCTTTTAAAAATCTCCTGAAGAAGCATTTGTTTTTCTTGACACAAACATCTCTTGCAACACAATGGGATGAGTTACAAAAAACATCTAGAAACTAGATGTCACAGAAACAGTAACTACAAGAAACAGTCAAAGAATTCCAGCAGCATCCCTGAATACAGACTTTTGCAGCAGCTATACATGGTAAGCATCAGAATTCAATACAAAACTTTTCATGGAAAAAGACAACCAAGATAACTGACATGTTTTGCTTAAGAACTCCAGTACGGGTTTCTCCCAATCACTGAAACTCAATTTTTATGTTTCCTTCCTCCTAAGACTTTTCCTGTATAGACATCTAGAGCCAAATACACACTACATATGACAGTCAGTCTATTCTCTTAGTTTCCTTTGGTTCTTTCTAGAATGCTGCTAAAGTTTATTCCTGATACACTACAGTAAAATCAAAAAGCTAAGTAACAATAAGCCTCAGTGATAACAACGTGAATTAAAATCTGTAAGAGGCAGGTCCTTGCCCACTACTTTCTCTGCACTGTGAATGCAATATTTCAGAAGGAATATTCTGACAAAGCCAGAAAACTTTGCAATGCTTAGCTAGCAAAATAGGTCGAGCATTTGAGACTAAGCTCAGCTAAAAATACCTTAGTTCACGAGACCTGACTAAAGCATGAGGTTTGCCTGAGCAGAAATGTTCACCAATGGGCTTTGTATATGCATTTCCCCAGCTGCAAAGTCACATCTCCAAGAGATGCTGAAGACAGTGTGGAGGGTGAGACAGGGGACATGCTGGAAATCCTGTAACTCACATGATGGACACTGAGTACAGTAACTCCACCATTCCAGACTCAACTACTTTCAACATCAAAACAAACAATGGGAAATTCCAGAGTAACCTTTGTTTTGGGCAATTTTTGGAGTGGGGCCTTGTTTGTTTGGGAAGGCAGTGGAGGGATGTTCTGGTTTCGAACAGGGCAGGTGCTTTGTTTATTTGAAGATCTGCTAAAAAATGAACAAAATTCTAACTTATACAACTTAAATAGAAACTTATTGTTTCTTGCCATTGACAAGTTAAATTATATTTACCTCTCTTGGTGATAAAATTCTGTTGATCATTTCTTGCCAAGCCAAACATCCTTGGGTGCCCATTTTTATAATTAAGCTTCTAAAATTAACCTAAAAACAGCTGTGCTTTTTAATCTTTGTGGTAGGGCCACTGCTAATGACTTCTTGCAGCTAAAGCCCTGCTTGTACTCATACTGATAACATTATCTCCATTTGTCCTTGACTTTAAAAAAGTATTATGTAGTAACCAACCCCTCTCTCCTCCCAGTGCATTTAAAAAGCAAACAAACAAAACCAAATAAGATTTAAAGCACTTAAAACCTTGCTCAAAAGCAGACTTCTCCTAAACACTGACAATCCTCTGGAAACCCATCGATCATTTTTCCTGTTTGCCAAGTGGAATTCACCATGTTAAGCCTGGGCATTCACTACAAATGAGGGTTTCCTCCCCTTCCACCACAAAACAAAAAGTTTAACCAAAATAATTACAACTTTTGAAAAGTGTTATTTTGCTAGCATATGCACATCCCAAACTGAGTGATTGTACACTTCTTACTGTACTTACTGTAATACTTCTAAAGCAGCACAACAGCAGTGAATGGCAGGTTAGACACAAAAGGAGAGCAGAGACAAGTCAAGATGGGAAGGTAGATAAACATGGAACCACAGGTGGAGCAAGGGGTAAGAAAATGTAAAGGAAAAATGAAGACGCAGGAGTGGTTATAGAAGACTATTTTTTAAAAGACTACATGGAATTCTCGCTTAGGGAAAAGTCTTAATCGTAGGAGGGATCCAGGAAACTAACACCTACTTTTCAAAAAAGGTTAGAGAAAGGACATCCAGATACAGAATTAAAATGTGTTAACTAAAAGCTTCTAGTCCTAATCTAACACATCTTCCCCACAAACTACTACTTTTAAAAGCAGCTGTCCTAAGTTACAGTATGACTATGCTTCCCAGAATACCAGAGTAAATTCTGGTGACAAGTACCATGCCTACACTTGCAATTCCCACTCAGACTGAGTGATTGAGCTCAAAAGGCTGAAATGCACTGTGGTTTACTAATACTCCTTTTGTCCTGCTAGGAGCACCAAAACAATAGTTTTGTTTTTCTAGAAGCATTAACAGATACTAGTATTTTCTCCATGAGCTATTGTGACTACATTTCACACATTGTTGTGGTTTAACTACAGTAGGTGGCTAAGCCTCCTGCAGCCACTCACTCCCTCTAGAATAACATGAGGAGAAGAAAATCAAAAGAGTGTGAGAAAATTCAAGGTTTAAGATACAGAGAGTTTCAAAGGTAAAGCTGCACATGCAAGGATAATAAAGTAAGGAATTCATTCACCACTTCCCACGGGCAGGAAAGTGTTCAGCCATCCCCAGGACAGAAGGGTTCCATCACACATAACATTTGGGAAGACAAATGCCATTACTACAAACAATCCCCTCTTCCTCCTTCTTCCCCCAGTTTTATATGCTCAGCACAGCATCCTGGGCATGGAATGTCCCTTTGGTCAGTTGCAGTCAGCTGTCCCAGCTGTGTCCCCTTCCCAACCTCTTGTGCACCCCAACCCTACTCAATGGTGCAGTAGGGTGAGAAATAGAAAAGGGCTTGAGGGTGTGCAAGCTCTGCTCAGCAATAACAAAAACATCCCTGTGTTATCAGCACTGTTCTGTGCCTATTTGTAAACCCAAAACACAGTAGCATATGAGCTAATATGAAGAAAACAATGACAAAAAAAAAAATCTGTAAAAGACACCAAGAGCCCTTTGGTGAGATTCAAACCTTTACCATTTTTGAAAGCTGGTTTACAGAAAATAAGTTTCCTATTTCCAGTACTGTTTGACAGCACTTTCTTGTGATTACAGAGACTTTACTCCTGTGCTCTATTCTCCTTTTCTACAACTTCCACAATATATTTCTTTATTGTACATTTTCCCTACAGCCTGTACCACCAGGAGACTCTGCTGTTGAGGACTCAGCAGAGGACCAGTTGCCTGGTTTCAAAGAGAAATTTGAGAAGGAGGTGACAGAGCAGCCTAACTAATACTGTTATGCTCTGGTAACAAATACACCACTTACAGGCTAACTTCTCCACCTCCTTTTGATTTCACTGCCTAAATAGTTCAAACATGCTCTAGAAATGGGAGATTTTCCAACAGTGTTTAGCAGACTGTTTCAAATGGCCATTTTTTCCTTGAACAAGTGGAAATAAATCAATGTGTACTGCAAGGCTGCTTTCAACCTTAATTCTGATGCATTGCTTGTTATCAAACTGCAAACTATCCAAATGCTTTTGGTGTTTAAATTTACTCTGAAGCTTACTTACATAAATAAGATTAAAACTGAAGAATCAATAACCAATGATAAGCAATAAAATTGAAAATACTTACATTAAACTTAATAATGTCATATATCAAGTACCGAGGGACAACCTGTCCATTAACCTTGTCGATGATCATTTCCTTAAAAGAAAAGAGAAGACATTGGCATTTATTCCATAAATACAGAAGAAGAAGGTCAACACTTAGTGCACATACCTGCAAGCATGATGCAATCAAACACTAGCCACATCTTTAATACAAAAAATATTTTACAATAGGTCAAGATTATAAAAATATTATTGTGATCTTAAAAGTCTCTCATGAAGCAGTCAGCAAAACACCAGGAAGCTTACTAGGGCTCCCCATTCTCATTTGCAATATTTATACATTAGTTTCCCCACAGCTTTCAAAATCTTGAGTGAATAATGAGTTTTTAGAAACCTCAGTAAGAACTGTAACCCTAAGTTAACCAAGCTCTACTGGAAATCTTGCCCACAGTAAGAAGGAAATCAGCAAGGATGTAGAGAACAAGCATTCACATTCATACATTCATTTTCTATGCTCAGGTTGGATCTTCTCATTTTAACAGCATCCTAGGCAGCAGTGAGAGCTGCAATTTGCTTGAATGTTGCACTGTGAATAAATAGTATGTCTCCTTCAAACAGGAGTATCACAGCCTCTCTGCATCACAGGAAGCCAGGTAACATTCAATATGTACTGGCAAATCATATTGAAAATAGGTCAGGTAGGGAAAGAACATTGACACTCAACATCCAAAGGCAAAAGTGTTTCCTGAGCTTAATGGTACCTACAAAAATACATACACCTTCTGTGGTGGTGCTCACATCTGTAACTCAGGCTTCCTGTGACAGGAATTAGAATAGTAGATAGAGTTTGATGAACTAATAAGGATGACTGAAAATGGTAACCAACCATCAGTAGATGTTTTCCAGAGACAACTTCAAAATAGTCACTTCTCTAAATGCAGTCCATCTTCTCCACCTCCCTCCCCCACTGATTCTTGGCTAATAAATAAGTTATATCAGCTACAGATTTTTTTCTAAAACTACTAAGTTAAAATTTCAAATTCATATAGGATAAAACAAATCAAAAACATGAAAACAGCTCACTTTTTCATCATGACATGATGAAAAAAACCAGGAGCTCAAGAATTATTCAAAAAAAGAACATTTCATCAACTCAAATTAATTTTGTTTAGTTAATGTCTTGGTAGGTTAGGAGCATTTTTATGTCTCACAGCTTTTAACTTCTCTCAGAATCCATAAATTCTACAAAATAAACCCCAAAAAGTCTGATTGACTCATGTAAGATTGATTTTCAGTCTCTCCAACAAGATTCCTGATTTGTACCTAGCATTTAACCACAACATGCTTTGAAAAATAAGCAAACAGTTCAGTTGTAAAAACATAGATTTGTTTTAAATCAAACACAACGCTTGAAGCATTTAAAACTAAACCAGAACACATGAACATGTTGTTCTCAAAAAACACTGGAGAAATCTAAGCTGCCTACTTAATATACCTGAACCTAATCTTCTGTGAACACAACGCTGACATGGAGGTTGAATTTTCAAAGCCATGGGCAGCATTCACAGGTGTTGTGAATGACTACCTGAGTTGACTTTACACATCATCTCACATAATTTCAAAAAAAAATTAAAAAGAAAAGTTAATCCAATGAGTGAAAACTACTCCTTTGTAACATTACAACATCTTACTCTTACCTCTAAAAATTCAGTCATAGGCACTGTCAAACAACATGCAAAAAAAAGCCTACAGAGAAGTGATGCAATAAAATTTCATTTCGTTAGTTTCCAGTATTTAGGCAGGACACTGGTGAGCTCTCAAAGGAACAGCAGACACAATGCTGCAATGCCTTCTTTGACAATAAATTTTATAAGTGACTACAAGAACAGATGGGTACAACTCAAGAGACAGAAGGCATGATATGGAAACTTGGAAGAGTGTGTAAAGATATAATGCAGGGGAGAAGAAACCCAGGATTAAAAGCCCCACCTACAATTCCTGATAGCAATCAGGTGAAACAAATAACAAAGTAAAAGTGAAACAAAGGAATGCTATTGTACTTTTTAACTTTTAATTGAAATGGCAGGTGAAACAACTTTTTGAAACAAATTTAATTGAACAAGTATTTAAGGTTTAAGGACTCACTTTCTCAGCATGCATATTCAGAGCCTCAGCCTTGATGCAAAGCTAGCATTTGTATGCAAAACCCTGAAAACATTTCTATGCTGGGTATTACAAGATTTTATGCCTAATTTTCAAAATCCAAATCTCTGGATATTCAGTTTAAGAAGAATTACAAAATACAACCAAGAGGACCAAGATCTGATTTTAAACATCCTCTCAAATGTTCATTTTTAACTTTTTCTCTATTTCAGAATGTAAACATTTTTATTCTATTGCTGATAAAATAAGCCTTTTTCCTCATTTCCTCACTTCTTTTCTTTCTCCCCTGCCTCCTGTTCTTTGACATCCTGACTCAAATCCCAGCTACCAGAGCAAAAAACAATAGCATAATATGCCTTAGAAGATGAGATGACAAATTCCTGTGCTGCTCATCTCCATCATGACAACAACATTCCCTGCTCCATTAGTTACACCAATACAACTGTCATAAGGCAAAAGCTGTAAAGTGAGCACAAGAATGGTTCAGATTAGAAATGCTCTAACACATCATTATTTTACAATCTGATTTCAGAATTTTCCTTGAAATTATCAGAAGTGAAAAATACCCCAGGGAACAGACCCCAGAGGCAAGTTCAGAAAACCTGGGAAAATGTAGTATTTGAGAAATGACCACAATCAAACCCACTCATTCTGACCTGAGTAATAACCTGATACTGTAAGGCTATATTTAAGTCAATTTTCAGATAACTAAAAACTTAAACCCAAATCCACTCATATGACATGTTAACAGAACATAAAAGTATCCCTAAGGCACACCTGCATCCATGCATTTCCTTCTATAGACTCCATGTAGATTTATATCCCATATTGTGTGTTTTAAAACTACCCCTGCTAGTCAGTGTGATCTTTACCACTTGTCCATTAGCTGCTGGTTTAGATATCCACTTAACACCTGGGCCTGCAGAACAAGGTGCAATGATCAATTAATGCAGTGTAATCTGGCAACACTGTGCTGGTGTTACTCTCCTTGAGCTTCTGGTGTTGCAGAGAACAATAAAATATAAAATATATTAGTAAAATATATTAGACCTGCAAGTGTGCTAAGAGCTTTCAGTGGGACAAGTATCAGCAGAATGGTGCTGGACTGAGAGCTCATGGACTTTTTGCCTTGAATCACATCTCTAGCGAGTAACTTGGACTTAAAATAATCTGAAATTTAATCACAAAGCAAAGGATTCCATTTTACCAGCCACTTGCAGAATGTAATTTTTGTTGACATAGAGTATGGAATCAGATCCAACAACACATCTGTTTGTTGTTCCTTTTCCTCCTGTGCCTTGTCTTAATCCTTTATCCATTTACCTTTAACACAATTCTAGTCACTGCTGTATTTCAGGAACAAAAACAGCTTTTTTTTTTCGTGCCTTTTTAAAAATCTATTATTTTGCACAAATCTATTTTGCACCAGCTTTTGCAGATTCAAAGGGCTTTAAGTTCTGCCATTTCTGATAGAGTTTACAAATAGGTAAAATGTAAATAAATCTGTATCTCACTCCCCACTTACAGAGTTCCTGGCCCTCCTAAGTCCTCAAGTATGAACAATATTTTATATAAAAATAAAATAGATTAAAAATTGTATTAAAATTGTAAAATATATTTTAAGCCTAAGAATGCCTCTGCATTTTCTACTCAACTGTTCCAAAGCTAAGCAGAATGCCAAGAAAGCTCCTGAAAATAGATATTTAATTTTCTTGCATGACAGCCAAAACAGCTGAACAAAACTCTATGCATTCCCTCATATGGCACTATGGATGCAAAACACTTGGCTTCTAAAGGAGTAAGTCATATTTTACTAGTCACCTGTAGGTAAAATTCAAATTAGCTTTAATGAGCTTTGCAGAAAACTTTCTGCCATGACAGGAGAACAAATGTAACTGAAGAGCTGCAGATGAGCAGAGAGTGTTGCAGGAGATCTGTCATCACCCAAGGTGTAACCCATCACATAAGAACTGTTTGCAAGTCATTTCAGCCTGAAGTGAACCACAAATGTATCTGAAATTCTCAAAGACAACCACATGAAAGGCTTACACCAGAAGCCTTAAAGCAAGTTAATAGATCCCTGAATGCATGGAAATTGCCTTTATGAAAGTTTCATGTATACTGTCATTCTAAATAATGTTAGGGGGAAATATCTAATCTTTTGTAGTCTTAAAACCAGTAGTTGCTTTGCTGCATAGCAGTGATATTTCTGTTTTCTCTTTCCTCCTTTCTCATATTTTTAAGAATATCATAAAGCAATGCCAGTTGGGCCACAAGATTCTATACTTTCATTCCCTGAAAGAGAGAAGGCTACTTCAAGGACAGTAAGTATGAAGTACTTCAGCCTGTAATTAAAGAATTAACTTCAACAGCCCTTCAAGCACTAATTAGCAAAGTATGTTAATACAGAAAAAGCCAACTTCTTCCCATGGATTTAAAAAATTAAATAAAATCAGCCCTGCATATATCTACAGTAAAGGATCATTAATAGAAATTGTCATTTGGCACAAATATTAAACAAATATTCAATTACAAATTAAGCTGTTCTGATGCTTCAAATAATAGGCAAATCTTATTCTCAAACCTGTTAGAGGAATTTCACTTGAAAAAAATATTCCATCAACAGCTTTTTATTTAACTGACCATACTACAATAAAATTAGAAATCAGTACTATGAAGAGTATTTATCCATTGAAAGGTTTTAGCTTTATCTCAGGGTACTTCATTCAAACAGTACTTGTTCATTTAATGTCATTTTGCTTTCCACTTCACAAAAAAAAGGTGTGGAAGGAAAAAACATCACAGTAAGACTGATTTTATGCCAATAAAGTGAAACACCAAAATGCACTATAACAATCAAACTTTTACAGAACAACAAAATAGCCAAAGCTATTAGTTCATGTCCTGGCTACATGAGAGAACTTCATTTATTCTTAAGAGACTTAAACTATAAATCTGGGGAACTCAACACACCAGATCAGAGACCTTCTCCCATGCCCCACAGCTACATTATGCACATATCTCAATATCCCTGTCTTCTACCATGTACATATCAGTCACCTTTACGAAAACATCGATTTTGAAATAAAAAGAATAATTAAAGAAATAAATAGAAGAGCAGCCATTTCCCTCAAGAACACCTAGGATTGCCCTATATGGTCACTGGCAAGCCATTACTTTTTCAAGAGCCTTAGAAGTAGCAGGGGGAAAAAAATAGCAGTACCAGGCTTTTTATCTCAAAAGTATGGAACTTAATGTATGTCATTAAGAATAATATTATGTATATCATTAGGAAGCTGCCTGGCTGAAGAGGCTCCTACCAGACACAACAGCTTGTCCAACCACTTTTGAGCTGACAGCATGGCATTTCTTGCATTATGCTCTCAATTTTTCAGTGAAGCAGAGGTGGTGGAAAATATTCCATTATCTGCTTCTCTGTCCCTGAGACAGTACATTGTTCCTTCCAGTAATTATCTTCAGAGTTTCAATTTATACATGCTTCACATGTAAATGTGTGTTCAATAAGACAGATCAACCACAAAAGTGACAATTGAAGAAGAATACTGACAACAGGGGCCTGAAAAAGGAAAGAAACTTAATAAAGACAATATGGTCTCCTGCTTCTGAAAAGTGGATTAGGCTTCAGAAGATCAATATGGAAGATATCTCAGGTATAAAGTACTTCACCAAGCAGGTGTTACAGCAGTGCAGAGAGTCTCCAATGCTACTGAAACATAACAGGAAACTGCATTGATCTATTAGTGAAAAAGCTAATTAAGTTCTTTTGCACATGTGAAATAGGACAGTCAAGAAAGAAATAATCTCTTCTTGTGGCTGTTGTTCTGAAAAGTTTACCACAAATAGTCCAACCCAGCCTTCAAATAAAAAATACAGATGTTTTACGCTTGTTTTACGACTGGATCAAAAAGTTTATTAGCAAGTTTACATAATTTAAATAAGCACGGCAACTTAGAAATGTTTTAGTCTTAAATATAACTAAGCCATTTCTAAATCATTCAGTAATTCAGATCAGCTGAAAATAAAGGTGACAGAACAAAGACATCAGTTCACAGAAGTATATGAAAAGATGATGAAAATTTTCTCAAATTTTAGAAGTATTTCCATGAGGTGTATGAAATTGACTGTGTTTACCACTACAAAATATAAAGCTATAGCAAGAGATGAGGTTCTGCAAGAATTTTTTTAGATTCTCTTCAAGCCTTTTCTCATATTCAGAGAATGTCATCTCAATACCTTGATTTATTTCAAAGGCAAACAGCTCCCCCCAGAGCAGTCGTCAATGCTATTCTGTAGGTAAGTAATTCCTTATAAAATGTGGTTCCCACATTCAGCCAGTGACTGCATCTATATTCCTCCTGAAATCCTATGATTCACCGATCCAGGCCTAAAAATTTGGCCCTGTTTATGAACAAAAGCAAGCAGCACTGAAACTGTTACAATAATTATACAGCATGCTTCTTACCCCATCCAGAAGCGTGTTGGATAGATGTGTGCGAAGATCTTTACGAAATGGAAATTCCAGGTTAGACACATGAAAAATGGAATTGTCTCTATCAATCATATAAACTTCATTCTTGCCATCAATCAGCATCATGTACCTGCAAAGGCAGTGTTAAGATATTAGTCACAGGTATATCCTCAAAATCTCTATTATTTAATGTTAAATCTAAAAAGAAGCAATCACGACAGATACCATAAAAACATTTTTAAAGACTTTTTTTACATTTCAAAGTTTAAACCTGTAAATGGGCCAAAGGGATATCCCAGACCATATGATGTTGTTCTCTGCAATAAAAAATGGGAAAAGGAGGAGGAAGGAGGGGACATTTGAAGTTATGGTGTTTTTCTTCCCAAGTCACGGCTGCAAACGATAAATCCCAGCTTTCCTGGAAATGGCTAAATACCTGCCTGCCACTGGGAAATAGTAAATGAATTCCTTATTTTTCCTTATATTTATCTCAAGCCATGAGCTTTCTCACTTTTACCCTTCTGATTCTCTCCCCCATCCCACTACAGGGGGGAGCAAGCAAGTGGCTGCATGGGCTTAGTTGCTACAGGAGTTAAACAAAGCCACACCTTCAATATTCTTTTCACATGGACAAACACTGCCAGGCTACAGTTCTTCAGCTGACTCCACATAATAGACCTCTTAAAGCCTGTGGAGACTTTTCACTGGCATTCTGTGTGGAAACAGAGTTTTTGTTAAGCATACCTATCTGCATGCCATCTTCCTTCACAACTAGATGATCTTTCTGGTCCCTTCCAATCCAAACTGTTCTATGATCCTATGATTTCTCTGATTCAGTATATTCAGAGAGCTAACAAGAAACAGCATGTGCTGACTTCGAAAAAAAAAATGGTCTCAGGACAGCAAGTTACTTTCATGTAGATCCATTTTTCTGGTCTCATGATAATATACCTGTATAACTCAGAATCTGAACAAGTTCTCTGCTTGAGAAAGACATTCAACTGACCCAGGTATGTCTCATTTTTGTTTGGTTTTTTTTTTTTTAGCTGAATGGCTGAAAACCCCTCCACCCTCCCAATTTAAACTATTGAAATAAAACTCTGAATGTGGTCCAAACAACAGAATTTGTCAAAATTCTAATTACTACCAACATAAGACAGAATAAAACTGGTCAATGATGGACTGACAAACACAAGTTTTCTATGAGCAGCTAATAACTGAAAATATGCAAGATGCAAAAGACATAGGCAACCATAGTAAGGTTTTGGTGAAACTGAACTTATTAATTAATAAGGGGTTTGGGCTGGTTGGTTGGTTGACGCTTTTTGCTTTTTTGCTTGTTTAGCTCAAAAAGCTTAAGTTCATGTGCATAATGCCAGGCTTAAAGTTTTCTCCAGATGACATTACAAGCTCCCTTGGAGAAATCTTGTCGACTGCTGATCAGTACATTTCTGAACAATATTTCGATGCACCCTGGCCATTTATATTTTAAGAAGTTAATTAAGGTATTAGCAGATATGCACTTACACCAGAATAGAGAACACGCCTCTGGGCAACACCACAAAGGCAAAGAAAGAAGAGTGATGATTTCTCAAATACATCCACTGGAGACAGAACACAAGAGCTTCACTGTCGTGCACAGCACTGCCCACTCAGAACACTACTTGCTATTACAGCTGTACATTTATTACTAATTACCTCTATTGTGTGAGCACCCAAAAGCTCCAATTAGCAAGCAGGCCCCATTGTTTTAGATTCTGTGCAAGTACACAAGATGACATGGTCCTACATCAGATGGCTCAGTCTGAATGTAAAACCAGACACGAGAATAAAAGAACAAAAGCAGAGCAGCAACAAGAGCAGTAACAGAAGTGCTCATTCACCTTTGAAAACGATACATGGAAGTAGAGAATCATGTCTGAGCTACAAACATCATCTCTCCAAACTGTCAGTCCAACCACTACAAACCAGTTTTCACTGAAACAGACGTTCTGACAAGTGAGATAAAGAATAAAGGGTCACAGTGTCCACACAGATTAATCTCACAGGCAGATAAAATATCTGGCCATAGAAATGGTAAAATCTAAGGTTTCATTAGCAGCTACTTTTCATTCACTTCTGATCCTGAGGCAAGGTCTGCTATTAATTCTAATTGGACATTACTATTAACACAATAATTCAGGAAATAGGATGGAAATTTCATTAGCAAAGAGTGACAGCTCTTGCCATTAGACAAACAGATCTCCAAATCACCTACCACAGTATTAATAACTTTAATCTTTAAAAAATGTCAACCATCAAATAAAGTTTTCTCTTTGGAAAACAATTATTTTTAGCATATCCAAATAAAAGCAACTGTTTCAAAGGCTCCACATTTATCCTGTATCATGCAGTCCACATCAGCTGGGCCCCAAATACAAGCTATAAGAACGATTTTATTAGACTTACATTTTCAGTTGAGTTTGTTTTGGTGGTGGTGGTGGTAGGCTTTTGGTTTTTTACACAGTTTTGAAGCTGACATGAGCTACACTGAAAATCCTAAGTTAAAAATGGAGGTTTCTCCTTTATGTGGATGTTTAGCATTTTTCATCATTAAGTTTGGAAGTACACATCAGGAAAATATTAATACAAAATAAGGCAAATTACTTGGTGCCACTCAACCTACAGTCATTGAGATTAAGGAAGAGGAACAGAACTTCATCTCCCAAACTCTCAATCCAATACTGTACTCACAAGAACATGTGGCCTCTACTCTCTTCCCCAAATTGTTTGGATTCACAAAACTGGTTTTGAAAATACTCCCCCAGCACAGCACCTCACATGGTGTAGTGCTTGCCAAAACATTTTTACGAAGAAATTGATCACCTAGAGAATCACAGAGGTTTTGCCTGTGACTTCAATGTTGTGATGTGCTTTATCTGTGTTAACTTCTTTTTTTGAGCCAAAATCACAGCGATGGTCTTAGCAATAAGGCTACAGATGCTAATTTTGTGCTTCATAGGAGTTTTCAGACCTTAAGTATATTATAAAAATATAACACAGCTTCCTCAAACTTTAAGATCTTATCTTCTGAGTTCAACACACAAGCGATTTTCTGAAAAAAAATCTACAAGTAGCAAATGGATTAGGAATATTGTTTCAAAGGAAGCTTAAAAATTCAGCTCCTCTAGGAGTTTTCTTTGCCCTGCAGTATTTCTTTAGACAGGCTATATCAAAGAAGATTATTTATTTCGACACAGTATGGCCGTCACTGCTTTTTTTTTCATTTTCCTTTTTAAATATGCCTGTGTCTGTATTATCACATTAAAGAATGCAAAATGTAAGAAATTCCATCATCAAGTCTAAGCACAAAATTCACAGCAGCTCTCCCTTCCCAAGGGAGTTCATTACACAGCCTAGAATTCAGCCTTGTGAAAGCACTGCCCTCCCACACAAATAAGCATTACCCAAATGCGAACAGCAATTAGCATCACTAATATGCTCGCTGATGCAGAGGCAACAACGAAATCCTGTTGCAGATATGATTTTCAATTTCTTAATTTCCTTTTATGATTGGCAGTGCTCCAAAACCACGAGCATATTGCCACTGTGTACGTGGATGACCTGAGAGGGGGCTGAGCACACGAGTGCTCTACTTTGGACCCTGCCACTCCCTCCTGGCAAGCAAGCATCAGCTTCTGGCCAGAGGCATCAAACACTGAGGAAAAGGCCAGGAGAATGAAAATTAATGGCTGCCCTTTATCCCCTGACTGTAGGAGATCATCTATCTGTGTCACTAAGCTGCTGCAGTTCCATGTCCTGACCCGAATCCAGACTGTGCTGGATTTAGAGGAAGTTTAAATTAGAAGAGTTTGAAGCTGGCCTGTGGCACACAGAGCAAAACACCCTCAAATCCCAATAAATGAGGAAGGCTCAGCTTGCTTTCTTCTATTAATTGCTGCTAGCAATGGTTGCTGCGTCAAGCTATGTCTCCTCAAGGATGACAAAGCCTGGATACAGGGACACTAACACAGGAACTTACAAGAAGACTTATAATATTATTTTCAATGTGTAAACAAAATGAAAACAATGTCTTTTTAATCAGCACACTGACAGTTCTGTCACAAACACCTTCTCCAAACTTATACATGTGGTTTTATTTTCATGAGTACACAGCATATCAGCCAGCAAGAGATACTGCTTGCTACATGCATAAGGTGCTGTAGAATTATGTATTCGACTTGACAGTCCAAATTCCAAATATTTTCTTTTAAAACACATAAACACATCTCTGGAAGTTGGTCTGCTCCAAATATACCAACACTTTATATTTCTCTTACATATTTCTAAGTTAAAGTATGCCATCAACAGTCTCCACAGCATTTTAAACCAAAAAATCCCTTAGATTCTGACTGACAGTCATTTCCAATTAACAACCTCCAGCTCCAATATTTGCCATTCATGACCTTGCATTTTCTACAACTAAATATCCTTCCAGTTTTATTATTCTGCTCCTCAGTGAATTCAGTGGCTTGTCTACCTCATTTTTTTTTTGTCAGAACATGCTTGGATTCTGTTTCAAAATACTTAATGAAAATAGAAAATTAATATTCAGGATCTCCACTAGTTACTTCTTATGTATTTTCTTCCAAAACCATCCACTACCATTTTCCTTCAATCTGTTCTTTACCTATCTTACAATGCTAGCAATCTTCTTAGCCTCACTGTTTATAATAAATCAAAGTTTTATCAAAAGTCCAGAAGCATGACATGTACCAGTATTCCTAGGTACCAAAACCCCAATTTTCCCTTATACAAACTCCTACCAAAATGTTTGAACTCAGAGGAAATGCCATTCCTCATCTATATTGCAGAGTGTTCCTCAGTCTGTAATTCTATTAACTACTTCCCTTAGTGTAACTAAATCTGTCATTTTATAAAAAGAAAACCTGAATTTTTTATCTATTTTTACCTCTCATTATAATAATAATGTTTTAAATTTAAAGCAAAGCCTTTTCATCAATGATCCAAATTTATCTTCTACAATCCAGATCTTTTTCCCCTCAATATTAAAATACTGTTACTAGGCTGCTGTTTAGCATGGCAGTCTACCTCTTACTATGATCAGAAGCATCTGGATTCCTAACTTCTCAAGATTCTCCATCAATTCTCCACCCTCATAAGAGGATAGAACTCAGCTTCTGGTTAACTTTCACAATTGTAAGGTGTCTGCTTGGGGTGAAATGACCACTTTCTTATGCTTCAAAACTGCATTGGTTCAACTCTTATTATGGAGGTCAAGACAACTCAGCTTGTATTAGAAGTTCAAGTGTCTCATAGTGACAAGTCTGATCAGGCTGGGCATCTTCAGCAGATTCAACAGTAACACAGAAGTTTTCCTTAACAATCCTGTAGTAATTTTTTAAAAACCTGAACTCTGTAACAATTTTTTACCCTTCAGTTATTAGGAAAATAAAATGTTCTTCCTGATATTTTATCTTGCGTCTTTCCTAAGCAAAATGAATGCTTTTCAGTATCCATGCTACAGTCAGGGAAGTTAAGTTAGTTCATCTGCTGCACCAACATGTAATTTCATGAGAAATCAGAAGGTTTCCAACATCCAGACTGATGTTCTGAACCACTGATTCAAGATGCTGCTGGCTCTGACTCAATGCTAGTACAAAAAAAAAAAATCTTGTCTTTTTGATCACCTCATATATCACAAAGGAAGGGCTATGCTTAATTTTTATATTCATAGCATCATTTCAGGTGGAAAAGACCTTCAGGATGATTGAGTCCGAATGCAAACCTAACACTGTCAAGTCCACCACTAAACCATGTCCCTAACTGTCCTACCTACATGTCTTCTAAATACCTCCAGGTATTGGTGAATTGATCTTCATCAATTCACCCTGCTTATTTGAGAACAAAGAACTTCATTTCCACAAGATTTGTTAAGGTGGTATTCCACACAATGAAGTAAGCTTGTGCAAGTCACCACTGTAGGATAAGAACCACCACACACAGGTATTCAGTCTCCATAATTTTAATGACTCAGTCTCCTCCACTGTTACCTCACTCAGTATCAAAATCTTTTTCTTATTCTTGCCTGCTATGACTCTCCTTTAAATTCTGAATGCAAGTTTCCCTTTTCATTTGCTCCCCTTGACAACCCAAGGTCCAGAGGAGATATTTTGTGACTGTTACGGCCCTGAACATCATCAAAAGTGCAGCAATGGATCTGCAGGTGACATTTACTACAGAAATCTTCAGTATGCCCAAAACTACAGCAACAAGCAATGGGTATCCAAAGGGTACCACAGCCAGGAACAGAAGAAATGCAATCACACTACCCCACCTTGCAAGGTTCTAAATCAAGCATTGGCTTCAAAAGCTCACACAGCAGCTACTTCTTAGTGGTCAGTGAGCACACAGAACTGCAGCTGCAGCCAAACCAGCAAACAAACAACACAAAACAAACAAACAAACAAATAATTTGGTCATATAACTAACAGGATAGCGCAAAATACAGAAATAATGTTGCATCATTATACAACTTTATGGTATCCCCTCACTTGGGATACAACATGCACCAGCATCAACAGAGAAGTCAGTTTTGGAATAAAGGAGACAAGGGCAACACTAAGGACTAATGCAACACTAAGGAAAAACGTGCAAGAAGAGTGGAAATGAGTATAATTTCTCCTAATAAAGTATTGCAGTTTAGACTGCGCTCAAACTTTAGCTTTTCCTGTTTTATAAATCAAAGATGCTTTAATTAATTTAACAGATGGCAAATTCAAAACCAGTGTAAAACTACATTTTCTATCTGAAGTATTATAAGACTTTGAAACTCTGCTGATAAAACCAAGAACTTGGGAAGGTTAAAAAAGAGTATCCAGTTACAGTGCTTTTCTTGTCTGTCTTCCAGAGTTTTAATTAAGTTAGAGTGCTGTGAGGGTTTTGTTTCTTTATTTTTAGAAGGATATTAAACCTTATGGGTTAAATTTAAAGTTGTCTTGTAACCATTACTTGACCTACAACAAAAGGTAAATTAAACTACAACTACTATATCTTGAAGAGCTCTTATAGTGCATTATGACATGTCTGTTGTAAAACAAAAGAACTGTTAACCAGCTAGAAAAGATGTGACCCAGTAACAATCTGTATATTGATAATTTATTTTAAATACTACATTCTCTTTGTTTCACCCAAATTTTAATGATGCTAAGTGATCAAGTACCTATTAAAGTGCATTTCTAAATTACCGATGGGAACACTATTGTTCTGATTTCTTTTTTTTAAAGTAAGATAAATGGAACAAATTATATCTCAAGCTTGACTAAACTACTGAATTGCTTCATAATTCTATTGTTGTTGTTATTATTATCTTCATTATTTATTGCAGCTAGAGCTTCAAGCTTGCTTGAACTTCTTTGGCTCCATCCCTCTCCACAAACCTTTGTCTGAAAATATCTTGGAGGTTTGGGGGAAAATTCATGCCTGAAGCAACAGGCTAAAAAAAAAAGTAAGAAAGAATAACAAATTAATTTAGCATTAGATGACAAGTAGTTACATTCCTTCTTTCCTCAATCAAGTGAACCATAATGTCTCTCATGGAGGGCCATAACAGAGCAGTCAAGAAAAGAGTAGCAGAGCTTTGAAAAAGGAGATTCCCTTAACTTTGAACTGATTTATGGCAGAGCATATTCCAGCTCAAATCTGTCGGCATCGCTGGCACAAGCCACAGCAGGAACACAACTGCCCTTTGTGCTCACAGGACAGAGCAGCTCCAAGAGAAAGGGCTGCCCTGGATATCTGTACAGTTCAACTTCACAAACTGAACATCACTTCTTCCCTGACTGAACTGAAGCCATTATGCTTCATGGATGTGTCTGTAATCCCCCCCAGGAGAACCAGCAGCACAGAATGTACTGTTCCACTATTAAAAGTGAGCTGGGAGAAAGGAAAATAAATAAACAAACCAGCAATCACTGATACTAGCTGCTTGAAAATCAGATATACATGCAGGCACACCCTTTATCTGGATCTTATTAGAACATTTTAGGATTACAGTTGAATATTCTAAGATTAGTATTCATAGCACAGGCTACATAATAAGCATTTAAATGCATTAACTATTGATAAATAAACAAAAGAGCTTGCTTAAAAGACAATCTGTCCAAATACTCAAACAGTTGAGTGTACTCAAATGTGAATAATCAGTTAGGTAGTACTTTGGAAAGAGCCCAGAACTGTGACCATAAAACTTTGTGCACTGTGGAGAGGCTTCAGAAGTGTGAAGTACCAGGTCTGCTGCTTCACAAAATATACTTCATTCCTAGTATCACATCAGCAGTGCTCCTTAACCACCTAAGGAAGGGACACAAAACCACGAGGTTTCTTCTACCATTTCTTTTCAGAGTCCTGACAGTGTTGCAAGCACATATAAATGAGAAACCATGACCTAGAGTAAGAATGCTTTCTTTGGCCATGCCAGTCAATTTGGATCCAGACAAGCAATGATGTTCTGTCACACCTGGTTATTCATTCCCCTACATTGACTCAATGATTGTAAAAGGAAGATTTCAGGAGATGAAGAAGCAACAAAGTGATACAGATGTGTCTTAGTAAATGCATAAACATACCAACACCAGCCCTCCAGAAAAAAAAAATCACCAAACCACACATTTTCATATCCAATGGTCCCATATATTAGTGTAACAACTTATGACATTCTGTGCTGCCTCATTTGACTTAGTCTCCCAGTCAAGCCAGACCTCTTCTGGTTCAAAATTAACAGTCAAACAAAACCAGTGAGTTGTCTGGTGATGGCCACAAGTCTGACTATCAAAATCTGACAGCTCCTTTTCTGCTGTCAATGTAAGCTAGCCAAAGTCTAGACATGCTCTCATTCCCTGTACAGTAGGGAAAACAGGAGAAAAGGATAACATGGCAACCAGGTGGAGACACTGAGGCCACCTCATAGGAGAGCTTCTTTGGCCTGAGCTAGAACATCTGCCTAGAGACAGGGACACTAACCAAACCCAAAGTGCCCTTCATACAAACTCAATTCATCAAAGTTTTATTTTTACAGTCTCAAATGAAAACTCAGGTAAACATACAATATTTATGGGTTCTAATGCTGTGAAAAACGATTATTCTTGTAATCCTAAATTTACTGCCCAACACAACTGTACAGGACAATTACTAAGATGCAGAGTGAGCAACACACACATAGCTTCTAAACCTCCAACTTTCTAGTGTCAAAACACATCATTCCTGCCTCCCTATCCCATCTCCTCCTCCCCTCCTACCTAAACACACAAAATAAAACCATGAATCAGGCATCTGCTTTTTAGAAAATTAAGAGGATTGCTGTTTAGAGTGTTTAACATCTATTAATTGTTCTTTTCAGCAATCATTAGAAAGGCCATTTACACATTATAATCGTGATCCATTTATGACCTTTATATATTTTGCAGAAGATCCTGACATTATATTATCATTACACCCTTCAAAGTTAAACTGCATGTTCCTAACAACTACTAATACTGTAGTTTATAAAAGCTATTTATTTAGAGCTTTTAATCTTAACTGGGAGTAAAAGCTTTATTGCAACCATTTAAATAACTTTCACAACTTCAGTTTCCAGACAAAATATATGCTATCTTCACTTAAGTATATTATTTAACATAAAGTCAATGAAATATGGATTAGAGTCTCATTCTAAACCAAAATTCTTCCATCTATGGAGGTAGGTGTACAGAACTAGTTTAAAAATGGGTGAGCTTGCTTTCCCCTAAGCGATAGCTAAAATAATTATGAAGGATCAGAAAGGACTATGCCATGTAAACAAAAACTGTATTTTTTTCCCACAGCCTTAAAAACATGACATAAAACAACACAGTGCAGAGATTGGAAGAGTGGACTAGCAACAGTCACTTCAATCTTTAAAGTAAGGTTTTTGCTTCCAAATCTCTTCTTTAAGTGTCATCCCATTTTGACAATTACATGCAAATAATAATAGAAAAACTCTTACAACTACTTCTTTGAGACATTGAATGAAAATAATAACAAATGTCTGAAGAATGGCTGTCCTACACACACAAATGATGTATAATTACCAGTTGAGGCTTTGCCCATTGCTGATAGTTACATAAGCACAATTTGAATCAAGCTCATTTAACTTGGAATCAAATAACTTGGGTTAAGCCCAGCTGATCACAAAACCTGTCTCTCCTATTAAAAAATCCATTTGGTCCTGAAAAGTCTATTCAGCACATGCCCAACCCTGGAATATTTCCGTCCTTTAAAATTTCACATCACTGAAACGTGACACAACCACAGAGGAAGGGATACAAAGAATTACCAAGTAATGGTGTAAAACTGATGAATATTTAAGTCTATTTTTTAAGATAAGTGGGGAGAGGAAGAAGGAAGAGGAAAGTGTGGTTTAAAAGCACCCAGATGGTTCCCATGTACATTCTACACTCCATCCTATGAGTAGGAGGCAAACTAAGTAACTTCCTTACTCCAAGACCATAAACATGTATTAGCCCCAAACACAATTCAATGGCAAGACACTCAAAACACAATTTATAATAATTCACTTTCTCACTAGCCACCTGGGTCAGAAGGCAAGGTGTCCAGGAATGGAGTATTCATACCTTGAGAACAGCTCTTTTACACATAAATGCTTTATTGTGATTAACAGCCCTTAACTTTCCTGCTAACACCATTTCTGAAGATGTCTGAAAATGTCTACACCCTACATTTTTGTCCCCCTCCCTTAAATCAGGGAAGAATCCACTCCCAATTGTGCAAACCTCTATTTCAGGCACTTTCTACTACTGGGCATAAAATTCCACATCCATGAGAATCTGGTCATGTAATTTGTACAATCTGAAAATTAATCTATGGCTTCTTTCTCATTCCCAATAGTCTCCTTCAAGTCCAACTCCACATTAATATCCTTGCTCCCTGGAGACAAGCTTTCCATTCTCCAGATCTGCTTTCATGACAAGCTGGTCTCTTGTTCTTAATAATGAGTCCTCAAGAGTATAGATTTGGGTTTTAATTGGATTAGTACTACTCTCCAATCTTCCCTGTCCTCCTTCATTTTCATTATTATCTCAACTTTCTCTATAACCTCCTCCTCTCTCTCAGGGATAATAGTTTTTCTATGAACCCATTCAACTATCTTTTCTTTAATCCTTTACAGACAGGCAACCATTTTGCTTCCTTGCCACCTGATTTTGTGCTAGTATCTTTTACCTCCTAATTTCTAGAACAAACAAACATCTGTTTTTCAGTTTTCTCCATTTTTTTCAGAGTTGTTCTTTAGCAGTGAAGATTTTTTTCACAATTTACTCTGGACCAAATAACTTTTGGATAACTTCTCACATTAGGAATCTGCAATTTCTCAGTCATGCATGTAAGCTTCATCTCATCATGTAAAGGATCAAAGAATAGGGAAAGAAGAAGTATTGAGCCATGGAAATTCAGGGAGACACTTCAACCTTGTCTTCATTACATTATAAGAAGATGCATGAAAAGTTATTTTAAAATATACTGAGTATACTTCCTTCAAGTAAGGGTCACAAATATGTTTCTAAAGAGGCTGCAACTGCCAATAATTTTAAAGTTCTAAAAAAAAATTGAAATTTTCTTCAATTTGTACAAAAAGCTGAACTAAAAAAATCCTAGGAAGCTATCACAGGTTTGATAAAATAATTACTAAATCAAAATAATTATATTCACTATAAATCAACATTATAGATACAGCTATATAGATTTATTGATAAATTTGAGATAAATCAAATTTGATTAATAAATAATCCAAAAACTTCCCACCAGTTTTATCCCACAGTTAAGTGTACATTTACTATTTTTATTTTGTATTATTATACCAACAAAAGGAGAATTACTTAGGCAACAGGCCTTTCTTTTAAGATGTAATTTCCTAATCATGAAAAAATAACCAACTTCAAATGTACTTAAGAAATGTACTTCCCTATTTTGTTACAAACACGTGTTAGACAACTAGCAGCAATTCTCAAAGAGCTGTTTTACATTTTGTATCTACTTAATTCACATTTAAATATCTGCAAACCATCAAATTTGCATGCATATTTTTCAAATTTAATAGCCTTTGGCAAGAACTACCTGTTCTGCATTTTTTTAAATAGCAGCCTTACCATAATTGAACAGCTACAGTATTATGATCATATTTATTATTTTTCATTAAAACTGCACATGTACAGATGTGAAAAATGAAAAAGGTACTCATAGAAATGTAGGAAAATAACTTATGCCCCTTAATAGGAACCATTCAGTGCAGGTCACATTTTACCATTGTAAAACCTAGTCCTGTTTGATTGTATTGATTTGCATTATTCCACAGACATTTTTAAGCTTTTTATTACTCTTAGTGGTAACAGTCTTTTCTTCAAAACTGGTGTCTCATTACTTTACCCTGCCTGAACATTCAGCTCCACTCATTAGAAGCAGCATCTGCTACAAACAGTATTAATGAGATACATGTGAAGGGATACAAGAAGCCATTAACCCACCCAAGTTAATCATTTTACAGGACCAAGCTGATCACAGAGTCACACAGCAATGCCTTGGACGTGCTGTTACCATTACCTTATTCAGACAGTAACTACTATTTCAGAAACAGGGCACTGCAAAATTGGATACCTTTGGAAAGATGTACCTACCTTGTAGCTACTGTTAACATACAACATATATTTCATCTCAATAAAGCCAAGAGGCATAATTTTAGTAGTGGGGAATTTGCCCTTTGGATTCCTGTGCCTATGAATAGATTAGCATTAAAATTATTTGTGAGACACCAGTAGTTTGACAACAGTTCCAATAAATATACAGAATTCACAGCAAACCAATCAGCATAGCTGCAGAACTCAGTGACTTTTATTATAACAATAATAACCAAAAGCAATACGATTTTAGAGGTAGTTTTCCCCAAAACAGGGTCAGTTTCCATATAGTATTTACAACCAAATAGCTGGTACAAAGGACATATTTCACCAAAGAGTGCCAATGCTAAGTGAGCTCCTCAAAACTTTCAATTTAAAGTTCATTACTCTAAACCTAAGATACAAATATACATTATTTTACACATTGGCATTTATAAACAGGAGGGGAGAAGTATTTGTTCACACTGCATTTTTCCTTTTGGAGCAAACATGCTCCAGAAAGAATACTGGAGCAAGAATCAGGAGGTGTGCCTTGCTGATAATTACAGAACAAGGGCCCTGGAAACCAGGGACAGAACAAGCAAGGCCACAGTGAAGGCACAAACCCTTCAAATCACAACAGACTAAGCAAGGGTGAGGCAAAAGACTTTGAAGTCAGAGTTCCAAGGGAATGGAGGAGGATGAGTTTTGATCCAAACCAGACTCAGAACTCACACACTTACAAAAACATGCAAGGTACTACTCCAGTAAATTTCCCCAAGGTATTTTATAGAATCACTATCAAATAATTTAACTAATAAATTCCACGTTGTTATTCAGCATAATATGATAAATAATGCTCTTCTATTTAGGGAAATACTTCCTTTTCTTCCTAAAATCACAGATAGAAAAACACAACAATACTAAGAAACTAAGAAAACATTCTCATTCACCCAGTTCAACCACTAAAGAAAAAAACTAATAACAATGGGGGGGATGGGGGGAGAAAAAAACAAACCAAAAAAACCACGACCACAACAAAACCAAAACCAACACAGCTCTTAAAACAGAGGATGAAAGGTTCAGCTCCAGGTGGAATCTAGAATCTTTTGAAGAAAAGGAAAAGTCCTTAATGAAATTACTGACACTTCATATCAGTTAAGACAATATGCAAAAAAATGGTTCAGTCATGAAACTTTTAGGGAAAACTACTGCTGCTGGAATAAAATACAGGTATGTAACAAATAAGGAAATTTAAGGAATTTGGCTAAGTTGAGCAAATATTGCTATTAACTAAAATAAAAGTGGTTTATTTCAGTAAGAAAGTATAACAGAAAGTTAGTGCTTTTCTCTAAGACCAATAGGGTGGACAAAACAGCAGTGCTTTTTTAAGCAGAGAACAAAACAGAACAAAACAAATGCATGCAAGCCTAATAATATTCTAGTAGGCAAGGTCTAGACTGCTGTATCTAAACCACTTCTAACAGAATGGCTTCAGAGATATTTGATGACAGGGATTCCATCTCTAGACAATATAAGCAAGGGATCCATAAATGGGTCTCCACTAACTGATGTCTTAATATTAAATTCAGGAAGGTCACGCCTGTCAACACAAGCATCCAGAATAATTAATGAAAATCTGTTTAATTGCATATGGAGTCTGGATCACTGGAGAACAACTAAATAATTAGAAGCATGTCCAATGTAAAAACGATCATAATTCTTCATTGTTGATTAGGATACATATCATGCAAAGTGTCTAAATGTCCAAATAATAGCTCAGGTTTTCATCTTTAATCTCTCATATTACTTAAGCTGAATTTCATTAACACTGGATCTCTGTAGCTCCATTTTCCTCTCTGAATATACCTGTCAGTCTCTGTATCTCCATAATCAACTAAAAGTTATTATGTTTTGAAAAAATTTCAAAGAACTATTTAGTTCTTTTATTCTTTATCCATTCTGTTTTGTCACCATTCTAAAACTAAAAACACAGGATAGAATGTTTAAAATAATGAAAATTTCTGCAGGAAATTACACGTAAACTTTCATTTCTTTCACAAAAGGCAGTCTTCCAGGTACACTACTATGTTTTATATAATTGCATTAGTACTCAGAATGCAGGTATCCTGCCCATACATTTGAGTAAGAAAATGAGAATATTATGCAAGACATCAATTTTTCAAATTAATAACATAGGATATGACAAAGAAAGATTTTTCAGGTCAGTTTAAGTTGGCTGAGTTCAGTTGTTCAGGGTCAGCAGCTCTTGAATGCCCTGTACTGCTCTGAGAATATGATCTCCCAACACCCCATTGCTGCAGCTTCCCACCCTGAGAACACCTGCACTGCATCACCCAAGTGTTTGTGCATACAGCCAGCCAGTGTTAGTAAACCAAGAATTCCCACTCATTTCTTAATGCTTGGATGCCATACTGACTGCAAGCTTACTTTGACTTTTCACACCATGTTCTGTCCAAGCTAATAAGCCCTTGAAGCACAAAGTCCACAAAGGATGGACCCTTTACCACCCCACACTTTAGGGTTTTTTTATAGGAGACAGCTTAGTTCTGGTTTGTTCTGAATTGTGCTGAATCCTGACTGACTCCATGTGGAGCCACTTGGTAATTCTCATAAGACACCCAATTCCTTATATTCTCCCAGATTTTCAGTGTCTAGGATACTCATTAAAGATAACAAACCTAACAAAATAAAGAACACAGGAAAAACTTTAGAATATGTTCCATCAGTCCAATCAGGCTGTAGTTTGTTATTAAACAAAAGGCAACTCTGCAATGAATGTAAGAGAACTGGTGAGGGAAGATAAACCTATTGACTCTTCAGCTGACATGAACTACACATTTGAACAAAGCATCACAGTATGAATAAAAAAAAACCCTACAAAATTTCTAATACTACTCAGCTTCTGAAGGATCAATCAGAAATTTTAATTTAGCTTTTATCAATAAAGTCTTCAGCTTAACAAACTCTCACTGTCATGTAAGACTATTCTAAGAGCTTGGTAACAAGGTCTTAGAATTGGTCTTACAGACCAATTCTAAGGTCTTGGTGGCAATGCTGTCTGACAGACAGGGGTTATGGAGAAGAATAAGGGTATTTGCATTTAACAGTCAGTCTGTAGAACAGCTGCTAAAAAGAAACTTGGCGACAAACTTCAGCAAATATTGGGTACTGAGACAGAATAAAAATTAATCTCTGGAGCCAGTTTTGTTGTTGTGCTTTGTCCTTTGTATAACCAAATTCACTTGCTTAAGAAAATACAAACTGTCTACCCAATTTACTGTGTGTTGCTTTTTCATTTAAAATGAACTTACCGAGTGCCGTCTGCTTTCCAGCTAACTTTGTATGGCTTCTGCTCCAAAAATTTAATATTTTGCTTGTCCATGGAAACAGGTTGTGCTCCAGGGAATCCAGTTCTAAAAAAAATGAACCATGTTTATTAATGTTCAGCAATAAACAGTCACACAAGGAAATAGATTTTTTACATCAGACTGAAGTCACCTTGAACCAGACTTGTTGCAAGGTTAACTCTGAGTTAGAACATCTGCTTCAATAAAGAATTTTGCAAGAGAAATCAAAGGCCTATCTGTTAAGAACAAGGCTATTTGCATATAACAAAACACTAAATTACGTGTAACTTCGAAGTTTTAACTTTGGAGGAAGAGATATTTGAATTCAAAATTACAGGCACTAGAAGCATCAATAACTATAAGCATGAATCAGTAACTTTGGAAAGGAAAAGTTCAGAATCAGGGACATGAAAACACAGTATGAATTTAACACTGGGCCAAGATGGCTATAAAAATCCAAGATGGCTATAAAAATGAGTATTATACCTCAATACTGAAGTGTAGTAACAGTTGCATAAATAAATCTACTGCTTGAAAAAGCACTACATTTTACACAAATACCTGGGCTATGCTACCTGTGGAATTTGAACAGCACCGATTTATCTGAATACATTTTGTTATCTCAATGGAAAAGCAATCTAGAAAGTTGTTTCTTAACATCAAAAATTGATCATTCCATTTCACAGTACAGTGCAGGACTGCCCTGCGTGTTTGAGGCTTGCTTTTTGTTTAATAAACAATCCATCCAAAAATGGTCACCTTTTTTCTCATTTTTACACTCAGCTGTTCCATTCTGCAAAACATAACACTTATTTCTAAATAGTATAAGTAAGCAACTTTTAAATGTTCTCATACCCTTCCCATCCACAGAACTGCTGACATTTTTGCTGTATTCCTCCTAACTTTGGTTGCGTTGTCACCTGGGTCACACATTTGACTGTTATTCCTTCCAAGAAAATGGCACCCTAAAAAAAAAAAAAAAAAAATAACTAAAAAATTAGTATTAAAGCCTTCATAAAAGCAGATCAGAATGTCAATACAAGATTAAGTCTGTTTTCACAACCCTCTTGAGCAATACTAGATAAACATTCCTTAAAGATTCACCCCTAAATGCCAAAATATATCAGCTGAGCTTTGCCAGTAAACTCACATGTGAGCCATACTATAAACCCAGAAACTAAAATGAGTTATTTATGAGGAAAAAATAGAACTTAAAAAAAAAAAGGTCAATAGTAAGGGATAGCTAGTACTTAGACATCTCTACTGTTTAACTAATACTCTCAAGAAAGTACCCGTGTCAAACTACAGCCTCAGTCTGACACTATTTTTCATTTGCAACTAAAATGTTATTTAAAAATAAAACACACTAGTATCAAGTATTTAATAGTAAATTGGTCACCTATTTGCATGGATCAAAGTAATCATCCTTAGTACACAAAAGATTCTATAATAATAAGGTAGTATGACACATCTATTTGTGGATGAGAAGTTGAACCTAAAGAGCATTTTAAGTCTGGAGCAAATCACTGTACATTCAGGGTCACAAAACTCTTTCTAGAGGAAGACTTTGAGACACCACTTTCAAGTGTGCCAAAAGGCATGGCCCAAAATAAGTAAAATGGAAACTAAGGAAAAAATTGACCTATGAAATGTTAAACAAAAATTTTTAATATGTAAATAGTAGTTCAAGGTCACCAATTCCACGCTTTCCCTGATTCATGGAAAGAAAGATCTGCTCAGTAAGAGCAGAGATGTGAGATAAGCATAAGTAGTTTGGTAATTAGTGAACTAAAGTCACTGGGAAACATCTTTAGACACAAGGGTTTTGGTGTTTGTTTTTTTTTTTTTAAACAAGTATCTCAGCAGATCCTGCTTTTCTCCTTTCAAATTTTTGAGATGCAAATTTGTAAATAAATGTTAATTTTGTCAGACCTAGATGGTAATTCCAGTACAAGAAGTTCAATTACATGGAGTTCACCTCCACCTGGATGATCTACCACATTATATGTCTCAAAACTTAAACTTACACTGTAGGGAAAACAATTGAAAGATGAAAGTGCTTATACAGCAGCAAACTTAAAGGATTATCAGTTGATCTAGGAAAAACTTCTTAGCAAAAGGAAAAGTACAAATAGCAGGTTTGTAACAAAATATTTGTGTAAAAATATTTTTCAGAATTTTATTCTCAATCTAAACCAGGTTACTAAAGTGGAGTTGCTATCCTGAATGGCACAGACAGCCTAAGCAGAGTAAACAAAAATACGGAAAATAAAGCTAAAATAACTTGTACATTTCAGAAAAAGTTGGATGCCAAGAGGAATAAAAACAAATCCTGCACAACAGAATGCATGAAAGCCATCAGGACTACAAAACTACAAAATCAAAGATTTCTACAGAGATCTCAAAACAACCAGACTTATTTCAAAAGCATCTCAAATAAATTTTCAATGCACACTAAAATCAAACCATGACTATTCACCTGTTGAGCTACAAATCCTGCATGTGAAGATAGAAGTATTTCATATCTGTTCTCTAAAACACGTGAAATTAGCTTTAACAAATCCAGCTGCATACTACTGATGAAAGGAACTTTTTCTTCTCCTTTTCCTTTCCACACACCATGGCATTCATCTGTTCTACTCTTGAGCAAGTCTAGGAACTAATTTGGCAAAAATAACACCATAAATTGGTAATTTTCTGCCAAAATAGTATCCTCAACTCCCTCCCCACAGGATAAATCAGCACTAGTGCCAGCACAAGGGAAGCAGAAGGAACACAGGGAAAGCAGGACCACAGTTGTCAGTACAGCCTGCAGTTAGTTAACACTGGTTCAGTCACATCACCAAATCGTAGTCTGAGAACAGTACAGCCTAAAGAAATATATTAGTTCATAACCTTAATTACCTTGAGCTCCACAGACTTTTGGTGTGTCACTCACCCCATTTGATTTATGTGGGCACCAGCAGGTGCAGCAGCACACAGGTGACTGGGTAAGAGAGGCAGACAGCAACTCGTGCCTGGCCAGCACCTTGTCTGAATTCTGCTATGTGATGAAAAGCACCATGACCCAAAGGAATATGCTTGTGCCTGACTTCTGTGAATAATGGCAGAGTGCAATGGCAGTAGGACTGCTAAGATTAAAGCAAAAGGCAAGGAACAGGAAAGATTTTCCAGAAAAGAAAAAGTCATAAACACAAAATTCATGCCTGCCATTTGAAAGTGTTTCTTGCAGATTATCTGCTTCAAGTATAATCACTAGCTAAGGCACAGCACTATGAAAACAAGGTGAGTCATTTGGGCATTCGTGCTTGGCTAACTTAGCACTCCAGGTTTCATAAGGATATTCCTTGGATAAGGTGCTAAAACAGAGCCAGACCCATGCAGTTTCTGCACCCCCCACTGTTCAGCTAACAATGCCTGTGGAATCAGGACAACAGATAACATGGTGCAGAGACTCCAGAGAACTCAGATCACCTCAAGTCCTCAGCACTGCTACTAAACCAAGAGTTATAAGCCCTAAAGGATTCAAGGAAACCACAGCACTTACTATCTACACTCTGCACAACCTTCACACCATCTGTACTAATCAAGCTTACCCCACTTGCCATTAACCTCTCCACCCATTACTTCAGGAAGGAGAAGTGGCAATGTGTATCATCCTGTGTTGGTTCAGATCCCAAACACCATCTGGAAGAGTGGGTGAGTGGCAACAGCCCCAAACACACACCTTCCTGACCCTAGTGGCTATCACCATGCCTGGGGGAGAGCCATCTTCAGCTACTCAGACTTGACTGAGTACCAATATGCTCAGACTGCCTCCCAGAAGACAAGAAACATTCCACACGTCAGGAAGAGACACCTTCTAGAAAAAAGGAAGTGAGAGACAGGGAGTTACACCAATCAACTTAGATTTAATACCTAGAAACACAAGTCCAAATCACAGTAACTGCCTCTTGGCATGTACAACCAGAAAAGAAACAACAAAATCATACTGACTGTCACTCAGTAGCAAAGGTGTTTGACTAAACATTTGGTTTTCACAATGAAACAGCCTTTACAGAATTGGAATTGCTTGCATTTGCCTTGGTTTGTCTTTTGTTTGCTTTTCTTGTCCTCATAGAGGAACTTGGAAAACACGGGGTAGATGTAACTTCTAAAACAGAAGAGTAACCTGTTTCAAAAGCAGGTTCAGAGGGATTAGTGTTTCACTAACAAAATTGAAGAATACATAGAGAAGAATCTGCAGGGTCTGGTTTAGGTATAGGATAATTAATTTATCTCCCCTAAACTTTCTATCAGCATATTCTTGTTTTTGTGAGATCTGTGCCTTTAGTAACAGGGATATAGACTAGGATGGTAGCTTAAGATTCAGTGTTATGCTTAATTTTAAAAATGGGCTGGAAACAACACTGTGCATTCCAGTATAAACAAAGTTCTACATGTAATAATGGATAAGAAATTATACAAACACACACTGGTAGATAATTAGAGAAAAAGACATGGAACCAGCAAGAGACTAAAGCTGAATTAGTATTGTTCTGCCTTGTAAAAGGCAATTATGTTGAGATACATAAACAGAAGTATTAGCCTTAAGATATGTGAAATTAATTTCTCCCTATTAAGCCTTACTAGGATGGCCTCAACTAGAGGCTTGCATTCAATTATAGGCACCACAGTGTCAGAAAAACATGAGTCAACATGACAGAATACAAAGAATAACAAGAAAGGTCAGCAGTACAAAAAATATGGACTATAAGGAAAAAGTGAACAAATTAGCATCTAACATGGAGAAGGAAATGATACTCCTATTCAAGTACATAAAACGGTGTTGCCAAATCAAAAAATAGCATTTTTCCCATATCCATCAAGATGCCCACGGGCAGAACAATAAGTACAAGGGTTAAACTTTGCAAAAGAGAGTTGGTTAGGCAGAAAAACACCAAGTCACTAATATTTAGAATCAACGTACTTTGATTGGTAATTAATATTATCTTCTCTATGTCAATCAGTTTAATTGCTTCCCGCTGTCTCACAAATGACCACAAGACACCTGCACTCAAAATCATGAAGAAAATCATTAACAGCCACCATCTCTTAGACTGTTTAAGATGTCACCATTCATTTCAGAAGCACTGCAACTTACACCTGTAATATACAACTTTCATGGGACCATTTTACTGTTAACAAACAGTAAAAGTTTCATTTGACCCATAAAAGGTTTGTAGGCTCTGGTTCAGAATTATAATTTTTTGTCCAATCTGCAAAATAAGTATTTTTGTCCTGAAGTGAGATTCTAAGTGTTGGTTAACAATGCTGCTTTGATGCTACAATCAACACTGCATGCACTGACAAAGTCAAAATGAGTTTGGCTTTCCTGTGTAGCTCCTCAGACTACAGCAAACAGATTTCCTGGCACCTGTCAACTTCCTTCAGGTAATGACAAAGGAAACCTTAATGGCTTTATGTTCTAATGGTTCCCACACTTTCTGCAGTGTGGGGAAAAAAGGCTTTCCCCTACTTTCTGTAGGGAAAAAAAGGCTGTCAAGATTTTTTGACATCAAAATATGGAAGTTTTAATGAAAAATGTTGCAGTGAAGTTTCTCACATCAAAGACAGAGTTTCTGAACCGGAGAGCATACTAACCTCATTTCACAGGCTAGCTAGTTGTTGCTGACTATTTATTATCCTAGCAAGATGCCTGGGAGCTGTCTCCTCCTCTACTACTATTCTTCTGTCTCCACAAAGATTTGGGTCAAAATGAAAAAAATTCAGAACACAGCTATCACTACAGCTACCTCTAGTTTGACACTGCCTACCCCTAGGCTTCTAGGAAAGAGATGAATCAGAAAGGTGAAAACATCTGCTGCAGGAAATCAACATAATGCCAAAAATTTAGCCCTTTAGACAGTAAAATAAGAAAATCTGAGCAAGAGGTATTTACCTGATAATCACTCCCCCTGTAGATGGCATATTTACAAGGAATCACAAATAGATTGTATCCATCTCTACTGAGTTAAGCAGCAGTCCCATCTGCCAGCCAAGAACCATGGTAAAGAATTCTGCCCGTTCCTCCTCTTCGTGTCAAAGAATGTTCCTTCAGAGCTGCAAAACTGAATTATACGAATATGCATATTAACTAGATGAGTCTTTCTTTCATAAATGATCTAATTCATAATTAACTTGTAGTTATTAATATGCTTATTCGTATAATTTAGCTTCCAGCTTTCAAAAAAACCTACAGTGGCAGATAAGAAAAAGCCTGGGAAGCCAGCATCACTCCTGATAAACAGATCAGTTGAGTTTCACACTTGATGAAAAGAGGCTGTCATTGTAATTCATCATAACACCTCAGTTCCTAATGCATCCAAAGGCACATCAAAAAAAAAAACTTTAAGGTTCCAGCCCCCTCAAAAATATTTAGATATCAATGTTTTACTGCAAGGCTAATGGAGGAAGTGGCCATACCCCTGAATATACTTACTATGGTTTTTTTACAGTGTGGGAAATTTATTATATCAGATAAGGGACAATTTGGAAGTTTTCAAAGTTCATTTTGCTTCTTTAGACTGCATTTAGTGTTCCTTTCAGGCTAGTATTTTCCATACTCTACCTGTAAACCATGCTGACCAGCTGCAGTAACAACAACATGCTTTTTTCCAGCATATTTCAATATGAGGATTTCCAAATGTTTGCAAACAAACACACATCAGCACACAAGTAATATACTTCAGTATTATGCAAAAAAAAAAAAAAGAATCCATTTTTGCACTCAGCAATATTCTAGCCTATTTTATTTGCAAATAAAAAAGAGAGTCAGGAAGTTGAAGAGAACTGAGCCATTCGTTTTCAGATAATACAAATAAATTCTTTGTACTTGAGTATTAGTTCCATACTGTGGTAACTACACTAACTTATTTAATCAGAATTATGCAGATGTACGTCAAAAACCACAAGAAATTATCAAACATATTTCTTATCATTATAGAGCTAAAACAGCTTTGAACAAAACATGATTTCAAAGCTGCCTTGGGGTTTTTAATCTCATATTGCTTTTTGCTAATCCTACAAAATTTCCCAAAGCAAGACTATTTACCAAAATGAGCACTGAATTTTAAAAATTCTGAATTTCATCCACATGGCTACAAAACATCAGAACTGTTTCCACTCAACTCTGATAACACTTCATCTCTAAACACAGACTGAATAATTCAAAAGCACGTTACTATCTCAAAAAATTGTTATATTAGAAAATTTTTACATCATTTTTACAAGAGGAATAACTGAGGTGTTGAGTGTTAATTCAATGTTCAAGGCTCATACAAACAATATAAGAAAGCTTACAATGGATCTACAAGTTTTCCCAGTTAGAGACAATATTTCTGGTCCCCATTTGCAAGAGTAGTGACACTTGTATAGCATGTATGATGAGGCAGCTGATGAGTATAAGGTTAGGAAATTAAGTTTAGTAATTAGAATATTAAGTTCCAAACCAAAATTACCAGTTTTAGGCGTTCTTTTCTCCTCTTGCCAAAGGAAGAGCTTGATGATCCAGGTTCTGATTCTTGGCCTCCAGTTTTACCATTATCCTCATCCTCCTCTTCATCTTCATCAAAGCACCATTCAGGCAGCTCTGGTGGTGATGGTGCATCGTCTTCATCACCATAACGCCGAAATAATTCCTTCAAATAGTCACCTTTATAAATACCTGGCGGTCTAGCCTGAGCAAAAGTAGCCACAGCAGCCTCAATACTGTCAAAAAAAAATTGAAAATCATTCTGGATACTTAATTTATATGTCATGCCTTCCCAAACATAAGATTTATTGGGACTGAGAATTAATACAAATTCTGAATGGTAATTGCAAAAACATAACTTATATTTGAAAGTTCATGCTCAGATCAGTCTGGTAACAGTTGCTCTTGCACAAGGTTCTGTACAACTCTGTAGGCCCTGCAAATGTTCTCAAGTAACTGCAGCTCAGGCTGCTTTGACTCCTTATTGCAGCTAATGGTCACCCAGATAAAACTTGTATTATTGCTACAGAGAAGCAATGGGTGACACACAGGTAAATACTCGAGGACTGAATGAAGACAAAAAAAAGACCAAAGAAACATATCAACAAATTTAATGAAGAAAAATGCAAAAGTTCAAATTCAAATATGGCTACATTTTTCTCCCCTAAGAATTACCTTTCCTCTCATTAGGGGTTTTGCCACCAAACTGGGAAAAATCATCCTAATCTTTTTAAACTACTTATGTTTCCAGAAGTTCCTCATAAAAACACTAATTCAGAAACACTAATTCTGTAATTCAGAAACCTTTTACTACACACCTCACACTTAATCTCAAGTGCTCAAACAAATTGGAGACTGGATCACAAAAAAATTAGAAACCAAAACTAATAGTCAAGCATCTTTCCCAGTCAACTGGAAAACTCTCCAAAATATACAACAGTGAGCATAGCACAAGGATTTTATTGTTGCTGTTTTCATAGATCCTATGGAAATGTTTAACTAAAAACATTGGACATAATTGTCTCTTCCATTTATCCTGGCTGTGCAGAGCAGTAACGCTCCATGGATCAACATTTAGAAATCTTGCTAAATCAAAGAAAGGAGGAACCACAAAAGTTAGATGGATGCCTCTGCTAGGTTTCTTGACAAGCACATGTCTTAAAACTGGAACAAAAGCACATACTACACACTGTGACTTTTTTTTTCAGCTATTGAATTCAAAATGCAGTTTTTTGTCTGACCTGTACAGTATGGGAAAGAACCTGAGAATTCTACGAGGTAAATTTCCCAGAAAAGACAGAAACAGTATCTAAGAACCAGTAAGCTTGATTCACTCTTCTGATCTTCATAAGAGGAGAAAACAAGACATTTTCTAGAGTGAGACTCTCACATGGTCTCATTTCAAAAATGGCAGTTTAAGAGTCTGAGTTACTTCTTCCCCATTTGTTTTCCAAGACTCCTAATTACTTTCTCACAAGACATTTTTTATTTTGCTATCTTCCTTAAATTGTTCCACATCTTCTGTAATGAATGCCACTGAAAGGACAAAAAACCCAAAAGTGATGGGATCTGAAAAATGCTCAATTTTGTGTCTGATGATATTAGAGGAACTCTACAATCTTCTGGAATAGACGGCAATGAAAGCCAAAGGAGGTGGCACATATTTCAAGTACAGAAACCTAGCTGAAAGAAAACAAATTTCCCAAGTTCTAGATACAAAGCAAAGTAAAAATGAGTTGTTGAAAAGAGAATCCAGTAAGGTTTCTGACCACTACATGGAGAGCTTTCAGATTTTCAGGCCTTTCTTTAAATTAACTATGAAATACATCCCAGTGTACACAATACTTCAGCAACTCTACTACATCATATGCTTAAGGAATGAACACAGATGGGTTTTTCCATCAGGAACATCTTATTTCCTCATTAGCATGTAACAGTGCCTTGCTTTAAAGAATGATACAGCAAATTAGATTTATCTTGACACAATGCTCAGTATTAACTTATCTTGCCAAAATTGTTTCTTTTGCTGAGGATATTTTTCCCTACCAGGTGATATCTGGATGTTTGTTCTGTTTAAAAAATCTGACAGAGATGAAAAAACTTGATACAATTAACTTCCTGAAGCAAAAAAAAAAGATATGACTGTTCAGCTTTAAGGCTTTTCCCACCAAGGTTTGAAACAGAGAGGCTGCATAAAAGCAGCAGATCCAAATAAATTCAAGTGCCTTTCCTCTTCAGAACAAAGGATCAATTGTAAGTCTTATTATTGCATGCTACTTTTAAATGGCTAGATTAAAAGCATACAAATTTTCTAATTCATAGGAACAACTAGAATCATACTATAAAGACATTTGTGTCTTGTTTGCTTCCCATACCCAGCTAGGATTCTGCAGAGATTCAGCTACCCACTACTAATGGTGTTCTGTCTCCATTACTCCAATGTCTTTATTCCAAGTTTACTAACAGACAGCAATGACCTAGTTCTTTGCAGAGGTTGCATGTGTATGCTAAGTATAATAACTGTATGTCCCAACATAAGAAAAAGCTGCAACAGGAGCAGAATTTTCTTCACTTAAAAGTATTATCAGAACGCTCAAGGGGCTTGTCAAAAAACATGACTTTCACAGGACTCTGTCAACAAGGAAATAGTGTTTTGTAAATACTACCAAAACATGCAAAAACTATGTCCAGCAGGATGGTATGGAGATTGCTTGTTTTGAGGGTTTTTTTTTACATTAATGTTATTTGAAAAAGATTCTATATGAAGGCATCAACTTTTTAAAAGACAGAAAAATGGGAGCGTCTGTATAGAATTATGCTGTAGACTTCAGTCAAAAAACAAGCTGGAAACAAGGGCTTCATCTGCCCCCAATCCTTCACAAGTATGTTAGTCTGCTGTTGCTCTAGCTAATCTCTTCAGATCTCAAAAAAAACCCAAAAAACCTACATGCAAACCTACATGAAAAAAATGAAAAAGTAAGGGAAATAATCTCTCAGCAATCTCTGAACTTTACATTCTTACTGAAAATATGCAACATGTCATGGGGAAGAGACACAATATAATATATACACTGCTAAAGGCCCACACACAGCATGTACAGCTGGCTTTTGACCAACCAGACCTGGAATTCTTGACTGAAACAGGCTAAGCTACCAAGGGATGATAAGAAAAATGTTAATATGGGCTGTTGGCTCAAGATTATTAGGCAGCTATAAAATAACAAATAGCAAATACATTAGGATAGCTGTGAGGACAATGAGTGAAACATACTGAAGAACCCTTTGGCCACACTCCACAAATCCCCAGGAATTAACATTCAAAGTTACCTCCAGTCCAACTTCTCAACCAAAAAGGCACAGATCAAAAATCCAGTTCTATTGAAACCATGTGTACAGTGGACACCTAGAAAAGACAAGAAAAGGGCATAATCACTTGCAAGTGCTTTTAACAAACATGTTTAGTATCAAAAGTGTAGATTTGGATCCTTCCACCTTCACCTGTAACATTAAAGGGTTATCCCCCTTCCCATCATGGCATAACAGACCATTTAAGGCACATAAGCCTAAAAGGCAATTTATTACATTGTTGCTGCAAAATTAGCAGCAGCAAGGGCTTCGGATACTTCAGTTTATCCCAATCAATAGCACTACCTTAACGTGACTGAAATATGGCTAATATAGCTAAGATTCACAAATCTGCTCAAATGCTGGTCAAAAGGCAATATAATCAAATTCATTAATTGTGCTTTTAGCAGATTCAACAAGCATGACATTCATTTCACACCATCAGGCAAAAAAATCATATCCAGATTACCTTACCTCAAAATTGAAAGCAGTGCCAATAGACTACAATTCTATCTCAAAGTCGCTATTACCATGCTAAGACCAGACTTATCAATTTTGAAAGAAAAAGAACCTACAGAAAGAAAACTATACAACAGCATAATCACATTGAATTACTTATCTTTTCAATGTGAGAAAAAAAAAAAGTCTTCAGCCTGTATTTTACTGAACTCATCTCAGTGAAAGAAGGGATACACTGTCAAATGCACTGGATTTTTTTTTTTTCTCTCAAGGCAACAGCACCATCTAGTGATAAGACCAGCCTGAAAATTTGTATTATTAAAAATGTCATGAAAGATTCAGGCAAAATGTTTCCTCTTCCTCCTACTTCATTTTAAATTATAAATATCATTAAAGTTTATGCTAAAGCAAGAGCAATTATTCTCAACATATGTTTCAGTTGTTACCATACAATCATAAAATCATTAGGTTGGAAAAGACCCTTAAGTTCATTGAATCCAACTCATCACTGCCAAGTCCACCAACTAAAACGTGTCCCTAAGTGCCACATCTACACAGCTTTTAAACAATTCACTTGATGCATGTTCAAACAAAATGGGAATATAAATTTTTTCAACCAGAGATCCAAAAAGTACCCACAAAGAGTAGGCTGATAAAAAAAGAAACAAACAACTTTATGTGGGTAAACAGAAGGATGTGCCAACCATAACAGGATCAGGTTTTGTGCCTGCCCCACCAAGCTTCCCTTCTTAATAAAGCAAGGCAAAAATTATTCTGAATTTCTTGGATTCATCATTTCTAACCTAAAATACTAAAAACTGTGTGTCTTGCATCAAATTAATTTTAGCTTCCTTATAGAATTTGTTCCTAGCAATCATTTCTTCTTTGTTTTCTGCTGAAGCAAAATTTTTGCATGTTGCTTCCTTAAGGTTGGCAGGCATACTCCTGTCCTTCATGCTGCAAAAATCATTTCCTTCCTATTTTGTTCTAGATTAATCAAAAATTCTGATCATTATCATTCATATTTCAGTCTCTTTTTATATCTAATCTTGACAGTGAAAACAAAATTGCACACAATTGCTATCAATAAGTCCTGCAGCTGTTACTGCTACCAAGAAGGTTAAGTTAATAATTTTATACACATGACAAAGATAAGAAGTATCTCAGCATGAGACCAATGGCTTAGAAGAGGAAGATCACATAGGGTGCAGTACGAACACTGCTGTAGACTGCTTTTGCTTCTGATAAAAATATCCTCCACACCAGTCCCTCTGATGCTCTGTCAGAGGAAACAAGTACCAAAAATGAGAAATTTCAGTAATTCATAGAAGGAAAATGGAAAATCCCAACATTTTGCTTTTACTATGAAAGCCTAAACATGTTATTCAAAAGTTTAGTCAACATACTATCTTCTCCTTGACTTTTTCTAATTGACTTTTTCCTCCCCTAGAGGTGAAATACCTAAATAATGCCAAAACATTCCAAAATTCATTGAGACAAAAAGTTAGCAATTCGACACTAAAAATAGCATAAGTTGAAATACCAGCTAAATGGGTCTGATATTTATAGGATATCATCATGCACTATATAAACTGATGATCATAACCACCATTTCAAGTTCTCAAATATTATTGGAGGACCAAGTGGAAGAACTGCAAAAGAAAAGTGAAAATGAGGAATTGCTAAATGAAAGTGAGTGAGATCAGTCACCAACAATATCTTGGTTCTGGTTCAAGTTTTGAAATTCTGTTGGCAACTGATCCCACTCGCAGCCATTTAGCAGTTCCTCATTTTTCATACCACATAGCTGTGTTACAGGTCAGAAAACAGAACATAGGTCTCTGTGCTGGTTTCAAATAGGGCAGAGTTCATTTTCTTCACAGTGGCTAGAATGGGGCTATGTTTTGGATTTGTCCTGAACACACAGTTCAGAATACAGAGATGTTTTTGTTATTGCTGAGCAGGGCCTACAGAGAGCCAAGGCCTTTTGTGCTTCTCTACAGCCACACTGGGGAGGAGGCTGGGGGTGCCTGGGAGGCTGGGAGGAGACACAGCCACAGACAGGTGACCCCAAATTACCAAAAGAACATTCCAGACCATGTGACAGTGTGCTCAGCACATAAAGTGGGGTAAAGATGGAGGAAGGGGGGCATATTTGAAGTGATGGTGTTTGTCTTCCCAAGTCACTGTTACAGGTGATGGGGCCCTGCTCTCCTGGAGGTGGCTGAACACCTGCCTGCCCAGAGAAAGCAGGGAATTCTTCCTTGTTTTGCTTTGCTTGTGTGCATGGCTTTTGTTTTCCCTCCTAAACTGTCTTTATCTCAATTTGTGAGTTCTCTACCTTTTACTCCTCTGATTCTCTCCCTGATCCCACAGGTCAGGGAGCGAGGGATCGGCCACATAGGGCTTGGCTGCTGGATGGGGTTAAACCTCAACACTCTCAAATTAAACTGCATTCTGTGTGCTATAAAGAAGTAATAAAGTAAAGTACCTAAAAGAAAACCATGTGAAAAAATGTGTGACCACATTAAACCTCTCAAGTACTAAAAAAAAAAAAATTGTCAGTGGTATCCTGGGACAGAAGAAAAAGCAATGGCAACAAATTGAAATACAATAAATTCTGTTTCAACTTGAGAAAAAACACCTGCACACTGTAAGGGTTAGCAAACACTGGAAGAGGCTGTCAGAAGAAACTGCAGTCTCCAAGCTTAGAGGATGGTCAAAAGCCAAATGGGAATAGTCCTGAGGAAGCTGCTTTAGCTGGCCTTGCTCTAAAGAAGGGCAACTGAGTAGCTGATTTCCACAGGTCCCTTCCAACAACTTCAGCTATCCTGCATGAATCCTCACTACAAAAACATACCAGCTTAGTACATCAAGCTCTTAGCAATGACACCTGCACAAACAACTGTTCCATGTACTTTTAAGTTGCACACAGACTACAATTCAAGACAGTTGCAAAATTATCATCCAAGAGCATGGAGAACAACACCCATTCTGACTCTGGAAACTCACCTGTGAAGTAATTTCTTATCTCTGACAGTTTGCAAACAGAGATGAACATTAATATGATTAACAAAAACAGTTTTAACTAGAACTAAAAGGGACACAAATTCCACTGAGAACTTATTTCTCTCTGGGTAGAAAAAAGAAGTATGCTTAAACCATTTAAATATTCACTTCAAGACAGTATACCACAGAAGAAAAAATTAGCCTAATATCTATTACCAGTTTTGTAAGATTTACTAAAGAATCTCTGATAATTCAGTTACCAAATATGACTTCAAGTAAGCCAGACCAACAAATGTCAAACAATACGTAACTTGCTTTTGTACCAGCACAAGTTACAAAACCAAAGTGCAAGTTTCATGCATTTCTGGACAGCTCTTATGCCTGTATAATTTTCTGCATTAAGTCAACAGCTGTAATCAAATTCATGGATGAAGAAACATACTACTTTCTGTAAAACACAGAAGCATACTGGTTTCTGCAGTTAAAACCCATCAAAGTTATATATGCATAAACACTGTACTGAGTAAACTCCTTTGCTTAGATTTCTAAGAATAAGAGATTGCAGTCATGAGTAAATATGAAATAAAGTAAGAGTGCAAACTACTGATGGGTATCAGATGGATATAAGATGTACCTATAAGCTCTGAAGGATTTTTATCACTGAAGTGTTCACATACACGGATAAAAGTTTCTGTATTCTCAGGTGTAGGGCACTCACCATGCCTGAAAAACACAAGAACACATGGATTAGGAGACAACTGGGGGAAAGGGAAGAAGAGAAAAAAAAGAAGAATTTCTTTAGTGTGATCTTTCAAATTAAAAGGCAAAGAAATAATTAAAAAGCACACACAACTTACCCTTTACACTGGAGCTTTATATATTTAATTCCCTCTTTCTCTATATCATTTCTGTCATAGAATCTAGTGGTGTTGGTCAAGTCTACCAGTAAACCCATTTTAACCTAAAAAAACAAAAACAAAAACAAATTTAAAATAAATTTATATATGTGGTTCAAATACCAGTGCACAGATATTAAGCAAATAATAACATCCAAATGAAAAGCTACAGGCTACATTTGTGAGTTTAAAAATTACTAAATATTACATTTTTTCATAAAATCTGTATTTTAACACCATCACAGACATCTGTTTCTTTGTGAAAGCTGGTGTCTAAATCAGCACTAACCACCAAATCAGAAACTTCAGTTTGCTCCAAACAATGATTCTAGATAAGAAAGATCTGCTAACAGCAGGAAGGTCTGATAAAGAATTACTTTAACATGCCAAAATGACAAACAAGATGGAATCAAGTGCTCTCATGCTTTAAAGAGAACAATACTAAACACTGGCACAGTGAAAGTACTGGAAGAAAAATTAAATACTGAGACCTACATATAAATACATGCTCAGAAAAAATAACTCATTTTAATTTACCCATCTATTAGAGTGCAAAATGATGCAAAATAATGAACACATTCTCAAGTTTAAAATAAAAATTCCCTTTAATTCTCAGAAACATCTTATTTAAAGATAAAATGCAACACAACTTCAGATATTCAAAGATGCTGTCAGCAGTTAAGATGGTAGGGTCAACCACTCAGACATTGGGGTGGATCTGAATCCAGGCTGCCCTGCCCACTCTACCCTGATGTGCCTCCTTGTGCATTAACTTTCTTTTTCAGTGTTTGTTTTTACAGCTGTACAATAGGTCTTTTCAAGAGCCTTGTGGAAGCTACTATGTTTTTAAAAAGAACTGTGAAAAGCAGAAATTCCACCGGGTGCCACAAAATGCACGGAGTATCAAAGCATAGCCTACTGATCCTTGTTCCAAACCAAATTTCCAACAAGAAACCTCCCAGTATTACTGTGCAAAAACAGCTCACTAACACACCTGTGCAAAGAAAGTATTCTTGGTTTCCTGTCTTACTAGTGCAAGCAATTGCTTTTGGTCAAAAAGCCCAATGTCATGCTTTCACGTAGGATCAACAGACTGGCAATAATTTAGCAGTGCAGTTGAAAGAATTACAAAGTAAAACAGTTTCCACACAATTCAGAAAACCTAAATTCCACTTATAACTAGAATACAGTTCAGAAACAGCTGTTTCACATGAATATGTTGTTCAGTAGACCCCTAAAGGAAAATTTCCAGTTATCTACAGAGATAGTTTTCCATGGTATTCAAAGTTCTGATGATATACTTCTGTAATACTTATATACTTTCATATAATATTTATCAAATATTAAAAAGCATCATGATGTTGTGCCAACAGCATTAAGCTTTCTAAAGAAATATTCATATCAGTTCTGAATTTCTCATTGTTTACTTCAACTTTGCATATGGTATTCAGAATACTTTATTTACTCTTATTACTGTGTTTTGCAGCAATACAAACTACCTCAGAAGGGGGTCCACCTGAAAACAATGTTATACCACCTGAAACTTCAAATATGAAGCATCAACCCAGCTGCTAAATAGAGACTGATAGCATCCTAGCCAGTGATTAATTTTGTAGGAATTATACAATGGACAATTAATTCAGTGATTACTTTCCTCCCTGTCCAATCCTTACAGCATTTTGCAAATATCTCCAAGACTGCTTAACTGAGGACTGTAGGACTTCTCTTCTGCTACCCTTTTGCCATTATTACAGATCATTGCCATCATAGATAACTGAAGCTCGTGTGAAGTGACACTGTTCCTCACACATTTCATGGAGCAGTAAGGCAAATAGGCACCCAGTGTAATTTATCCACAGCTATAAAAGCATTTATGGCATATAGAGCATGGAAGGCCTGACAGCAGTTTCCTTGCTTTACAGAAAGCCTAATCATTTGCAATCTCAGTCCATGGATTGGCTGCACACAGCACACCACAATTTAGAGAGTGCAAAGCACAAGCAAATGATACAGAATTTTTTTTTAAAGCAGGGGGATTATATAACATACCAAAGTATACAACTACGATTTTCAAAAAATCCATGCAAAAATAAAACCACCAGCACAGGAACAAAATGAAAGCTTTCCTCCTCACTTCTTCACATTTCAGATATCTCCAGCTATTAATGCCTTATGCATGTGCTCTTCTGCTGCTGTGCAATTGAGTGGGCTTAGCCAACTTCCCCTGTATGACCCCAGAAGTTTCTCCTCAGACACTGGAAATTGAAAACACCCTCCCCAGGAAGGAGCAAGCACACTATAATACACTAAACTCACTCCAGTCTCAGGATTTTTTTCTTGCATTTCTTATTTGAGGAAAATAATTTAGATCAGTGATTGAATTTATCTGTGAAAACAATAATGTGGCTGAAAATTGGTAAGCAGTTTTCCTAATAGGAGTTCTGTAACTTGAGCATTCTAATTACCCAAACATTCTTTTGAGTTAACTAATGTCCTAGCTCTTTGTGACAAAAATAAATTTACATGTATAAAGTACAAACTGTACTAACCTACCTACTCAAGAAATATATATTTTTTTAATTATTCACACTGTCATCAATTGCTCCTGCATTTTTTTATGAGATCATGAAGACACTATGCCAATACTGGCAATCAGAATAAAAATGGGGCTTCCAGGCCTAATCAAATCAGTTTCTAGCATTGAGATTTTCAGCAACCAGCTCCATGAGAAAAGAAATCACTCAGGAAGCTTGTTAGAAACAATTCCACCCAGATGTTGTCTTAAATGCTGAACCACTATCTTCAAAAATCTGTGGTAACAGTAATACCCCTCTATTACAAAAATCCAGATGTAGAAGTTTCTGCTGAATTCTTGTATTTGGGAGCTAAATTACATGGACTTAAGCAATAACCAGTTTCCAAAAGTAATTCATTATGCAAAGTATTAGCAGTAAACACACTGCAATAAAATTAGGAGAATCATGCACAGTGAGCTACTTTTGCCTTGGGTGAGAAAATCCAGTTTTTGAGGGCTCCTCAATTTCACATTTATTTCATTGCTGGCTTGTTGGTAAATTGCTGTTCTACAAATACAACACTCTAATAACCACTACATATCTTGGCAAATAGAAAAAAATAATGTATTTTCAAACAGCAAACACACAATGCCAGGATCCAATCCAATGTAACAGATTTGACAAAACCAGGGAGTTTGAGAGAAATTCTTTGTTCTGCTTGTTAATCAAAATTACCAAAATATAAGTGGGGATCCTCATGCTACCAGTTTTGCTATCAGATTCTAGTAATCTGATGTCACTCCAGACATGACAAATTTGTAGCATTACAACAGAACTGATAGGTGTGAATAGTGGAAAAGCTACAAAGGCTCACCATTTCTTTTTTTGGTGGTGAATCACTAAGGAGGCAAGTATTTAGAAATTCTGAGTAAGGCTGTGAAGTTCTCTGTAACTTCAAAATAAATGCAAGATTTTAAATTACTTTAAACCATGAATAAGATTGGTTTGGGAAAATTTCCAGGTATGCCTATCAATCCAGTCAGAGTCAAAAACAACATAATGAATAAAAGAAGAACTCAAATAGAATTTAGATGCATAGACCCAAGAATTCTACCAAGAAAAATCCTACCAGTTCAAGCACCTGAGAACAGGCAAATATGCTTCACTGATAGTACTTTCTCATCACATTACTGCACAGGTACTTCTACCACTGCTACACTGAATAGTTCACCATCTACTTCATACCTAAGCCTAAATAAGATTCATAAAATAAGGATTCCCATCTTTTAGTCACCTGATTCTTCTGATGTGGCAGGTCTGATACTGTTAAACAAATTCAGAATTAATTTAACTTAGATCAACGGCAAAAAATAATGTAAAAAAGAGAAAAAACATCACTTGCATGATTCATCTCATAAGACAGTCAAAACAAATTGTGCTAAAGTTCTATATAAAGTTTTATAAACCCATTAAATTTATTAGGTAGTAGGCCTTTCTTCAACTAGCAGGCTCAAAATCCCATTTCCCCCATCTCCACGTGCACTGGACTGGTCACAACACTTCAGAGACCTAAACAAACAAAAAAATATCCTGTACAGATGTCTTAAATGAAGGCAACACCACTTTTTCCTTATATCTGAAAAGCAACACTTAAGTAAAAATTAACAATGAAAGCAATGTTTCAATAATTAGAAAATTTAACTTTACCTTCAGACTCTTTAAGTAGTTGGATAACATACTCGGGTGAAAACGATTTTCTTCAGCAACCTGTTCATCATATCGTGGTCCTAACATTGTCTTCAAAGGTAAAAACTTCCCTATGAAAGACAATCAAATTTTGCAGTATTTTATGCATACTCATGTATATGTACACTTACAACTTGGCAGTTTCAAAGCAACATGCTGAGCAGATTCAGATGTTCACCTTCAATAATAAATAATTGCAGAAATAGTACTACCAACTGTGAACAAGAATATCTTTTAGTTATGAGGTCTCAGAATCCACAAGTAAGTTTAAAAGTTTAAAGGAAATACAGGTCAGTTCATCTAAAACAGAGTACTTTAACATTTTTAGCTAACTTTTAGTGTGATTTAAGCAGTGGAGCTGCAGCACAATAAAATATAGAAAATTTAAGCTCAGTACAGCTAAAAACATGTAAATAGCATTTTTAAATGACAGTTTGTCACCCAATCATGTAAACATCAGCTTTGATTCTCTGCAAATATATCATGCAGTAAAGATCCCTGTAAAAATTTTAATCAACACCCTATGTAGTCTCTAATAAGTATCTACCTTCCATGAAAGAGACATTATAAACCACAGAGGACAGACAGATGTAGAAACTATGAAGCTTTATGCAACTCGTTAGCTCAGGTTAGATGTTGGTGAGCAACATGAGAAACATCTTCACTGTTCACTTGTCTGAGACCATTCCAAAGTTTACAGCTAAAAGGAAAGTTATTCTGTCACACAACCAACACTCACATTAAATGGTAATAAATTACAGTCACTTCAACTTGTTTGACTGTTAGAAAAACTGCACTTTATTGCCCTTTGCCTTTTCATCCAAACAGTTACACACGCTCCAGTCACCCTGCTTAAGGCTGGCTTGTTGGGTTGGCTATCTTCCCTCCATTTCCTCATTTCTTCAACTATCTAATTTTCTTGTTTCTTTGTGTTCCTTGTCATCTTCAACACTATCATTCAGCCTCTCTATCTATTAACCCTTCCACTTTAACTTGTAGTAATCCCCTGTACAGATTGATTATGCAAATCCTAAATCTACATGATCTTAATGCAAAAATCTATCATCACCATAAGTTTTGCAAAACAACATCGTGCTTGAAAGTTTTTTAACTTTGCCACTTGTCACACCCATACTAATAGATCTACTTCTCCATTATAGAACGTGAAGAATGTAACCAAACTTTTTTAGCCAAGGCACTCAATTACGAAAAGGAGCTGCACTGACAAAAGAGTCAATGGGTACATAAGAAAACCATTATGTTTTACAAGATGCTGGGAAAAGAAAAGAGCTGGAAAAGTGCCTGGAGGCTACGACTGTTTCCTGTAGCACCTGATTAGAGACAGAACAGTTGCACTCAAGACTCTGCTCTTCTCCATCTTCTAGAACAGAGAATGAACAGGTTCATTCCCTTCTCAGCAGCACACCTTGATTTAGCATCTGATTTCTTTTTGAGCAACCAAAATCCATTCCTGTTCACTGGTAGGAAAAGACAGACAAAGTAGTCTAGTCAGCACCCCCTGCAGCCTTTGGATACCTACAGACAGCTGTGGAAGTCATGAATATTTCACATAAAGCTCATCCACTATCACTTCCACAAGTTCAAACACAGATCTTTGGAAGTATTTAGGTGCTCAGCTTCTACAAATTCCAGTTTCTTCTTCTCTACCTGGAAATTTTGCTATTTGGTTTTTGTACAGAAGCTTGAAAATCCTCCTTCCTTGTGTGTATACAAGCATCTCATTATGTGTCATTAAGCTACTGAAAATCTAAGCTTTAATTCTAAGAAAGATTCCTAAACTTTTTGAGTAATATGGACAAGTATAAATGAAGCAGTAGTTACTGCCTCTTCTACAGTTTTGCCTTACATCTTATGCTAAAGAAGTGATGGAGCAACAACTGACTGCAACTCAACTTAAGCCTCCATGCATAAGCATTTGAAGATTAAAAAATCATATGTTGAATTACGTGATCTGACAGTACCAAAGTGATATTTTGCATGGATATGAAAGCTTCTCAAGTCATTTGAGTATCTAAACTAAATTATGACACTAATTGTAACTCCTCAGTAGAATTTCCAAATTAAGTTCAAAATGTAACTGGGACCCTGACAACTGATGATTACCTACTTCCACAATCAAGTTCAAATTTGTCAAATAGTTTTGGAAAGTGGCTATTAAAAAACATTTTCCAAATTAGTTACCTGTGTAACAGATGGTATTTCCTCAGGCTGAAAAAAAGTTAAAAATTCTAAAAATAAGAGCCCAGTATGTCAGACCACAGACATCAAGTGGATAAATCTGAGAGAAATCAAAGTGAGCAACGTGAGACATCACATTTTCTACATATACATGCTCCAATTTTGCCATATTTATTATCTTCAAATTTAAATTCTAGAGCATTCCAGTTAAAAATGCTCTTAATTTAGTCTAATTTTCTGTGACATGAAGCTATCAAGTCAGTATGTGACTTACATAGTTATGTAGGACCATGGTATGTTTAGATTGAGCATTGATTAGGAAGGCTAGACTGGGTAAAGTGACCAAGGTTAAGAAAAGGAATTTGAATAAAACTAAATTATAAAATCCACAATTAAAAGAAGTCCAACATCTCTAAAAAGTAAGTTTTTCACTCAAGAGAACTATGCTGGGTCAAAGCATCCATTTCACCTATGTCATCACCAACACAGGCCAGGAACAGACAACTAGGAAAGAGAGTAAAACACGACAATGACAAACCATCATCAGATTATTCTCCCCAACTACAACAAGCTATAGCTCAGAAACTTCAATCATGTTTGCAATAACAGCTCATAGTTCTGCATGCTACATGTATGTCTAGAACAGGATTAACTAACATGAATCAATGGAAAGAGGCTGCAAAACACTGTCTCTTCTCCAGTATCTTGCTAGCACTTCCCATGGATTTTCAGCAGTCATGAAAAGCAGGTTCCTGCAGAGGTGGTGATGCCAAGGCAGTAAGGCTGAAGCAATCTGATCACTTCAGATCTAAGCATTCAGAGAAAGCTTTTTCATCGAGTACATGACTGGAGTTCCACTATAGTGCAATAAATGTGCGATTCTGAGGAACTGCTGTACCATAAAACCAGAAAGTGGCAGGAAATTATCAGTATTTAAAGAAGTGAACTGGAAAACAATGGGAGACGTAGATTAATTGACTTCATCCAGGATGAAGGGTCCTGTTAACCTGAACGAACCCAAATCTCACCAACAGAAGAGTTCAGGGCTCATTAGCACTTGTATTGAGGTCATCTAGAAATCAGAGATGCCACAACAATAAGACAAGAGCATCAGGATCAAATGGTCGATGACTCTTATTCCACAGAAGCCACACCAACCTTGCTTAGCAACATTATTACTATTACGCTATCAGATGAGAATAAAGTCAAATACAGATGCTTAGAAATTGGATTAAACACTAATTAAAACTAGAATGTAGCATATCTGGGAGATAGTATCAACCTCAATAAGCCCTAAAAATTATCTCCCATGAAACTGCTAGATGTCTTCGAATGTAAAATAGCAAAAAAGGAAAGAAGACTGATAGCATACTATTACCTCTGGTGAGTTGCACACACTAAAAAACTAAAAATCAGGTGAACAAGAACACATCCTGATAAAGCACCCAAAGAAACGAACCAAGCACTTTCCCTCTTTTTTTAGTGTGCATTAACTTCCTGTGCACGATCACATGGAATGGAAAAGAATTACCTTGCAGTTCCTGAATAAACAAACACAGAGGCAGTGATGGCACAGCAGATGCCACACTGATGACCTTCATTCTTGCTTACTCTAGGTTGCTATTTCTGAGAAACCATGGCTCAAAAGAGAGACAAACAAAAGCCCCAACTAACAGAGATCAAGAACTTGCTGAGAAGAAAAATACAGTATAAAAAGTCATTAGTCTATTTTCGTCACGGTCAACAGCTTAGGCTATCAAATCTCTCATTAGATACAAAGTAATGCATGTGGCCATGATCAGGAGAAAGAGATAACGGAGATGAGCAGTCCAACAACACTGTTATTTAATTGAGCCAAGTTCAAAGAAGTGTAAGGAACTTGAGGGAAAACAGTAACCCACAAAATGAACAACTGATGTTAAATACTGATAAATGGCAAATAATGCATATTGATGATTATTGGAGATTAAGCCTGTTGAGATGTCTCATCAGGTTCTAAATATACAGCCATGTCTTCCATTCCACAAATAACTGCCATCAAAAAAATACAAGATGATGTAGAAATGTAGGGTAGAAAACATGGGAGATGCAACTATTAAGCAAATCATGGCACAGTGCCAGTTAAGACAGCACACTAGCAAGACTTGTGTTTTGAAAACATACCTTTAAATTATCTCAGCTAGGGATATGAAAAGAGTGAAAACTAGAAAATATTGGAGAAAAAAAAAACAAATAAACTGGGCACTGGAATTGCTTGCACTATAAAAGAAAGAAGAACTTGAGAAAACTGAAAAGAGCAATGCTTGCTTATCTCATACCAGGCAGCAGAGGAAACATTCATCTGAAGCCGGTATGATCGTTAACTCACAATCCAAAATGTGTGTCTACATGACAGGGAATTCACTGCCACTAGATGCCAGAAGACAGATACCTAGTAACAACCGAGCCAGCCTGTTATGAACAAGAACATCCAAGATGACAGCAACTAGTGACAAACCCTGAAATACAAGTGTAACACTGAAGTGCAACACTTTAACTCATTTTCCAGCTAAAGAGATCAGAAACACACATGTGACTGGAAGGTCACTGTCAGTCAGCCGAACAGGGATAGACTTCAGAGCCTTCAGGGAAAAGAGAGTTAAAAGTGGAAGAGACTGCACAGAGGACCAGCATCATGGAATTGGTCAGGGTGGAGGGGACCTCAGTGGGTCATCTGGTCCAACCTCCATGCTCAGGCAGGGTCATCCCAGAGCACATGGCCCAGGATTGCATCCAGATGCTTCTTTAGTATCTGCAGTGAGGGAGACTCCACAACCTCTCTGGGCAACCTGTTCCAGTGCATGGTCACCAGCACAGAAGTCCTTCCTACGTTCAAGCGGAACTTCCCGAGCACCAGTTTCTGCCTGTTGTCTCTTAACTATTGCTTGGCATCACTGAGAAGAGCCTGGCTCAATCTTCCTGACACTACTTTTTAGATATTTACACACATTAACACGGTCCCTTCTCAGTGGCCTCTTCTCAAGGCTGAACAAGCCCAGCTCCCTCAGCCTTTCCTCATAACAGAGATGCTCCAGGCCCCTGGCCAACTCAGGAAGTCCAGTATGGCACCTTACGCATGTCTGGCTGTCGCCTCTCTCATTAGATGTGACAGACAGAAGTTTTAGCCCGAAACTGAACCAGTGTGAAGCGAGAGCCTAGCACTAAGGCTCCGGGGAGCAGCAGAGGGCCCGCACCCGGCTGGGCAGTCGGGAAGAGTCCGTGTCAGAGCGGGGCACCGGCCGAAGGCAGCGCGAGCCCGGCGCTGAAGGCAAAGCGCTGCTGCGGGCTGGTTTAAGGAGAACAGCCGCCCAGCGGGAGCCCGCTCCGGGACAAACACCGGCCAGGAGCTCGGAGGGGCACGGCACAGCCGTGGCCCCGGGACAAAGAGCCCCGGCCGGGACAGAGGGCGAGAGGCCGCGGCGGCCCCCGGCGCTGAGCAGGAGCGGGACCCGCGGCAGCGGAGCGCCGCGGAGGGGAGGGGGCCGC
>VZRZ01007860.1:0-17186 GCA_013398175.1 Climacteris rufus | reverse complement strand
CGGCCCCTCGCCCGCGGCGCCTCCATTCAGACCCGGCTCCGCCTCGGCCGCCGCCGCACACGGAGCGCCGGGAGCCGCTTCCGCTTCCGGGGCTGCGGGACAGGGGTGGTGCCCGGCCGGGAAGAGGGCAGCCTGAAGCAGGGCTCCGCAGCCTGGGAAGGGGGGTGGGCTGGGAAGGGAGGCAGTCACGAACTCCCACGACTTCTCTTTGCCCAGAGAAGGGTCACAAAGCTGGTGAAGGGTCTGGAGCACAAGTCCTTGAGGAGCGGCTGAGAGAGCTGGGGGTGTTTAGCCTGGAAAAAAGGAGGCTCAGGGGGAACCTTATCGCTCTCTACAAGTTCCTGAAAGGAGGGTGTAGCCAGGTGGGGGTCGGTCTCTTCTCCCACGCAGACAGAGACAGAACAAGAGGACATAGTCATCATCTGCACAGCGGAGGTTTAGGCTGGATATCTGGAGGAATTTCTTCACAAGGATGATTAGACATTGGAGATGGGCTGCCCAGGGAGAGGGTGGAGTCACAGTCCCTGCAGGTGTTTAAGGAAAGACTGGATGTAGCTCTCAGTGCCATGGTGTGGTTGGCATGGTGGCGTTTGGTCATAGGTTGGACTCGATCTCAGAGGACTTTTCCAACCTAATTGTCTCTGTGAATCTGAGCGAGCACCTTGGAGCCACTACAGGAAAGCAACAGCAGCTCAGTTGGAAACAGAGCTGTGGGGATCGCTTGTGCCAAAGGAACAGCCAGGAAAGGCTGCTGTGCATGTAAAGGGTTTGCAGGGGACACTGAGCAGGTGCTTGAAAGAGAAAGCAACCCATGGCTACTGAAGTAGCAGGCTATGTCAGGTTCAGAAAATGGCATGAGCTGAAAACAGCTGGAGGCTTGGATAGACATTATTCTCCTGCTTTTAGCTTTTGCTGGATGTTCCCTTATAGCCAGAAGTGGAGGTGGAAATAGGGGGAATCCTTGCTCCAGCTAATAGTGCAGCTTTTCTAGTCTGGATGTAACAGGCTTGCAGAGATAGCTCTGTTCTGGGCCCTCTGTTTCTCTTGTGAAAAAGCACACCCAGGAAGATGGCATGCAGATAGGTATGCTTAACAAAAACTCTGTTTCCACACAGAATGCCAGTGAAAAGTCTCCACAGGCTTTAAGAGGTCTATTATGTGGAGTCAGCTGAAGAACTGTAGCCTGGCAGTGTTTGTCCATGTGAAAAGAATATTGAAGGTGTGGCTTTGTTTAACTCCTGTAGCAACTAAGCCCATGCAGCCACTTGCTTGCTCCCCCCTGTAGTGGGATGGGGGAGAGAATCAGAAGGGTAAAAGTGAGAAAGCTCATGGCTTGAGATAAATAAATGAAACATAAGGAATTCATTTACTATTTCCCATTGGCAGGCAGGTATTTAGCCATTTCCAGGAAAGCTGGGATTTATCATTCGCAACTGTGACTTGGGAAGAAAAACACCATAACTTCAAATGTCCCCTCCTTCCTCCTCCTTTTCCCATTTTTTATTGCTGAGAACAACTGGGTTATGGGTCTGGGATATCCCTTTGGTCAGTTGGGTTCTGCTGTACCAGCTGTTCCAGCTGTGTCCCCTGCCAAGCTGCTATGCACCCCCAGCCTGCTCAGTGTCAGGGCAGCACAAGAAGCAGAAAAGGTCTGTGCTGTGCTAGCCCTATTCGGCATTAGCTAAAACATCTCAATGTTCCCAACACTGTTTTAGTCACAAATGCAAAATGCAGCACCCCAGAAGCTACTACTAAGAAAATTAACTCAGCCAAAACCAGTCCAGTGGCTTCAGTGAAGCATTAGGAAACAACAGCAATAGATCATGTTTGTACCTAATTTTCCAGTTACTTACGTTTCAGTACTGTTCTGTCTGGACTTTCTAAGCCAGGACACATAAACCCAGGTGTGCTGCCTCTGCAAGTCAGTAGGTGCCACAGCTTGCAGAACTAACCAGTGTTGTGTGTACAGATACAACAGGAAGCCCTTAGGTTCTATGAATACATTAAAACAATGGAAATCATTCCATCTGTCTAGAATTTATTACAAACTTCATTACACGGTTACCATGTTTCCTTCTGCATTTTATAACTAGAATTTATTAGACACAGTTTCTTACCTAGAATATCCTCTCATAGTAATTGACGTATTCAGTTAAGTAGTTTGCATAACTGAGTCATTAGGTTCTCATACTATGTTAGAAGTTTCTAAATTTTGTCTTCTAAGGCTTTTGTCATTATCAGATACTAATCATCTCATCCTAGCTAAAACTGAAAGTCTTGCTACAGTGAAAGACTAATCATATTATTTTCCCTAACTGCTAAATGCACTTCCATTAAAGTAATACTTTATGATGTTTGAAATAAGGTGCTGATTTTTCCTGTACAGAACAAACAAGCAACAGTCAGACACCAGGTGGTGCCGAAGACCAGCCAGAAAAGAAAGTGAAACTGGAGTGTGAGGCATGTTCAGAAAGAGCCAGAAGCAAAGAGCAGCTGCAAGATACTCAGTATCTGATTTCACTAAATTGGGAGCAACCCACAGTAACGTCAGCAGTATGGCAAAATTAAGAGCAAAATCATTTGCAGAGGGCAAGATTACTTCAAAAAGATGTCATGCATGAGCAGTAATCTGTTCTTGTAACCTAGATTTAAGATTCTGATATGCTTTTAAACAAGCATAAGAGAATCAGAAATATTTTATATATGTAATATATCGTTAAACTGGGAGGAGATATTTTATTTAGCAATGCACAAGGTAAATAATTACTTACAGCTGATGTTACACGTTATATGCATATATAGTTTACACTGGAGTTTTCCATTTTATACACTTTGAAACTGATGGGCATAAGGTGATGTTTGCATGAGGTATCAAACACTCTTTGTGAACACCCATGTCCTGCTCACCTTTGTGACATTATTAACAGCTAATTGGACTCTTCTGATGTACCAGCAGAGGAATCCAAGTCCCTCAGGTCTTCCTGTGACTTTCCAAAGCTGACATGGCTGTGTCTGAACAAGGAGCGTGAGAGTGGCTGTAGTGGTCATTTCAAGTATTGCTTTGAGAAAACAACTGCAAAGTGTTCATAGTCTGTTAATAACATTTCCTCAATTTTCGTTTATCTTAGAGGTATTTAGATGCTTGTACACTTACTCTGGTTTCTGCTCACCAATTTTAATCCTTTTCCTGGCAGAGCAAACACTACAATCAAGAAGTCATCTTCCCAGGGTGCAGTTCATCCTCTGTGCCATGGGGATCACTGCTGTGGTTTCAGCTCTGTCATGTTATTTTAGGTAGCAAGGAGCTGAGTTTATGTTCTTCCTTGACTTTAAATCATTAAAAAAATACCACACTGAATCCCCCAAAAACACACATTTTAACTATTTTTCCTAATTATAAACTGAACATTTACCCAAATTGTTGCTGATGAATCATCTTGCACTTTTAATGTCATAAATTATGTAGCTACTTACAATATTAATGTAAGCTACTTGTTCTACAGAGAATGGATAAATTAGGTACTTTGCCTGAAGGAAGAACATGTGGTGTTTCCCTCTTCTGTACTGATTCAAGTCAATGACCCTATTATTGTTCTGCTTCATTATAGCATTATTTTCCATGTGTTCACGAAGTAATAATGAATGTAATAAGAAAATAAAAACATCCCCTGGGATATTCTATGAAACAGACATTTCTGACTCTATCTACTAAATACATTTCTTAAAAAAAAAAAACCAATAAACAGATTATTTGCTAAACTGAGATTGTAAAAGGATTTAGTTAAGGGAAAGTAAGTGTGAAAGAAACTAACTGTATGCAAACATGATTCATATAATATTATTTTTCCACTTTGTGGTTTAGGTGTTCACCTGGAAAGAAACTTGATGCCAAAAGCTTGTAAGTACATGGAACATAGAAAAACATATTTTTTATTTACTGATTCAATTGATTTATTCCTTGCTTATTGGGTTTAATGTTCATGGCAAACTGACTTAGGAGTACAGTGTTCCTTTATGACTGATTTCAGCATGCATGAATCTTTTGTGGGGATGGGTGAGTAATGGCAAAGACATATTTCGACTTTGTTACTGTAGTTGTGTTTTATTGCAATACTACTTATATTCTAATGGTATCATAAGAAAAAAAACAATTACAAATAGTAAAATTAAAACATAGCTTCAGATTTCAGTGGAAGTTACTATTATGGTTACTTATGGTTATGTCCTCTAATACATATGTAGGCTTCTACATTTAAAAATGTATGAGTATGCACTGACTTAAAAATCAAAAGAAAATTCTAGGAGCTCAACATTTTTTAAAATTCGTTCCTATTTATTTAGTGTCAACAAATATTTAAGAACGTGACTTCTGAGACAAATTATTTGTCAGGTTTGAAAATGAAAATAAGACTTTAAAAGGAAGTTATTTTATTCCTTATGTCTTTACAATATGAAAAAGGGAGGTTGAAACAAAGTTTTGAGTGCTATATATTTAAGAAAATAAAATGTCATTTACAGTGTAGTTCCTACAGACAGCTTTGAGAGAAAGTCAGCAATAAAATTACAAATCTTTAGTCTTCGGGACATTAGGGGGCACCACCACCTCACAGACTTGGAATGATGTAAGTTAAAGTACAGTTACCTTTCCTGTCCAAAGTAAATAGAAACAGCATAAAATAGTAAAATCAACCTCTGGAATCATTCCCTAGTGCAAGGTTATGACATAGTTCTTAATAAAATTTCAAATAGAAGACAACCCAGACATTCAGTAGAACATAGACTACACCCTCCTTTTTCTAAGAGTAATAAAACTGACATACTAATGGATGCTATACATACAGCCTGCTTTCAAGTCTATTTAAATCTTGAATTTTCCTTCAGGGTTTCATTCTGGAAATATGGCATTTTCAGCTCAAGCCTCTAAGGTAATACAGTGTTAGTGCAATCTGTGGAGTGAATCTCTGTATGGGCAGGGAGCACAGAGTGAGCCTGGGACAGAGCTGCTTTCAATCCAGGTCCCTGGACTGGGTCTCCTGCTTGTGGTAATCACCATAAGCTGTCAGTCTACACAGCAAACAATGTGTGTGCTGCAATGATGACCTGGAAATCTCACACTGCTGCAGGAGATGTTAACAGTCTCAGATGAAGACATACAGGCATGGCAGGTGATTTACTGCATGGGTGATTTACTTAGCAGATCTATCCAGGCAGGAATCAGAAAGATGTGTGTCTGCAGAGGGAAGAAGGTGTCTGTGCAGAGGGTTGGTGTTTTTCAAGAGGGACAACAGCTGTGACTTCAAGCACTGATTTGCAGGCCTGAGAAACAAGATGCCTTGCTACTGATTCTCTGCTGAAATGATGGTGTGTTTGATGTAACAGAGATAGGTGCTGGACTACAAGCTTATAAGCAAGATGCCTGTCATTCCTGGAAGACTAGCACTGGTCTCCCTAGTGTCCTTACAGTTTTGACCTAGACAACTGAGGCCTTACTCACATCTGCTCTGAAGGACGATTTTCAATGGAAATCGACACTATAAAAAATGTCCACATGTAACATTGAAGAAGATATGGTCTAGTGCATAAAATGAATCATATACAGTAGTGTGCTTTGAGTACAGATGAAGCAATCAAACAACTAAAATGTCACAATGACTAGCAGTAGGGCAAGGTATGACATAATACATGAGAAACTCATCTAATTTATTTAAGTGGAAAGTATGACTCAGTCTTTGGAGCTGGGCTGAGGAGTGACTGGATTCCACAAAGTAGAGCAGCTTTCTGTTGCTACACTTTCTAGTTTCTCTACTGCCTAAATATGGACACTTTAGGAAAAAGCTTGCCCTGACTGGAGGCTGTGGTTAAAACTAATGCTCCTGGTTAGTGCAGGAGGCAGACTAGGCCAGTCAGTAGCTGTTAGAGGGTTATCACTCTGCTACAGCCTGAAATAGCCAAGAGAGGGTCAGTGTTTCAGCCTACAGACCTGCATGCATGGTGATTAAGTTCTGGGTTGCTGTACTGGCAGAAATCTTTTTCTCATGAGAACAGTTGCACAAAGAAATGATTGCTACCCACAGGCACTCTCTCAGACTTTCTGCATCATAATTTTGTACCTGTAAATATATATACTATGATTTTATATGTGAATATATAGGCTCTGAAGAATAATACATGTATGAGCTATAATGTAGTACCTGAGGAAACACATATAGACGTGATTTTATTTATAAGGCCTTATTATACAAAATACGTGTAACATACTGTACAAAAGTAAATGAAGACCACAGTCTTTCTTTTGAGGTGCTTGCAGTCCTGAAAATACCCCAAGAAACTGGCCAAAGGCAAAAGAAGGGAATACAGGAAATACAAAGTAAAGCAAAGGAATCAGCCTGGCAGCCTCACAGGCCTTTTAAAAATCAAATCTGAATAAATATATTCTATACAAATTAAGTTATGGTAATAGATATATGGTTATATATATATATAATCAGATGCTCAAACGTTGCTCTTGCAAGGTTAGTTTCGCTTTCTGTCGGTATTGTGGAACAAACGCTACTCTGTCCCAAAAAAGCCTTACTCAAGAGAAAGTACAGGCAGGCAGGAGTAGTCTACATCTACAGCATCACTGATCTAGAGAACTTTAAGAATAAATTGGCAAATGTCATTTTAAATAATGATGTTGAATAGGTTGTAAGCTTTTGTCATGCAAGCATTCCTTAGAGAAAGAGAGAGAATTTTATTTTTGTTTGGAATATGTTTGTAACTTTCTATACTCTTTTCACATCCTCACCACTTTAGGCTTCACAGAACAGTGACATTTTATGATGAACATGATGGAATGGATTTCACCTCAGAGAATGTAGTGCCTGTGGTCCATTGCTGTTCATACAGCTACAGTTGGAGTCGAAGCCATGTCTTTTCACTGCTGGTTTTACCTGCTGTAACTGGGTTAAGATGGATGAAAAAAAAACCCCTATCACCTTATATTCAAACCATCACTCAGTATGGGTATGCAAATGTCCTTGTCCAAATGGATGGACTTTTAGGGAATTACTCAGTGAGATCAAGTTCCTCCAGAAAGGGAAGGAGGTAAGGAAATTACTCTGTACTTGCCTGAAATGAATTTCCTAGATCTCTGAGTAGTTTCAAGTTTTGGGTTTGCCTAGCAATCTCCATACACTGAAAGAGTGCAGGCTGTTACTGGAAAATGTTAATGCTTCTTCAGAGAAGTCACTTTGTACAGTCCCATATCTAGCTCTGCCCTGCAGAAACTGCTTCTCAAAAATCCCCTTTGGGAGAAAAATCTTCACATGTCCTTCTACTTTCTGGGAGTTAGATCTGCTAAAATGAGTTTAATATTATATATTTTTAATATAATTGGATGTTTGTCACAGACCCACTATGTGACACATTCTAGGCTTTCTGAACCTCACTGAAAGATCTACCAGTGTCAGTGAACTCAGGCCCCACCTATTTATGTTCTCTAGCATGGAGAATTAGAAAAACATGCCAGCATACATTGGTGCACAACAGCAAAGAGTCGTGAACAGAACTAGAAGTTATTTATTAAGTGTAAATTATTGAACAATGACACAGAGACAGAGAGGCTCAAATGACTATAAGCAGCATGGACATAATGCTGGTCATACACAAGGTTATGCTGTTTTGAAATAGAAAGCCTGTTTTTGATCATTTGTATCTCAGATGTGAAGCTTGGTTACCACAGAGGGAACAGGGAGAACAAAAGACAAGACATTTTGTCCTGAAAAACAACCCACTTCATTATTTTCTATTCTTCTCTGTACTGCAGTTCTATCAGCTTTGAAATGGGTAGAGCTGTTGCTAGGTAATCTTCTTCATCCACTTGGTAGCTGAAATTTCAGCCAGGCTGCAAAGAGTTTTTATATCTCTAGCAGCATAAAATTAAATTCTATGGCATTAATAACTGTTTTCTGTGCAACCCTGCTTCTGACTAAGGGCCTCTTTCCTGGGAGCAACCCAACTACCAGCACCAGCAACGCAGTTTTGTAGGCTGCGGGTCAACATGATTTAAGTGGTAGCAGCTGCAAACCCTCCCTGAGCACTTTCCTTATCTCAGCTGTGTGCATCTGGCTGGAACACCCTTTGTTCTCCACAAGGATTCCTCCCTTGTGCTGAGCAACTATCTGTGCAGTGGGACAAGGCTGGGAATCAATGCAGCCAAAAAACAAATAAGTCTTCCACTCCCTCCTTGCTGGGCTCAGCTGGGTCGAGTTGCTCACTCTGTTTGTTTTGTGGCTGAGGAAGCACTATGGATAAAGTCAGAGGGAAATGCAGTGGATGAACAGGAACAAGTGGGCATGAAAGGGGCTGTTTGGGCTGCTTTAACACATACCTGGCATTGCCACCAAATATCAAAACAGAGCGTCAGATTATCTTAGGTTTGTGATCTACCAAGGAAATTTGGGTCAGCTTTATGTGTAAAGCTGAACTAATTAAAGTCACAACTGACATTATTAATCCAGATCTTGAAACAAACATTTCATTTATATCTTAAAAGAAAAACATGGGGGGGGAGGGTGGTATTGTCGTGTCTTTTCAGATTTGCAATGTAGAAAAAACACAGTTAAACTCAGGACAGCTCTCACACAACCACAGTCAGCAAAATATGGTTATATCCCCTGTTGTTCCTGATCTAGCTATGTTTTGTTCCATCTGTTACTGACACCCACTGTCACCACAAAGAAGCTTTTTTTACCTTTGGGTGGCAAAACCACATGTACAAAAATTGGCAATTGTTTTCTCTTTTTTTATGGGGTGAGGGCTACAAAGGACGGTTCAACTACATTCATCTTCTGTTTAATGTCAAATATTTTCTTCTACATGAACCATAGCATCCAAAAGCATGATAAATGTGTATCCAATTTCGACAGCATTAATTACCTTGGAGATAAAGTCATTTCTGCCATTGAAGGAGATGGTGGCTGTAGTACTTGCCAGCCCTGCAGATGCATGGTGCTACAGACAACCCACCACATGGCCTGTTTATTCTTTCTTCTGACTTGTAGAGAAGCAACCTTGAGCCAGTCTTGCTGATCTCTTTCTGCCCTAAGGGCATGCCACTTCTGCAGCAACTCACAAAAACTCTTCTGCAGTGAGAACTCGCTTTCAATCACACCTGCTATTGAATAGTTTGCCAAAATACAAGTATTTCAGCCTACTAGCACAATGGCTGTGCCAACACGATGTATGCACAAAGTACATTTGTTAATTTACTTTCTTAGAAGTTGTTTAGAACAACAGTGCAACCTAGAAAAAAGGATCCACTAACCAGGAAGGAAAGCCGAGAATGGAAAAAAGGGCTCAGTAGTGGCATTCCCTGAGGGAACTGTTAAGAACTGGATAACGCATCACATAAAACAGTGGAACAGAGAAACCTTTTGATATGACTCTCCAGTGTTTGCATCATCATACAGAAGTAATACCTACTGTTAAAGATAGCTTATCTAGCAGGCAGCAGTGGCAGGTCACACTGCTGACCGTGCCTTGTGTAACACCACGTTATGTTCAACCCAGGAAACTTCTGTTCCCCAAGTGTTTGCAAATGGCTATCAGCAAGATACTTAAAGTCTCGCTTACAGATCGGTACAGAAACAAACACAGTTTTGTCCCAGTCTTGTTTTGTGAGCCAAACTGAACTATTTCTGAGGCAAAACATTGACCCTTGTGTTGAAGCATAGCTCACAAATAATCAAGGACAAAGAGCATGCACATGTGGTTTCACAACTGTAAATGCTGATTAATGAATGCCGCAACCAAAAATTCCTGCAGTGCTACGTAAATTCCAGTAGTCATCAACAAGTTACACAATTTTGCTGGTTTATATTAACACATAAGGGAAACATGTTCCATGACTCCTATTTTGCTGAATGTCCCGATCAGTTACCTCACGGCTCAGTTAAAGTGTAAGAAACAGACCCCAGTGTTTGCTTGGACTGAAGTCTTTGCAATCATTGCTGATAAGTATTTTAATAAAAATACTGTACATAATTATTAAGAACTGTGTAGCTGACCTGAGTTTTAACAACTTTTAAGCTTGATTTTTTACAGCTATTCAACCCAGTACAGTCCAACCTTAATTTCTGTTTTGAAACAGATGTTTTATCACTTATGTAGAAGTAGTCCTTTGGTCATGACTTGCATTTTTCCATTGTCTGTGCAGCACTGACAGTATGAATAATCTTGTTAAAAAGGAATTGATTTGCCATACTAAAGTATGTACACATGAATCTTAGTGAACAAAAGAGAGGAACTGCTTTGGCATAACCTGTACTCCTAACATTCCATCCCATCCTTCTTTACCAATATTTCTTTCCAAGGTTTGTTGCAAATAATAAAGATAACACATCCCATTGAGTTTCATAACTTTCACAAAAATATATACAGCTTTTCATAAAGTCAGCAAGAGCCCTATGTGAGGGCATGCCAAAATGAAGGCAGGCAGACCAGAACTTCATTTAGCAGTAGCCTTACTACAGTATTTACTTAATCTTTCTATGATTAAACAAAAACAAATAATATAGTTTGCTTTGGGGGCTTGCACATATTGCATCACCTCACTTAGTCACGTGCTATTTGGTATTCTATAACCCCATCCTCAGAGCTTACGTAAGCAGCAGGTGATTGATTTTCACCTCTCTTACCAGATATATCACAGCATTCACTGTTATACTAGTCTAATTTTGTAAGTAGTTCATCATATTTGTTTGCATTTGTTGGCATATTTTTAAAATAGATCAGAACCAAATAATAAGACCTAGCGCTTTCCGATTACAAACCTTTAACTTTTCTATAATGCCTCCTGTTTAGTATCATTATCTGCTATCTATGTAGTTTCTTGCCAGTGCCTGAGGGTTGATTTTAAAACAAGACAATTGGTGGTGCCTATTCTGGATACAAGAAGCATTGCAGAAGACAGCGGCAAGGAATTATTAGAAAGTGTAAGGTATTTATTGCGACATTTTAAAGGACAAAGGAATGGATGACATCAAACGAGAATAGGTCAGGTAGGCAGCAGAAGCCTCGGTAGGAGAGGATATAACTGAGTTAAATAGGATGGCTGGTGCCTTGGCAGGACAAGATAACACGGATGCAGCAAGTCACACAACTGAAGACAGCAGATAAGTGGGATCACAGAATAGCACCGAGAACTGATGAGGTCCAGAACAAGGTTTTGCCAGTGGAAATGCGGTACAGCCGGTGGCTGTCGAAAATGGTGAACGGGGAGGAGGAGGGAGGGGGTGGGGACACTGTTGAAACTTTCCAGTTCCTCTCAGCAGACAAAAGAAAGTTGATGGCATTGGAGCAGGAGAGATGAAAAGCTTGTAGTTGCACATCTCTTTCTTCAAAGAGGGAAACAAAACCTAACTACATCAGTATCATCAACTATAAATGGCGTGCGGGAAGAGTTTTGGAAAATGGAAAATCCCAGTGTTGCTCAGCGGTGAGAAACTCCCCGCCCCTTCCAGCTGAGGACACGTCACTGGAAAAGTCCCAGCCTGGGGAAAAAAAAAAATCCACTGAGTAAACAAATTGCATAGGCAGGGAAAACAGAAAGCGGAACAAAGTCAAATGATACTTCGACTTGAAAGGAGTTTATTTTCAGGTTAGCATTTCCTTGAGTGGCATCAGCTCAGGTTCAGACAAGAAAAATCTCATTACAGTGAAAATGGCTGGTAAACGTCACTGCTGATATTAGTCCATCCAAAAAAAAAAAAAAAAAAAAAGAAGAGGTAATTTATTAAAAAATCTAAGATTTCAACCTGAGATTTCATTCTAAGATTTCTGCTACAGAGTGTAGTAAAACGATCCCAGTGACAAATCAGATACCGAGGACTGGGCAAGTTTGTGGAATTCTTTTTTCCCTTAATTTACACGTGCTTCCAGACAAGGAAGTTGTCCTTAACAAAACCCTTCGTAACAACTCACTGGGCATGGCTCTTTGTCTTGCAAGTAAGTTCAGTGGTGAGAAATTTTCCAGCACTGTCTGCAAATAAAAAAAGGAAAAAACATCCTTGGTCACACTGAGACGAGAAATACAGTGTTGGATAAAACGCTAGGATTCTTACCTCTCTAAGTAGCATTCATAAAAATAAAAATACTGACATAGATTATTACCCTTCTCTGATATAAATCTACTTTCAAAAAAGTAATTACTTCATAGTAATTAATCACAGCAACGTTAAATTGTGGCAGCTATTACAGTGACAGCACTTTCTAACTGTAATCTAGGAAAACAGTCAAGATAGTTTTACCTCTGCTTTCCTGCTGCCCCAGTTAATGAGCGCTGCTGCCCCCTGACCACTGTACGTGACAGTCCAACCCTGCTAGCAAACAACAGCTGCCAGTTGTGCAAGTGTTGTGTAGACTGCCCCTTCTCCAACCCTATCAATATTACAATAAAATTGTGGTATTTTATTTTCTTTAAACTCAGGTTCTCTTGAAGCCTCCTCAGGACTCAACACTACTGAGAGATCTGTCTCAAGCACATTATCCTTGACAGCCAATAACTTTTTTTTTTTTTTTTTAATGCCAACCTATTCACATTCTTTCATATTTGGGAAGAGGATCAAGTAAGAGTCTTTGGGGGAAGAGGTTATGGGTTTGTTTGTTGTATGGTTTCTAAAGTGTAGAAGGGAACCAGAACTGCAGGAGGTTTCCAATTGTGATTCTTTATCATTTTTCCTGTTACAAGATAAGGGTAGTGCTACTGCTGTCACGACAGGGGGCACAAGGATGCTCAGGGCCCAAGTCCATTAATCACATCTCCAATTTTGGAGTTTCGATCATCAGAGAACAAAAATAACAAAAGCTTTCCCCAGGCACCAAGCTGAAGGGCCAAATGTGAAATTCAGTTCAGTTTCAATTCCTGCATCTGATGCAGTTACTACACTAAGCTTTCTAAAAAGAGAAGTGTCATGAATTTTCCATGTGTGCTCTTATGCATGGCAGGAGGGTCCAGGATTGGGCCGGGGGGGGGACAGAAGTAGAGACAGTGCTCACAAAAATGTACTAATTGGACTAATTTATGATGTTTATAGGAATGTTCTTTTCTCGAAGTAATTTCCTAGCAATAAAAACAGGTTGTGACAGCAACATGAACACAATCTGTTGTTCTTTTAAAGGTTTCTTCATGAGTATACACCAGTGTTGAACAGGACAAGGTCGCATGGCACCGGACAGCCAGAACCTGCCTTATCTTGGATGACACCTTTTGCAAGAGGTCTCTGTCTTAACACACTTTACAGTTTTGGCTAACACAGTTTGCTAGAATAATTGATCTTACTCCTCTGGAAAGCTGTTGATAATTTGGAAGCTTTAAAATTTGTCCTCTGGTAGTACAACCATGTTCTTTGAAACCATTTCAAAATAGTTGCATCTGTAATGCTAAGAGGTTTGCTTTTGGATTCAACTCACATGCTGTTCCTCACATTGGTAACTCAGTCAAGACCTTACTCATGGGAGTAAGTACCACCAAAAAGCTGTACTTGGCAGCCAAAAGACTTGTGTATTTTAGTGTCTGGCTGGCAGCAAGACACACACAGGGTTGATGTATTTACTTATTGAACACCAGATGAAGTTAAGGAACACTGGAAAAAAAGTCTTAAAGGTGAAATGTCAGTGAAGTTCATTCTTGCTTTGTGTGATCAGGGTTTTTTTTCAGTTGTACTAAGGTTTTATCTCCTTTAAATACCATAGATATGGAACTGGATCAGAGTGAGGGAATATAAAACTCACAAAAGAGGGAAGACAAAATGCACTGAATGAAGCAGAACCAACCACACCTTCCATCAGAAAAAGGATTCCCACAGTCAGATCTCACACTTGAAAAAAAATATCAAACTAAGCTAATTCCTAACGGAGGCACTGCTGGTTCTCAGAGCAGAGGAGTCATTCTTGGTCCAGCTAATTCTGCATCTGGCTTTGTTTAGTACTGTGCACATCGATTTATTTTGTTAATTTTCCTCCTTGACCTTGCCCATCGTGTTACAATGAAAGTTCACTTGGCAGCTGATAAGCAAAGGAAAACAACCAATTGTAAAGCTGAGTGACTAAGCAAGAAAATATATGCAAGCCATTTCAAGGTCTTGGAAAACCCAAACATGGTTTTACACTGCTTTTTGACAGGTTAAACAAAAAAGGCTAAAAGAACCTGAAAGTTTTCACTCTCAACATCCAAAAGCTGGAAAGTGCTGGAATAAACACAGAATATGCACAAAAATCCTGGAGTAGGATCAAAAAGGCAGAAGGCTGCAGAAGGACCAACTTCCCCAGAAGCTGCAGAGCTGCACGTAGCTCACAGGCAGTTCACACGGGATTGCAAGGGCAGGGCTGGCACCAGAGCTGCGCTGACACAGACACTGCAAGTGTCACCATTCCTGCAGCAACGGAGGCCAGCATGGACAGGGGGGCTGCAACCACAGCAGCCAGGCAGTTACACATGGAGATGGATTGTGGGGGCACAGAACAGGCTGGCAGCATTTCGGCTATGCCTGCCCCAGGGATGGCAAACGTACGAGGCAGACACCAGGGAACAGGAGGCACTTCAACAAGCTCATTTAAACCTGCCCTTCAAACAAGCTGATGTGTTCAGACAAATATTAAAAAACCAAACCCAAACAGTGTAATTACGGCTTTCTTCATGCTTGCAATTCAACTAATCAGTCACTCCTTTTTCATCACACGAATGACATCACTGACAGATATTACTGCCTGAGGACCTAGACTGAAACTGCCTCTGCAATCACATTAAAGGTCTCTGTGCAGATGCAGGAGCAGAGTTTAAATTAGTTTTCAAATTATTTTACCAAGTAAGAAACACAGTAAGTCAAACACTTCAACAACAACTAATCACTAACAATTAAAAACATGGAAGTAATACCTTTATTATACAGACTTGGCAATTTTAGTAGGGAATTAGCTTTGAGTGAAGGTGACTGCAAATGAAACACTATCAAAACCCAAGAGTGTGCTGAAATGCTTTAAAGGCTTCGCCTTAGCTTGTGTGAGTGAAGAGCGGTTGTGCATATGTGGCTACACAAATAAGCTTGCAGGTCTTTCCTGTACATTTCAACAGTACTCACAAATTGTGCAAGATCAGCCTTTGGTGCTTGCTCTTGGCATATACCAAACACACTTAGCAGAACTCCTGCATCTGCATGATAGACAAGTTCAAACTCTCCCAGCAATAACACCCCAGCACTATGAGGAGCATAGCTGTTCTGTGGTGTTAAGCAATCTCTGGTGTCTTCTAGGCCCATGGGCAGGAGCAGCCAAGTTCTTCTTCTGTCCCCTAACCTCTGCTAGGCCTGTGGTTCCCTTCCAGAGCCACAGGCAGTCCCCAGCAAACAGCAGCAGTGAGATGCTTACCTGGGCAGAGCTCGCTTCTAGACTTCTCCTGTTGCTAGGGCTGCAAGGCCACACACGAACCACCCTGTGCTGAGCAACAGACACGGCCACGTCCAAGGGCTCAGAACAGGCCCCACACCGGCACTGTGCAGACCAGGGGGGCATTAACATGAACTGTGTTGTTACACCTCAGTATTCTCTACATGCAGAAGCACAGGGTATCACAGTGTCCGTCCCTCACTTGGTGTTTTTAAGGAGATTATGGTGGGGTAGCAGCTCTGCTCATCATAAACGTGCCTGGCCTTCAACCAGAATTACAGGACTTGAGCAGTACTTCTGGCTTTTTAGGAGCCCTGGTGACCAGAAGCACTGTTACATAAGATCACAGTGATTGTTCCTCTGCTGAAATCTTATTACAGGGACATTTGTGACCTAAATGGATTGCTAAGAGCATCATCTAAGAGGCTGTTGCATAGGAACCATAGTGAGCAGACAATTCAGCTACTCTCGGGTCTCAGAGGAAACATTTACTGATACAGCAAGATCACTTCTGCACAGTGAAGCATATACAAAAGCTTCAAGTTATACAAATGAATTATTCCAAAGCACTCATTTTATGTCAGTCATACACCCACATAATGTCATCGCATATTTGTGTTCCTCATGTAATTAAATAGATATTTTCCCAATTGGAAAAAACCAAACAAAAAAAAAATGAAACCACAAAATTACAGGATCATTCCACAGTGATGCCATTTAAACTTTTACACTGTGAAAACTGTAAGGATTAATAGAGGCAAAGCACATTTAATCTGAAGGCTTTTATTTGGAACTTTGCATATGGATTTATCTGAATCTCAATTATATTCCATGGATTTTATATTCTTCTCAGAAAGCAAGTGTCTTTGCTATGTATATTGAATTTAGTCTTATCTTAAAACGGTGTCCTGTAAGGAACAGCAGTGTTCTGCGAGTTTATTTGCTGTAACAGCGTGATTCTTTCTTTTCAGGCACCAAGTCAACTACAAATAAGCACATATGCCTGTAAGCATCAAGTGGGTGCTCAAAACAATTTTGAGTGTGATTTTAAAAAAGTATTAACAGCTACTTTTAATTAAGACTGGTCAGTTTCTCCTAGCCCTCAATAAATAGAAAGCGTAAGGCATGTGGAATCCAAATTCTTTAATGGAGCTGAAGCTAGAAAGCACCATCTGCCATTCACCCCGCGGTTTTCAACCGGGACCTTCTCCTTCATCTGTCCCAAAAATTTCCCTTCCGCCAGACCGACACCGGCGATGTGGCCGCTGATGCCGGCCGGTCACGCCCAGGGGACAGCGAGCGAGGATGTGCAGCTGCGAGCTGCGGACGCCGTGAGCAGCGGGGCCGCCGCGGCGGGAGAGCAGCAGCCCCAAGCCCCCGCTGCCGGCACGGGAGGGGCGGCGGCGAGGCCGCGGTTCTCCATCCAGCCCCGGCGGCGGCGGCGGGAGCAGCTACTTGCAGAGCCCCTCCAGCCGCTCCAGCGTGCCCTTCATGTCGCGGATGCGCTTGGCCAGGGCGGGCACGGGCTGCATGGCGCGGTCCAGCTCCTCGCAGCGCGCCACCAGCGCGTACATGGCGCGGATGCTGAGGTCGGCCGCCTCGCCCAGGCTCTCCACGCCGTCGCGGTAGGTCTGGATGCAGCCGACGCTGAGCGCCGTCAGCGCCTGCAGCCCGCAGTGCACGTTTCGCAGCAGCTCGTCTACCTGGGCCGCCACCTGCCCGGCCAGGGCCACCACGTCCTGCAGCGCTCCGGGGTCGATGGC
>VZRZ01007857.1:1624-12546 GCA_013398175.1 Climacteris rufus | reverse complement strand
AGCCCCAAAACACAGCAATAGCCCCCCAAACACAGCAATCACCCTCCCACACCCAGCACGACCTTGAAATTCAGGGCACCCCCTGAAATCCCACCCCAAACCCTTCCTGTGGTATTATTCCCCAAGCAAGACACTCTTAGTTTGGAAGTATCTATTAATTAGTGTTAATTTGGGGTAGGGGGCTTCTGACTGAGCTCCCCCTACCCAAATTTTGGTCCACAAGGGACATCAGCTGCCCTCCTGTCTCCCAAAACCCTGGAGATGAGGTTTTCCTGGAATCACTTTCACTGAAGCACTGGGGCCTATAGCCAAATTGTCCCACATTGTGTTGCAAAAGCCACGGGGAGAGATTTTTCTGGATCAGCCTGGCCATAGTTTGTTCTCCCAATTTTCCAACCCCTTCCCCAACAAAAAATGCTGTCAAAAGTGAGTTTAGTAGGAATTTCTGCCTGTTTTGTAAGGATATTGGGTGGGTGATGGAGTCACTCAAAACAGCCCCAGAATTCCTTTGGAATAGGTTAAAATTGGCTTTTTAAAGTGTTACAGAGGGAAGTATGAGCCAGCAGCACTAAATGGTGTGTAAGGGATGGCCACAGGGTCAGGGATGCAATGGGAAAGCTGGAAAAACCAGCTTGTATTTTAAGGCCAGGAACCCAAAACACTTCAGTTTTTCCTCTTCAGTTTTCCAGGACGCATGACCACTTGCCAACCAGCATTCCCAAATCCCTCCTTCCAGCTTATCCCAAAAACAAGTCCATCCAGGAAATATTTGCTCCAGTGTTTGCACCTCCTGCTTGGGAACAGGCTCTAACCTAGGCTGAGGTTCTTTGGCCATCAAAGAGCAATGGGAAATAGATGGCTCCAGCTTGGGATCCATCAGGAAAGCAGCAGAGGGATGCAGTGGGTTTTTGGGATGCACCCCATCCACCTCCCTCCGAAAAAAAAGCATCACTGCATTGCTGGGCAAACCAGCAGGAAGCCAGAGCATCCCCCCCATGCTTTGGAGATGTTGGAATGATTTACAGGAATTTCTTGCCTTGTAAATCAGCCAAAGGGACATTTTCCCCTCCCTTATTGCTATTCCACAGAAGCCAGCGAAGACGAGGAGCCATAAAGCTGTCACCGCTTGTTTCAGCCAGCTGGGGATGCCAGACAGAAAATATTTCGGGTTTTTCAGAAGCCTGGAGAGTTGGGAAGGAAGAGAGAGGGGGAGGCAGATGGAAACCCCATCACTGTGATATCAAAGGGCCACTGGATCATCCACGCTTGGCTTCTCTTCTTTCTCGCATCTCCTCTTGGAAAACAGGGATGGAAAAGAGCAGGCACACCTGGGGCATATTTTGGGCCATGTCAGTGCCAAAAATATCCAAGTGCTCGAAATTTTAGGCTTCTCGTAGTGCAGGGATACTTCTCCTGGAGGCAGAAGCAGCAAGCTCCTCACATTCACTCCTCAAGCATCCCAAGCTCGTTCCTCAAACATCCCGTGTTTGCTTCTTGAGCATCCCAAATTCACTCCTCAAGCGTCCCAAGCTCATTCCTCAAGCATCCCCTGTTCGCTTCTTGAGCATCCCAAATTCACTCCTCAAGCATGCCACATTTTCTCCTTGACTATCTCACATTCACTCCTCAAGCATGCCACATTTTCTCCTTGACTATCTCACATTCACTCCTCAAGCATGCCACATTTTCTCCTTGACTATCTCACATTCACTCCTCAAGCATCCCACATTTGCTCCTTGAATATCCCACATTCACTCCTTGAGCATCCCTCATTCATCTTGCCCAATTTCCATTGCCAATCTCCAAAGCAATTCCTCTGCTGGATTTGGAATCTCACGCTCAAACTCCAGGAAAAGTATCCAGGCCCAGATTTTTCCTTCACAAAGGCAACAGCTGCTTCTTCCCTGGAGACTTTTTCCAGAGGTTAATTATCATCCCTGGTTAAAAAAATACAGTGCCTGATTTCCCACTTGGATTGGCCACTTCATCATCCAGCCATGGGAGCTTGTTGGATTTTTTTTGGTGGTAAATTAAAATTCTCCCGCACTCAATCTCACAGGTTTTTTCCCTAGGAAAAAAAAGCCTCTTTCTGCTGCAACAGGTCATTTCTGGATGGCTTTTTTTGATCAGGTCTCATCCCACAAGCCCTCCGGATCTCCAGGACTGGGGGTGAGAAGAGTTTGGGCACCAACCCACCTCTTCCCAGCCTGGCCCACCCTGCAGTGACTGCAGCTGGAAGGGATGTCCAAACCCCCAAACCAGGAACCCTCCTTCAGACACCTCATTCCATCCTTATCCCAATCCAGGTTGCTGGAAAACCTCCCTGAAATTAAACCCCCTCCACTTAAATTTCCCCCACATTCCGGGGGTCGTGCTGTTTCCATGCCCCAGACTGGAGCACCTCGGGAAGATTTTCTTGCACATGTGAAAGTGGTAAATATTTAACATTTACCAGCGTGGTAAATATCTAATTGCCACAAACTCATTGGCACGTGTTCCAGAGGACATGGAGGGTTCCTTTCCAAAAGCAACGAGGACTCGGAGCAGGTCTGATAAAATATTAAACATTTGGCAAGAGCAGCAACATATATAACCAGCAATATTTACATTTTTACATAACAGGCTTCAGGAGAAAACAAATTACATAAAATATAGAGGTTTAGTCTCCGTCATTTGCCTGCTCCTCCATAAATAATTCAATTCTCTTTCCAAGATTGTGTTATTGCTCGTGTCGGATTTCTCTAAGAAAACTGTGACGGGATTCTGCACATAAGAGCAAAGCCGAGTAAATTATTCAACGACAGATGTTAAAAACAAGACGGGGTTTTGGGACAGGGCTTTGTGGCTAAGCCTGGCTTAAGCAGTGCAGGTTGGGAGGGCACAATGCCCCTTCCAAGTTGCCCACAGGGAGGGTGTCCAACCCCCTCAGGAGTTAAAGGAGGATAAAAAGGAATCCCTAAAGACAATTTAGGACTTGTTTCATGTAGGATGTTTCTCCAAACTGTCCCAGCTCAGGCAGTGGTACCCACCAGCCCTTCACCCCTCTGGCATTTGGATCAGGAGATGATGCACAATGCAAATCACTCATTAAGATTTGTGTCAGATTTTAGGAGATGTTTAGGACGTGCATATTTTCCTACATCTTTCCAAACCCTCGCCAGTTATGAGTTGCAAGAAGTGAGAAAAAAATTCAGCATCAACCAGTGCAGCCTTAAAAGCAACACATGGATAGTTGTCTGTCCAAACCCAACAGTGCCTGTGGGATGAAATTAAGGGATTCCCTAAATTTTAACTATTTAGCTCACGGAAGATTTCTATTTAACTTGACTTCCTTCCATTTGTGGTGCTACACACACCCACAGGACAACTCCTCTGTTGACCCTTGCACATGATCTTCCTGGGAATAACGAGAGAGTCAATCCCAAAAGAATTACAACATCAAGACAACAATGTTATTTTTGAGGCCACTGTGCATTTTAAACAGTCTCAGACACACACACAAGCATGTAACACAACACTGGTTCCACAAGTACTAATAGATAAATACATGGGAGAATATAATTAAAGGGTTTATTGATAATCCATAGGCACAAGGAGGATATATTAAGAATAAGTGATCGATGCCAGGATGGCTCTTTATTCCCACAGGTTTTCCCATGCAAGATTAAATAAGATTAAGCTTATTTTGTGTGTGAGATTGATGGATCGATAATAAAGAAAAGCTCAAACCAAAGGAAAGGATTTTTCCCTGTTGATGCCTCCACCAAGCAGCTGGGATTGAGTGGGAAAACATCTAAAAAAATGGGATTTCTCCCCACACCGGCTGAGAGGGGGTTAATGCTGGTTTGTCGAGCCAGGAAAGCATTTTGGGGTCCTTCCAGAGGGCAAATGGTGGATAAATGGCAGGTTATATATATTTTGATTAGAAAATCCCTGCTGCCAACTTACTCCTCTTAAATGTTTAATTTCAAGCCATAATAAGTCTGCGGCTGCTTTTTGCTGCTCCTTCAGGCTCTCCTGTGCAAAGTTACTGCAAGCATCCGACTGACTGATCCTTTCCCAAGCATTTCCAGGGATAGATTAACAAAAAGAAGGCTCTGGATGTTTAAAGTGACTTACCTCCAGCACCTGGATAAGCTTTGCAGTCTCTTTTCCAAAGGTGATATCAGCTGGTTGAGATAGGGATGGGCTGGAGGGATATCCATGGGGGGCAACAAAAATGATGAATAATTGTAAAACGACACCTTGTGCAAATACTGTAAAAACAGGAGGAGGGTTGCTCACTGGGCTGAGCCAGGTAAAGCAATAAAACACCTCCAATTTCTTTTCCCCTTGGCTATCTGCAGCGGTTGGGCACCAGGCAGTCGGCAAACGCCATGCCGAGACGCCGAACGCTGCCCTTTTAAAATTTTGGCTCCACCTGAGATGTTTCTTCACCTTGGCTGGGCTTCAGCATCCCTTCCCCAGCCCCGTTTTGGTTCAGCCCCTGCTGGGAGTTCAACCTTCACCTGCAGCTTCTCTTCCCCAGGTTCTGCCAGCGCCAAGCGCCGCCACCAGCCCGGCTTGGCGGAGGGAGAAGCACAGAGATGGTCACAACTCCTTAAAGATGCAAATTGAGAAGCAGTCATCATAACAAGAGAGCTCTGTTAATTCTCTTACAAGTATGCAGATTTCAATGCTGACTTTTGCTAGGCTTATTTGTTTTATTTAGCAATAAATTTAATACCGGCTCCCTGAAGCAAAGAGGCAGATGGACTATAAACTTTGAATTTTGAGTAGTTTTACTTCCTTAGGTTCGTGTCATCTTTGATCTCTCCTGAAATTACATCTCAGAAAGTTTGCAGGGATAGAATTCTGCTTTTTTTCAGCCCTCAAAGCCATTTGATTAGCTGCCTTTTAATTTTTTTTTCTTGTACAGGTTACCTGAAGGATCTTAAATACCATCTAAATGATTCATATCCTTGGCTGCCAGAGTTATCTCAGCGAGCTGCTAATGGACCCGAGAAAACCAAAGCACTCCATAATATCTGCTCCACAGGCAAAGGAAAGCAAAATAAGTTTTATGCATCCTTTGGGGTGGAAAGCTCCTGAGATCAAGGCCCCTGGGTTGAAATACAATTGTGTCCTTGAGAACACAGGGCAGCTGCTGTGGGGCTTTGGAAGGACCACAAAGTCATGACACAGCAGGAAGGATCTATCTCCTTTTTTTTCCCTTTTTTTGCCATCCACCAGCAATTAAAAATTAGGTTGGTAGCGAGGAGAAACAGATGAGGTGCCTGGGGAAGGCCGTGGGAGGAGGTGACCTCCATCCTTCGGCCATCCATGGTAGGGTGGAGCCGTGAGGTGACTGAGCACTGGGATGGGACAAGGAAATCCTTTCTACCCCTGACCCTGAGGTGTGTGAAAATCCCAAATTTAATTTGGGGGATATAAAAGCCACCTGCCCTGTGCACAGGAGCGAGGGAGAGGTGAATTTAAGGGTAACACAGTGACTTTTGAGGCAAACTCCTGGCAGCCACACATCTATCAGCTCTAGGCCCAGCCAGTTCCCACCACCACTCGTTTCCCCCCAGTCACACACAAATAGGGAAGGAAATTAAATTTTTTTTAAAACAACAACAACAACAGCATCGTTTCCAACCTGCTGCCTGGGGAACAGCGGGAAAAAATCGATATATGTCAAATGAAAAAGGGTGAGAGCAAAGGTGTTGTGAGGAGCCAGGGTTAAAACTGGAATGAGAACAGCAAATGGGCCAAAAAAACCTCCTGCCTGAAAGTCCTGGGGTCTCTCCAATAAATCTGGGCCACTTCAGCACTTGTTGGTTGCTCCCAACATCCCACCAGGCGCAGAGTTGGCATCACTCAGCCCTTTCCAGTAAGGAGAGATTATGGACAGCTCAACTGCAATGGAACCACGAGGATGAACCTATTAGGGCACATTAAAGCCTAATGAGTGGCTGGTGATTAATGCCATCACGAAGAATACCAAGAACTAATGATGATGAGCCGATTAAAGTGAAGTGTCGTGGCTTTCATTATGGATGGCTCCTCGGTTTCTCACCTGAACGCTCCTGGGTTGGAGGGAAGGAAAGGTTGATGCAGGGAAAGGCACAAAATTTCCAAAAGTGATGATGCAAGGAGGACCCATATAGATACCATTTAAAGGTAAGGTTGGTGGGAAATAGCATTTCTTGGAGAAAGGTATGGAATATAGAAGTTTCTTGGAAAAACATTTGACTGTGGGCTTTAGAGCCTTTGGGAATGCCATTATAAAAGCAAATTTTAATTTTTAGCATCTCCCCAAACCCTGTTCTTGTCTTTCTTTTTCCCCTTGATCTTCTTATACTCATTTTCCATGGCTTCTTTACCTCCTTCCTGTAGCTTTGCCTCTGCTCCATCCCTTGCAGCACTCACAGAGGTCTCTGCAGCCAAATTTAATCTCTCAGACATTTTCTCTCCCACTTCCACTCCTTGGCTGGCTGCCTTTTAACCACCCCAACACCCAGGGGTGTTGACTCCATGGGGACACATCATCCCATGTGGGCATGGTGACATTAAAACACCACCAGGAGACAACTATAGGGCTTTTTTTTTGTAGGCTTTGTAGGGAAATCACTGCAGTTTCTTGAATTTCGGAGAGCCAAGCATCAAAAACCTTATTTGCACCAATCTATGAATTTCCTGGACTGAAGTAACATTGCATTTACTATAACAAGTCACCAAAACCAAAAATTACCAATTTCCTCCCACCTGGGAGTGATAGGAATCATAAGAGGAATCATAAGATGTGAAGACAGAGAGACCCCTTCTTCCACCTTCTCTATGTGCTCCTTGGTTGGGGCCAATCCCACCCCACTGTGAAATTTTCTCTCCTCCCACCAACCAGGGCCTTTTGGGGCTTTTAGAGGCATCTCTTGCTGGGATGGGATTTTTTTTTTTCATTTGAAAAGTGACTTCATATCCCATTTTAATATTTTTTGCATGCTGCAGGATTTATTCTGTTTGAAGTCTTACATCCTCGTTTCCCGTCAGGACGATTAAAATTGATTTCTGCCATCAGCTACAGAAAGATAATCTGAACTGGGTTCCTGCAAGAGAGAGCTCTATCCCCACTGGAGCCATTAGTAACCCTCTCCTATTATTTTAACTTTCTTTTTTTGGGGAGATGTCTCTTTGGAAAAAGACAACTCAGTGCTTCTCAGCCTTATGTGCCCTCCAAGTTGGGAAGAACTATTTAACCTCATGTTTTCCCAACACAGAAAGTGGACTGAGGGTTTTAAATAGCTCTTGTTTACGACTGCCACCCTCCTGGCAGTATTTTTAGAGAAGTAACTGGATCCTCTCAACGCCTTCTCTTTGCTTTCTCCAGCTCCACATCCTCTGACCCCACACCTGCACCTGTCCCAGTTTGTATCAGGGAGAGCTGAATTGGGATGGGTTTTTCCCCAGCGTTAAGGGGGGTGGTTCCCAGTGCACTCAGGAGGGATGTGGGCTGCAAAACCCTTGGCAAGCTGGAAAACATCAGGACGACCACAAAAACACGGCAAAAATAGGAGGGCAAGCAGCACTCAGAGACACAGCTCTTCCCACCTTTACTCATCTCTTAAATCAATTAAACCTGGAATATTCTAAATAAAAAAAAAATCAATTAAAATAAATTAAATCATTTTTTCCCTAAATCAATTCAGCACATTTTTATAATTGGTTAAATAAATTTTGAAATTCACAAAATCAACCAAAGGCTGGATAGCCTGAATAATCTCCAAAACATGCCCACAATACCCCTAAAAATATAAACAACATTTTTCAGGGCTGAAGGATCTTGGGGCCTCATGACCACGCTGGTTTGCAGCAACCCCCCATATGCAAATTTATGCAAATGAGACGGACTGGTGGTTCATACCACACCAAGGATGAAAAGGAAAATTTGGTCGGTTTGTACCAACCAAACACCATCCCCAGGCTGCCAACCCAGGAGGAATTTCCCCAAAAAGGGGGTCCCAAAAGGTCCCCACCATCCAGGAGATCCAAGAGATCCCCATGAGGAGGTTTAACCACCTTTACAAGGGAGTAATTTAACGCCATTCCCAGCTTAAGCTCCCTATCCAAGGGGCGTGAAATTAGTTCCAGCAAGCTGCAAATTTGCCACTAATAAAAATATTTAGCAATTCGCTCGTCTTTAAATCAGGAGCAGAATATTTCCTTCCGTGCATCGACGCCTGTTTCTTTTTAATTCTAATATTGGAGCGTCGGGGAGCTGCAGCCGTAAAACTGGAAGTCTTGGGAACAGTTTTAAATCAGTTCCCTCAGCGCTTCCAGCTCCACCACCCAGAGTTTGATCATTTATTGCTGTTTGATACTAGACTGTCTTGGTTCTTTTGGCCATCAGGATGAGCTGGGCGTGGTGGATTTGCTGGTTTTAACCCAAAAAAAGGCATTTTGACCCAAACCCACCCTGTTTTCAGGGCTGCTCCTTGAGGAATGTCTTAGAGAAGAGGTTTGATCCATATGATCCCATCCTGCAGGCCTTGGAGGAAGGTGACCTCTCCATCCTCCTGTGCCAAGCATTTAATTAGCCTCAGTGCTAATTGCATCTCTCTGCCAAGCCCATTTCAGCCAATGCCAGCCTCGGGATCTTTGTCACTCCTTTGCCAAGAAATGCCACAATTCCCTGATCTCTTCCTTGGGATGATGAAGTATCCTTCGAATCATTCCTCAGCAGGACAGCAGCTCCCATCCTCTGGAGAAAACTGAATTATTTGTGTCTAAATAAATCCTTTTAATTGGGTTTTCTGGGCCCTGAGCATCCAGCAGCACCCATATGACGCTGCTTCTCCTTATTTAAAGCAGGTTACGGTTTGAGAGCCTTGCCAGGAAAGGCTTTATGATACCTAGATTATGGATATCAAACACATTGGAGCTGGAATTAATCATTACCCCATCATTTGTCAGCAGTTTGATGAGTCCTGTTCCCAGCACAAGGGTCTGGATGCAAATGCCACACAGAGCAAATCAAAAGTCTTGGAGAAACCTGAATCTGTGACACCAGCAAACATCCCCACATCAGCAGTTATCCTGGAAAAAGACACCACAGGAATGGAATTTCTCCCAGAATCATGCAAACAACACAAAATTCCTCAATTTCTGCTGCTCTCCCATGTTTTTTAATTCCCTTTTTATACTCAGCTTTACCTTTCTCCCACTTTCTGTTACTTCTTTTTTTCCAGGTGCAATGCAACTCTGACACAAGCAGTAAATGGGACCAAATCCCAGCAGGTAAAAGCTGGAAGAAAAAGTTATTTTAGGCCAGTAATAAATTATTCTTTGGCAATAAAATCTGATCTTTGCATTCAACTGACAAACTGCCAGAGCTGTCTGCAAGGCAGAGCCCCAGCAAAGCATTTCTGAAGCTGGAGGAGGCTGGGATGCAGAAGAGGGATGTGTTTAGGGTGATGAGCTTTGTTGCAGAAGGGTTGAAGGCATTTCCAGTGAAGGTTGTAATTGGAAATATCACACCAATGAGGTTGGTTTTCCCAGGAGTTTTCTGCTGGTTCCTTAACTGTGGGTTTACCATTTGCCTGAAAGAAACTTGTAGCCTTGCTGCAATACCGTGTGGGCCATGTAAATAAATATTATAGGGATATCTATTATTAAATGTGTTAAATATTAAAGAGATAAATATATAAGCGTTTTGGAGCGTGTTGGGCTGCTGGGCATCATTTTACCTCTAGAGCTTGAGTTACCATCAGCCCAAAAGTGATTAAAACCAACAAGCAGCATGGCTCAAACCTGGCTGTGGGTGCTGGGGTGTGTATTGGATTTATTTTTCAATTTCTGGCCAGATATCCGGGATGGGGAGTGACCCACCAGCAGGATCAATAGCTGGCTGATTCAAGCTCTCTGCTGCAATTTCTGGAACTGGCTTCACATTGTTGGCATCAAAAAATTACCATGCAGCACCAAGAGATGGAGATAAGAAATGAAGACCCAATTGATGTGGGGAGAGGTGAAAGATGCTGTTGGAAAAGCTGTGGATGAGAGGCAGGAGAGAAAAATAAGTCAAAGAAAAGCCTTATTGGGAGATGGACAAAACTTATTTCTAGATGAAAAGCCAAAGGGTGCAAGAGGAATGGCAGAAAGAGAAGGGTCCAGTTGAAAACAGGCTTATGAAGAAGAAATCTGGGGGGTTAGAAATGATTGGGCTCCAAAACTGCAAAGAAATGGGAAAACAGAGAAAAGCAAAGGGAGATTCCCAAAGAACAGGAGCGAATTTGTCATTCCTGCTTGCCAGGAGCAGGAAGCACAGGGATAACAGGAGAGAAGGGCTGGGAGAGGAATGGCAGCGATGGCCGGGGCTGCAGAGGGGAGTGTGGGGGGATAACGGGGCGGGGGAAGGATTTTGCCATCAAATCCGCTTTTAAGGCGCTGCCAGCGGTTCCTGCTCCGAGCCAGCGAGGGCAGGTGCAGGACACGCTCCGTGCTCTGCCCGCTGGAGCAGCCGTGGTCCCGCGGCCGCCTCCGGTTCCATCCCCGCCAAACGGGGGGCCGTGCCGCTGCACGGAATAATGAACACTGCACAGAGTAATGAACACTGCACAGAGTAATGAACACTGCACAGGATAATGAACACTGCACAGAATAATGAACACTGCACAGAGTAATGAACACTGCACGGAGTAATGAACACTGCACAGGATAATGAACACTGCACAGAGTAATGAACACTGCACAGGATAATGAACACTGCACAGGATAATGAACACTGCACAGGATAATGAACACTGCACAGAGTAATGAACACTGCACAGGATAATGAACACTGCACAGAGTAATGAACACTGCACGGAGTAATGAACACTGCACAGAATAATGAACACTGCACAGAATAATGAACACTGCACAGAGTAATGAACACTGCACAG
>VZRZ01007804.1:49467-63318 GCA_013398175.1 Climacteris rufus | reverse complement strand
GGGGGGGGGGGGGGCACTAGGAAAAGCATTGCCAGCAGGTTGCAGGAGGTATCTGCTCAGCCTTAGTGAGGCTGCACTTAGTGAGTGTCGTGCCCAGTTCTGAGCTCTCCAGTTCATGAAAGACAAGAAGCTACTGGAGAGGGTCCAGAGAAGTGCTACAAGGATGACAGAAGGACCAGAGCATCTCTCTTTTGAGGGCAGTTTGGGGGAACTGGGCCTGTTTTGCATGGAGAAGAGATGGCTAAGAAATCTTAGCAATGTTTAGAAATGTTTTAAGGGTGGGTGTCAAGAAGATGGAGCTAAACTGTTTTCAGTGATGCCCAAAAATGGTATACGGGGCAATGGGTACAAAATGAACACGGGAAGTTCTATCCTGTGGGAGGTCCATCCATGAATATCGCCACCACCTCCTACTCTAGCTCCACCTCTGATGTGGGAGGCTCTTCCCTGGGGGGAGATTCTATAGGCAGGACCGGGGTTTGAAGCCCACCCTCTCTTCTAGAAAGGAGGTGTGCCCAGAGCATTGGACCTACCCACCCTTCTAGAAGTCTCAGTTGAGTTTGGTGTTTTATTGACTATTACTCATTGTACCCTCCCCCCCGTAGTTTTAATTGGACCCTGAATCCCTATACCCTCCCCTTGCTCTGTGCCCCATTGGTTATCCCCTCCAGCTCCTCCCAGTTCTCCCCTCCCTTTTAACTGGCTGCACTCTGTCAGCTCTTTGGAGTTCTGCCTCTGCTGCTCTCCCCCCAGGATCCCTTCGCCTACCCTGATAATAAAGGAGACCCTGGGGGAGACCCCCTTCCGCAGCCCTTTGCCTCCTCGCCTTCTTCCAACTACTTTTTGCCTCGGGCCACCCCCCCCTCCGTGTGAGCCACCCACGTGCATCCCCGAAGCAGTGGCACCAGGAGTGAGCTCTCAGGCATTCAGGGGTCGGTGCCTCGGCTGAGGGCGACCAGGATAGGCAGGTGACCTGCAACACTATCTGAATACGAAGAAAAACTTACTTACTTTGTGGGTGACAGAGCATTGGAACTGCGTGAACAGAAAGGTTGTGGAATCTTCTCCTCCGAAAATATTCAAAGCCTGCTTGAACGCAATACTATGCAACCTGGTCTAGGTAAACCTGTTTTAGCAGCGGGGGTTGGACTGTTTGTTCTGCTCCTTTCGGAAGCTCCTTTCAACCCAGCCACTCCGTGTGATTCTGTGTATTACTTCTCCTGCATTAACATCACCACAGCTGCAATTGTGTGACTTGATTTTCAACCGATACTCTTCAACTGATAATACAAAGGTGGTCAGAGTGGACATTCTACTCCAAGGAGGGGCTGAGGGCTCATGGTTTTTGCACGTGTGTACAGTGGACATCTTTTGAATAGAAATCTCAGAAACTTCATAACAGTCATAATGTTCTTCCTGATTACTAAATAAACACAACTTTTTATGTCACTGAATGTTACAGTTCTGTTCTTGTAGGTACAACACCTAAATTCCTACATATCACTTCCCTATACCATACATAGTAATAAAAGAAAGTAAAAGCTTTGTTGAATTGGCAAAATATTAGTGTCTGCACGATGCTCAAAACTACAGCTACACTGTCATTTAGGAAAATAAGTTATTACTTTTCCTGCTTATAAAGCAGACAAAAGACAAATTTCCTCAAGCTCAAGAATAAGCTGACCTAGAACTGATGGATATATTATATGTTTGCTTATTAAATTGTAGGACCATGCTACAGAAATTTAGAAACATTTTTATGACATGTAGGATGATAAAGGAGTATTTGGAATTTGTTTTAGTCAAACTACTGTTTCTAGGAGAAACTAGTCTTCTGTTTGAAAGAATTTTTTGATGGGATGGAACATCACCAGTGTTGTATTTTGTATCTCAACATAGCAAGTTTTAGTCTGGGACCTCTTGTGTGTCACTGTGGCAAAACTGAGAAAAATTACTTTCATAGAAGCTTACTAAGCTAAAATGTCTCCTATGAAATGGGTACTTCTCTTTGTTTTTTCTTTACTTTCAGTTTCAAAACTTCAAAGCAAATTCAAGACCTTAACCATATGGTTGCATGATTAAAAATTAAATGCACATACAATAAATCCACAAAGTAAGGAAACATGCTATATGTCTATCAGAACACTGAAGAGAACTAGTACAGCTTAGTATGATTTCAAAAGAGTTACTTTGAGTCAGCCCTCTGAAGTAATTATTTTTTTTTAACATGGAAATAGATACATATAGACCTCATAGATATGATATATGTATGCATGTACATATATGTTTCTAGCTGAAAAAAAATCCATATATATATTTAGAAGTATATCTATTCTTAATAAACACTGTAGTCAAATATTTTACCTGAGTGCTAATAATATTTAGAGATTTTTTTCCCATTATTCATATTGGATAAACCTGCCCCTATGTTAATTTTGAAACTTATGATCTTTTCCAGCAAGAAAGCCTTGAGTTTCCCAGGACAATTCCTGAACAAGTTATACCTTTTTTTCATCATCAAGCCTTACTGACTACACCAACTGAGGATTTAACTCACAATATTGAATCTTACTATAGACTTCAGTGGGACTATGTTGGCATCCTTGTTTTTCAATATCCCTGGGGACATAATTGAAATAAAGATATCTTACGAAACAAAAAAAATCCTGATGCTGTCAGAAATACAACATAAAGTGATTGCTACATTTTCAATCACAAACATTTACATTAAATTACCCCTTGTGGAACTATTCCTATCAGTTCAAGTTATTTACACATATTACCAAAGTAATGAACTCTATATGAATATATTAAACCATTCCATTAATCAGTACAGCCATATTACCCAGCATAATTTAAAAACTCCAAGCACAATTGAAAGAATGCCACACCATCTGTCATTGCTGTAATTCTCACACTTAAACACTCTAAGATTCTACTTAGAATCTACTCTTATATTCTAATTTGGGACACATTGTGATGACTCAAGGATTCTAGCTTTATTGAAAGGGCGAAGCAGCAAACTGCTTTTTCGATCATCAACTTATTTTGCTGTCATTGAGATCTTAGAGTAAATTACATTTCTTTTCATGTCTTGGTCCTAATAAACTTTAGGCATTCTTAAATAGTCTGCAGTAAATAATAGATTTTGAGTCCTGCTGGTTAAGATAGCATAAAAATCTTTGCCTTTCCCATCACAGTGTACATCAAATAGTACAGGACAAATATAACACTCCAAATGAACTTAACATTAGGGTACATGAGGGTATCTTATTGTCTTCTTTTTATACTTGTCAGCAGAGTTCTGGATTCATGCCCTGAAAACCACCAAAGGTAGTGATACTTAGGTGGACATGACTGCTCTGGCTTCATGGCCAGCAGGAGTAGCAGGTGACTGTGCCATCGTGTGCAGATGCAAAGCCTGGCACAATTTAGCTATGGGAATCGTCACATAAAAAAAAAAAAAAAGAAAAAGATGCAGTATGTAGTATGACAGCATCATCTTCCATCCACACCAAAAAAATACATGTGCTTGCATCACCCAGAAGATTATCTTAGCATACCATCTTTTGACTTCAAAAATTCTAAAGGAACTACAAGGCTTAACTGATACATAGTTGGTCTAGAATGACCTTTGAAATTATGTCCTTCCACAGTGTTTATGTAATAACAAGAGCACTCCACTAACACAGGTGCCTCGGGTGCTATAACTCAATCTTCCCATTAGTTCATTCTGCCCTCAGTGGTTTTTTTTTGCTACAAGGTACTTTTTTTGCATGTGTCAATACTTTCAATCCCCAGAGTAGGTTTGGAGGCTTGGGCTCTTTTTTTTGCTTTTGGGTTCTGCTTGTTACCTGTGGGCATCAACCCTATCTTTAAAAAGAACAAGTACAAATGTGCAGCTCTCAGAAAGCTGGTGCAGTCACCCATGAGGAAATAATTTGACATGAAGAGTAGCATATGAAAGGCAAAGCATCTTGCAGGGTTCCTGTTGAGCACTGCTATAGCACTGTGCTACAAAGCAAACTTAATTTAAAAGGAGATCAAAAAGTTGAATTCAATTAGAGTTAAAAACTGTTATACTTATTTGGTCTACCCCCTTCACATGAAAGAATAAACACCAACCAATAATGAAACTGAAATAATGAAATCTGAAGAGAGGAATGCAAACTACATAACAAACCTGCCATCATCAGGCTTTCATTCCATAACCACAATAGAACTAGCTACAGCAACAGCTTCTGTAAATGTTTTAAAATGTTAAAAGATAAGAAATATAAAACATAAGAATAGCTAAACAATTTCTTCCAATATGTATGAAATGCCCTCCCTCTCCTGTCCTCCGCAAAAAAAATTAAACCAAATTTTAAACCATCAGTAAGGTATAACTATAATTTTGATTACAAAAACAAAAAAAAGAAGTCACAAATATTGATGTTAGTGGACAGATTAAGGAAACTGATCTCTGTCATATTGTTTTTTAGCAATTAGAAATTTTACTGATAAGCAGGTAGTTGCTTGTATAATTATGCTGAGAATGCTATTCTGTGCAATGGATGAGATTCCTGTTAGGGACACTGCACACAAGGAACTCAGTGTGTCTCACAAGGATTAGATCACAGAGTCCACAGGGATAAAGAGACAAATGTACACAATTCATAAGGATTAATTCTAAATTCCAACTTTTTACCCAGATGTTGTCCAGCCCTTGAAAGTAAACAAATTAATACATACATTTATTTCAGACCCTCAGCTTGCCTTGAAGCTATAACAGAACACAGATTTTTTTTACTCTTTGACTGGAAATCTTAGCCTTACTCTTGGAGGATGGCAAGAGCATAACACACACTGCACAAGCATGAAATAGTTTTAAAATATCACAATCATGTTACTGGGCTGCCGTCTTCCTTCAAACTCCCATTTCCCAACAGAGATTCACAGCCACAATGGATTCCTTGGTGTCCTAAGTATAACTGAGTTGAAACCTCATCCTTCATTTCCATCAGTATCAATCCAGTAGTTCCTACAGTTGTTGCACTGGGCTCCAGGAGACAAGAAAACGTCTTCCAAATTCATGTGTACATTTGGAAACAATGCAGCAGGAGGCCTGTGTTGTTCCCTACCATATAAGACTATATCAATGGCAGTGACAGTTTTACTTTGTCTGTCATATATAAATGCAGCACCGGAGGGAATTTCTTATTGAGAACAATGAGGCAGAGTTTACAGAGTCTGACTTTTAATGACTTTAAAACAATAAGTGATTTCTCTGATTAGTCAGAATTACTCAATGCAGAATAATTTTGCAGATAAAATATCCAGTACTTTAGCAATTAACATAGTTTTAAATCTTTACTTACAAAGCAAGCTGAGGGCAAAGCAACAAAGGGAAATTGAGAAAAATCATAACCTGATCCTAGAACCCCTTCACCCAAATAATTTATTAAATTCTAATATATAACAAAATCTATACCTCCATCTCCTCAGTAAAGACATGCATGGGGATGACTGCTTGTTTACAGTGGAAGCATGCTACAGCATATGTGGGGACTACATAAACACTGATGTAACTTACAACACATTAAAAAGAATATCTCATAACTCAATTTTTTAGACCCTTTTAAATAAAAATGCTATGAAGCATCTCTATTTCATTCATGTTTTACACTAAAAAAGGGGGGACTAGGAGTTTGAATTAAATACGAAGACTTCATGGCTATAGGAAAAATAAAATTTCATCAAGTCTCAGAAAAGAAAACTTCGGTTTTAAATATGGTAATTACACAGGTCTGCATCATGGCTGATGTACTCTAGATTCAGAGACCAAAGGGCAAAAGCAGAATGGAATGTCTTCATTATGGTTCCGAGACCTTCTCAGTGCTGCTAAGCAACAGGGTAACAGGCAATGGCAGAATCTGATGTCAGGAAGTTCCACCTGAACATAAGAAAGAATTTCTTTACTGTGTGAATGATCACGCACTGGAGTCTCCCTCCACTGGAGATACTCAAGAACCATTTGGATGTAGTACTGTGCAAGGAAAAAGTTTTATTTTTTTCTTTTAACAAAAAATCTCTGCCAAAAAATTCCAGGCTTATGACATATAAATAATTTATGGCAAATAGTCCATTAGCCCTGACAATGACCACTGAATAGCTGTAAGCACCTGCTACTGTCGGGATATGTTCCAGCATCTGCCAGTTAACAGATACTAATAGATACAACTCGAGGCAACTGTTCATGATTATATAAAATCATATAAAATTTATTGCAATGATCCATAAAACTGAATTAAAATGGCTAGGAAAGAGTAACTCAAATATTTTGGAAATACTTTGGACTATATGATATTCTTGGCCTGTACAAAACTATAGATGGGAGGAATCTTAATTGGTCCTCTGCTTCTCTTCTTGTGTAGACACAATGTATTTCTCAATAAAGTGCATCCTGATGTTCCCAAACAGTGATAATTTCATCACATGTGATATCCCACTGTTGTCTCTCCTATTTCTACTCTTTCTTTTATAAATAATTTTGAAACTCCGTCAGTTTTCAAAAACAAACAAAAAAAGGCCAAATAACTACATCTACTCATCTAGAATGACTAAATTGGTCAAGGGCTTCAAAACATTACACCACTACAGGTTTGTAGTGCCATCACACTCCAGAGGGTAACCATGTAAAAGCTAGCATCTAGAGAGTTCTGCTGCTTTGCATTTTTGTTTTTTTTTTTCCAGACAAAGTCATTCATTTTGGGTGAAGAAATTGAGATAACTGTAAAAGACCACAATGTATGTGAAGTAAGCCACAAAAATGCAGTTATTTTAAACCTCAAGTTGGTTTGTGTTATCAACTTAGAGACAATGTGCTGCAAGCTAGCGTAATAGCTTAAAGAGCAGCTGTTGTGTAACCACTCAGGTAAATATTGCTCTCCCAGGGAACTGTGCATCACAGTTCAGAGTAAGTAAAAGCAAATCAAATAAACAAACAAAAAAATACCAACAAACAAAAACCCCAAAACCAAACCCTAAGCACAAATCACTGCAAACCCCATGTCCTCTCCAAAAGGGTGGTACGAGAAGCTTGTCATACTTGGACCACAACACATCACCAGCATTGCTGTCAGGTTCGCGGCAGACAGTGAAGGCCCTATCTTCCAACCCATTCCCACTGAAAATTTAACATAAAAAATTATGAGTGAACTCTGAAGAAACATACATAATGTTTGCTGTGTTTTGTATGTTGGGTTGACAGCAATTGACTACTATGACATGGAAAACAACATATTTATTTCCAGGTAAGAAATAGTATCAAAAGGTTGTTTTCCTGAATTTTTAGAGAAATGTCATAACCTACTATGTCATCTTTCCTAAAGAAACAATGTGGGTACAGAAAATGGCTGAATTTAATGCTACTAATCAACAAAAGATTTGAAAACTTATAAGCAAAGAAGGAGTAAATAATGACAGATGATGACAGAGAGGGGAAGGAATTCCATTACGGAAAGGATGACGCTGCTAGTTTTAAAAAGGCACAGCTATTCCTATGCATTTTTATGAAGTGTAAAGTGCTCAGAAATTTTCCATTCAACTTCTAAGGGTAGACCTTAGCCTTCTACTAATTTCACACAGGTCAGCCAAAATTCCAGTTCCTTTGATATAGGAAGCTTCTAGGATCCTTAGTGCCACCACTGCAAAATCACTGCTTTTTGGATCAAAATTTCAAGATATTGGTTTGTTTAATATGAATTTCTGAAGTTTGTTTAATCTGAACCCCAGGTATCCACTGAAGAAAACCCACTAATCTCTCTGAAAAGAACATTAGTGTGCAAGCTGCATGACTGTACCAGCAGTCCACTGAGAAAACTGAGGAAGAAGTGTTCTGAAGATAAAAAGAGCTAAATAACACAACAGCTCATGCTAGGTGTGATAGCAGCAATCTGGTGGCAATTTGTTGCTGTATAATGAATGTCCAGAATATACTGCAGGCAATGAATCAGACACTGAATTTGTCAGTTGTTGTTCTAGAAAAGGAAATTAAAAACTCATATTTTAATTTTAAAAATTGTAAAAGAAACATTTAAAAATGGTATTCATAAGTATATCATTTCCTCTTGAAATAATTTGATCTTCTGATTATCCTAAGTCTCAAAACTTGTTTAGCTTTGCCGTATAGAGAACCCAAAACTTGCAAAAAGTAATGCTGTCAATTCACATCATTTTACTCACAAGTAAAGTATCTAAGTGTCATAGTTATGAAAAGTGGGGTCCATACAGATCCATTATTTCTTCCAAGAAATTTGATAACTTAGCAGTATTTTTTTGTTAATTTTTGTTTAAATTTTAACTATCACTTGTATATTTTTATTGTCCTGGTGCCAGAAATTGTCTTAGTATACCAACAAGCATTTATTTGTGACATTAAAAAAAATAAAAAAAATCAACAGCCCCTGTCATCAGTCTTTGGAGTCTTGAAATTATGTTCAACAAAGCAGTTACAACACCACAGGAATATGTACACCATTCTCAGTAGTTTATTTCTCTTTTGTTTTTGGTCACTCTAACAACCTATTTCTTTTAATGAAAGAACATGTGAACAACAGGTGCTACTATTTTTCTCTTTATAATTATCTTTAAATATTCAAGGAAACACTAAAAATCTTTCAAACTGGGCTTGATAATACACAAAAAGAGATCTCTCCAAAGTGAGCATAGATCTGACTTCTCTTTCTAATCAATAGCATTACTTCCCTGATTGTGGAACTCACAGCAATGGGACTTACAGTAAGCACTATGTATTCTCATGGCATCAAAACATGCAAAAATCCCCCTTCACAGAGAAGAATGAAATCTGGTCTCTGTCACTGTTAAGGCACCATTATTTTGACAGGAATGATTTTGTTATTTTATCACACTGAAGATCAGAATGTAGCCCAATTTGCCAGGGATGAACACTTGTCATTAACTCACTCTGCATGAAAGTACTGCTACTCACTTTAATTTATCCCTCAAAATATGAACTCTATTTGGCAAGGTTAAACACCTCACCTATAAACATACCCCTGAGTGTAAGGTAAGACAGATTCCTCAGACAGTGTCAAATGCAGCATTCACTGTGCCTGTTTCAAAGGAATCAATTTGAAATATACACAAAATTCAGTTATGCCCTTTCCAATCTGGCAGTGCTAAATCCAGCTCAATTTCTTATTTAAAAAGCAAGCAGTCAGTTTTCAGTTACTGCTTAACATATTAGTTACCACTCTGCAAAATAAGCCTTAAGAAATTAATAAGCCTGTAATAAACCAAGAGGATGTAATGTCAAAACTATTAAAAATACAGCACTTAATGCTACTGAATTATTTACATGATAGAAATATGCATTATAATTCTGAATGTATTTCTGAGGACAAATATAAGATGAAACCTGATGGAGAAACGGTGCATGAAATTTAGTCCACAAAACAGAATTGTTACTTTAACCACATTTAGATGACTACTAAAACTTGGATAGTTTGAATGCTATTCACACCCTTAAAATGATCGGAAATACTATAGGTTTGACATTTCCAAACAAACCAACTGTGCATCATCTGATTTCGATTGGCCTGGTTCTCAGGCCAGTTTGTCTCAATGACAAATTCAGGCACATTAGTTAGAATAAAATCACGGAATCACAGAATATGTTGTGTTGGAAGGAACTCATCAGGATCATTGAGTCCAGCTCTTAGCCCTGCACAGGACATCCCCAGGAGTCACACCATGTGCCTGAGAGAATTGTTCAAATGCTTCTTGAACTCTGTCAGGTTGGTGCTGTGACCATTTCCATGGGGAGCCTGCTCCAGTGCCCAACCACCCTCTGGGGGATGAACCATTTCCTAATATCCAACCTAAACCACTTCTGCCACAACTTCAAGCCATTCCTTCAGGTCCTGTCACTGGTCACCACAGACAAGAGATCCGTGCCTGCCTCTCCTCTCCCCTTCATGGGGAATTTGTAGACTACAGGGAGGTCTCCCCTCAGTCTCCCCTTCCCCAGGCTACACAGACCAAGTGACCTCAGTTGCTCCTTGTACATCGTCCCCTCAAGGTCCTTCTCCCTTATTTCCTTTACCAGTCCTTCAGTGATGAGAATTCATGTAACACATGCCTCAGGCATAGAGACAAAATTCCAGTTTTCTTTTTTCCAGTTTTCCAGTTTCTGAATTGTTTCATGCATCTGTATGTTTCAAGCACACTATACAGTTATGTATACTGAACTACATTTCTCACTGAACTCCATGCAATCTATTTTCTCACTAATTCTCAAATTTCCTAAGCAGCACCTTGTCTAGTAAGCTAATACACTTGGTGGCTCTCCTCTGGACTTACTCTAACAGGTCCAGGTCCTTGCTGTGTTGGGGACCCCAAAATGAGGTCTCACCAGTGTTGGATCAGAGGGGCAGGATCCCCTCCCTTGCCCTGCTGGCCATGCTGCTTTGGATACAGCCTAAGACACACAGTGGACTGCAACCTACTCCAGCCCTCATCTCCCAGTCCATCCACTTGAGACAGGTGGAAGGATAGGATGTCATTGAAGACTCAGGCAAAAAAAATTGTGTACAGTTTTTTTCTCAAATATTAAAGCTGACAATGGCCAATTCTACTTTTGCACGGTCGAGTCCGGATCCTGAGAAGGATGACTATGAACAGAACTGACTTCACACAAACTTTTCTGGCTTGGCTAATGTCAGCTCTCACAGAGGAGGGTTTCTGTTGCTGATACCAGCTAAGCACATGTTATCATTTGAGGTAACATCAGGAGGAAACCCCCTCCAAAACAGAAAGCAGCTCTCACCAGCCCCTCCCCCACTCTTGCCTGGAAAGAAATTTCTTGGAAGAAAGTGAAAAAACCCCTGTTTATTCACACACAGTATGCATGCAGACACAGCAAAGAAAAAAATCAAATGAATAATATCAGATAATAAATCCCCAAAAAGGGAAAACCTCAGTAGAAAAGTCCCAGAGAGTCCCTTCTGTCTGGCAGCCTCCCGAAGCAGGGGGGTCCTGGCACAGGCTGCACCAGGCCTCCCTAGGCCTGGGAGGGGAGGTGTCCCTCTGATGATTCCAGAGTCTCTTCCAGGTAACGATACCGGTCCAAGGAAAAAGGCAAAAAACAAAAAACAAAGGGAAAAAAAAAAATCAAAAAACCTTTCCCTGCTCTTCTTGAGGTGGGCAGTCTGCAGAAGGGCTGGGGCGCGGAGAGGAAAAAAAACAGTAACAGCAGCAGCAGCGGCAGCAGCAAGAAGAAATGCCGGGGGAGTTGTCCACCTTACAAACAGTTCCACTGTGCAGAGAACTGTTCTTTCTTTCCTGTGTGGAAACAACCTTGCATGGAAAACTCCGCTGACGATAGGAATACAATATCATGGGGAAATGATACAGTCACCCCAAGACAGAACATTAGGTATTTGTCAGGCAGTGAAAATCACTCTTCTGCTCCTTGTGAAAAGATATCAGCAAGGACTAAAATTACTTTTTCCAGATACACTGTGCTCAAGAAGAAGGTTATGGCAAAATATAAAAGGCCATAAGATGAAAGTAGAAATCAGGAACATGAATTAAATGTCTGAGACACATGAGGGAATTTTAATTCACCACAAAATTGAGCACAAGCAGAGGGTGTTTCAAATGGACAAAATGGGATTAAAAGGGATGGAGCATCTCTCCTATGATGAAAGGCTAAAACAATCGGGAGTGGTCAGCCTGGAAAACAGAAGGCTTCAGGGTAATCTAATTGCAGCCTTCCAGTACCTGAAAGGACACTACAAGAGAGGTGGAGAGAAGCTATTTACAAAAGCATGTAGTGACAGAACAAGGGGAAATGGCTTCAGACTGAAAGAGGGTAGGTTAGATTAGATATTAGGAAGAAGTTCTTTACTGTGAGGGTGGTGAGGCACTGGCACAGGTTGCTCAAAGTGGTGTATGCCCCAACCCTGTGAGTGTTCCAGGCCAGGCTGGATGGAGCCTGTAACAACCTGCTCCAGTGAAAGGCAGCCCTGTCCACAGCAGGGGGTTGGAACTAGATGATCTTTAATGTCACGTCCAATCCAGTCCATTCTGTGATTCTGTGATCAATGTGCTATTATACAACTAGTACTTCTAATTGTCAATATTGGTGATACTGTCAAAAAATCTTAATATTGTTCTGAAATTAAAATGAAAGGCAGTCTTTTTCTCTCCTCAATGCCTACTGACTCCTGGTGTCTAGACAAGTCTGTCATCATATTAGACTTTTCTCTTTGTCAGCAAATGTTAAAGGTAGTATGAGAGAATTGATCTGCATTACAAGATTCAGAGTGATTCTCTATAGGGACTTTCCAAGACAGGGAGAAAAAATTTTTCCAATATTCTTTCTAGAGTACTGCTCCTGCCATATCTAATATTTATTTTAAAGACCCACTTATACTACTTACAGGAATGACAAAATATCACCTGAAACCAAAAATTACCAGAACTAAATTTGATTTTCTTGCATTAGCAGCAGCAGCTAGCAGGATCTTGTTAGCACATAATTTATTGTATTAAGTTATGTGTTACTTTGGGGATTTTGCTGGCGTGCTGTAAATGTGTAAATTATTTATTCCAACACTTTGTTTGTAGTAACTGAAAAAAGTTACTGTAAGGTGTATTTGTAAATTCTGTGAAATTCTCATACAGTGAGAGGCGGAGATATTTCACAGGATGCACGGGAAGCTACCAGGTGAAGAAAAAGAAAAACATTTTTGCAAAGATTTATTTATAGCCAAATTGCTTTTTACCTGAGAAAAGTAAAAAGGTATAATACTTAGAAGCTCACATAAAAATGAATTGTTTCTTGACAGAATGTATGCTACTGACAGCTCATTTTACTACTAGAAATTTGTATCAGAGCAGGTATACATGGTATTATAAGATAAATGGAAAGCTGGCAGCTGCTTTGAGCAACATCATTAGTTACTCAATATGTTAGTGTAATAGATTGTTCTTTTTATAAGGCCTTGCAAAACAAAAAAAAAAACAAACAACACCAACAACCACAAAAAAACCCAAAACCAGCAAAAGCCACACTCATCAGAAAACTAAAACTAACCCCAAAAAAAAAAAAACAAAAAACCACACCAACAACCACCCCAAAAACCCCAACTAATCAAGCAACTAACCACAACAGATCAAACTCCAAATCTATTTTATTTGCTACCTCTCCGGACATTATATCTTCCTCCACACTGAATAAAACCACAGTTTACTTCAAAGACATTCCACGAATATTGACAAGTGTGGACTAATATCTCCAGATTCCAGCCAGTCCAAGTGTCAACTAAGCCCCAGAATCACTGTCATTGTTTGTATAGTGATTTTTAGTTTCTTTGTCTTTGCTTGTTCTACTGTAAAACTTTTCTTCCCTTAAGTAAATTAGAAGCTTCTCCACTTTGTTACTGAGGTGCTGCCATGCTGCTAGCAGCATCTGACATTGTTTTCTACTATAGGAACCATGAAATAAATTGCGTGGAGTAGCTCATATTCTTCTTCTCTGCTTGGAATGCTCTACCTGGAATGCTCTTCTAGCATTACACTAGGCACAGCAGTTTGCCATACTGCAAGGGAGCCAAGAACAATGGCATCCAAGGATGCAAGAATGGCAAGGAACAGGATGAATATATGCCAGCCTTGAGGGCAGCTTTACGGTGAATGTATCTGGCAGCAGCACAGTCAGACCAGCAGAACCGACAGGAGATGTGCCAGAAAGCCACATGAGAATCCAGGTGCTGGGGAAAAAAAAAAAAAACAAAACACCACCACCACCACCACCAAAAAAACCCAACACCCCCCCCCCCC
>VZRZ01007804.1:31486-49460 GCA_013398175.1 Climacteris rufus | reverse complement strand
CCCCACAACCCCCCCCCCCCCCAACATTTCCCACATTTGTGAGCTTTGTTTCTGGTTAACAGAGTTGCCAATTTATCACATTAGCTGTCTCAGGAACTGGTTTGAAATGTCAAATCATTCATTACAGATTGGTAAAGCTTAGTTCTCTGATAAACATTAATAAAAAATAGCATAGGACTGCAAGTTACACTGAAAAAAAGCGAAAACATTGATCTGTATTATGGAAATCAGATTTTTGTGATTCCTTGTCTGAATACATTGGTATCAGGCTGGAATTTTTATAAAGCATAAACACCTCTCCATTCAAAGCAACTTTTAAAAGTCAGTGCTTTGGTGACAGTATTTTTCAAACAATATCTGAACTGGATTATTTTGCTTTTATTCTACACTGCAATGTATACTGCAACCACAATAGGACTGATGGAACATTCTTTGAAATCTCACTGACTTCCCAAACATTCTGATTATGTCTACAAAAGTACATTTCAAAATACACAAACACTCACCTCAGACTTCCAACAGTAAAGTTGCAGTGTCAAAAAACCTTTCCAAGATATGAACTGCCCAACTGAACAGTTCATTCAAATATTTTACTTCTTCCCACACCAAAACTAGCACTCTCTTTTACATGGCACCTACCTTCAATAACTTTACTAAAAAAATTATTTTTTCTACATCCACTTCAAATATCAACAAAACTCAGTGGAGACTGCCTTCTTTTATAACAGCAAGTCATCTCTTCAGCCAGTGGTAGAGATACTTAGATAACCATTGGAATAAATACATTTTCTCCCTAGTTCCATACATATTTTCAAATAACATTGCATACATGCTTCTAAAAGGCTCGTTTTTTTCTGCCCTCACTTCAATACATTTAAATGTAACCTTTTCCTTCATAAACAGTCTTCTGCAAATGGAGCAATGTAAGCTTAGAACTAAATAAACAGCAAATTATGTGCATGCTACATGCATACATGTATCTGGATTACTGCAAGGGTCCTTTCATGTAAGATAAGGGGGTGTTTTTAATCGAAGATGGTAGCAATCCAATGTTTGAGTCATTAGTATAATTATAACACAGCTCCTTCTGGTTTAGAGCTGCACAGTGCCAAAAACTATCAGAGATAGTCAGGATTTTCAAAGAAAATTTGGTAGCAAAGTCATTTTTTTAAGTGAGTCAGTAAAATTACTAGAAATTTTACATCTGCTTCTAGCAGTCTCTGTAGTAGGATCAAACTTTGATGAAGTGAATCCACTTTGATTGAAGAGTAAAGGATTAGCAGCTGATCTAAAACAAGCCCTTAAGTAATGATCCAAGACTGTTCTGATCCAGGTGGGCTGACCTCAGTTTCATGTGCAGCTGCAGTAAGGTCAGTTAATTTCCTCAAGACCAGGAGTTCATACTTACAGATTAAGTTCTAAAAGTCTGTGGTGACTCAAAAAGCACATTATTTCATTTGCTGGCTTCATTACAGCCAACAAAATATATCCTAAAAACACCTATTCACAGCTACATAGATCAAAACCTACAGATAAGGGATACACCAAACAAGCAGTACCACAAACTGGTAATTTTCCAGGCATTAGGCATATTAATGATTTTTTAATGTGTAATATATTCAGCAATAATTCTTCTACTATTAAGCATATATTTTCTGGGAAAAAAAAATCTTAACTTCATAGTATAGTTTCTTTTTTCTTTTTAGAGCAAATGTTCCCATTTCTAATTGAATTCAGATTTGCAAAACCAATATTTTAGCACTATAACATTATGGCACTTCTTGGTAGTGCTCTGTCTGCATCAGAAATTTTTATAATTTTTTTTTTCTCTTAACACAGTGGTTTCCATTTTGAGAGTTTCATTCATGTAGCTGTTATTTTAGGTTCATGTAGTTGTGTTCATTTTGATGCCTAACACCATATTGACCTGTTCCCTCAGAATAAACCATTCCCATTTCTTTAAAAGGGGAGGAAAAGAAATAATAAATGTCTGACCTTAATGCCACCTTAAATGTACTTGCATTTAAACTGTCCCAATTAAGCTTCAAAATTTGCACCTGGAACGCTAAGTGGATTGAAGAACAAAGGCTTTCCCAGTTCAATTATTGCAACATTAGGTTAAGACATCACCTGCATGCTGATTAGCTTATAGCAATAACACACTTGAACTTGAGAAAAAATAAGTAGAAAGCTGAAATCACAAGCTTGTGGCAGCAACTACCACATGTTGCTTTTACACGGGAGCCCTGTTTATCGCTCGTGCTGTTACATTTGTCTTATGATCATGCCATGAAACCTCACACTGAACATTCAACTTCTGATTACTGCAATGAAATAAATTAGTTTTCTCTCTCTTTAAATTCTCATTTGAATTCTAGATGGTTTTGTTCTATATGATTCTGGACGATCTGAAGTTTCTTCCAGAAGATCCTACCTACATTTTGAGGGCTGCAGCTTTCAATAACATCTGACTTTTTTTTTTTTTTTTCCCACCACAAAGTCTATGGCATTCCTCCTACTTGAAAGCAGAGGAAGAAATAAATACAGGAAGAAAGTTCCTTAGCTCCAGCATCTTGGAAGTAAGGTACCACCTGTATCCATCATGAGGGTTTTACAAGTTCATTAGGGTGCACACCATCTGCTTCTCCATCTTCCTCTCTCATTCTCCAAAAAGACCTTACAGGCAGAAAAAGCTTCAAACATATTTAGGTCAAGCCTGTACTACATCACCACATTACATAGCATACACATAACATATATGAACTATCCAAGTGTAGACACATTTAAACGTAGAGAAAAAACAAAATAAATCTGTCTTATATATGTCAAATATGGATGAACCAACTCAAAACGTGTTTAATCAAAATCCCCTATTGGTTACAGAATATGCAGTATAAGGCATTTTATAAATTAACAATACCTAGGTGGGATTTCCTTTTAGTTTTTAATTAGTCATGTGTTTTTTTTGTGGATTAATTAGTGCTGATTAAGGGTCAATAGCAAACATTTCTTAGTTAAATGCTTCAGAAAAATATTTTCATCAACAAAAAGAACACAAATAAACACAAAGGATCTCTGTTGCAAAAAACTTTTACAAACATATGCTATGCCAGACAAATACCTGTTAAAATATTTCTATGGATAACAAAGTTATCCAAAGTTAAAACAGAATGTTAAAATATTATATCAGTACAAAAGGTTTGAGTTTTTGGACACAGTCCCCAACATGTTTTAAGCACAGAATTAATCCAGGTTGTTTTGTCCATTTAATCTCCAGAATAAGGAGATCGAGAGTTTTAACTCTAAAACAACAGTCATGAAATTCTTGTCTGCAGTCATTAAGCATAATAATATGGCCAAATTATTCACTATAAGAAAGACAGAAGACTCACTGAACCAAAACAAGAATTTCCACACATATAGGAACCATATTAATGGAAAAACATAAAAATCATAAAGGATCATGCTAAATTCAGTGTATTTTGCTTTGGTAGTCATACAGAACAAAACTATGCAAGGAAGTCTGTGGTTCTGATTTTAAGTTGTCTTCAATTTATTTGGTTAAAGATGTTTATGAGAAGGCTTGAATCTAAGAGACTGAACTTCTGTGTAAAAACAGACTGATTTTCACTAAGCCTTCTTTTCCCTGAAAAAAGAAGACTTTTTCTAAATGAACATAGTTACTCATACAGCTGCACATGAAACCATATCTGTTACAAACATACTGAAATGGAATCGAAATCTGAGTTCTGTGGCCCAGACCAACCTTTCACACAGGATTTTACATTTAGCTGTATCTTGTGGTACTGAATATTCTTAGAAGAACAAAAACAAGATGCTGCAACAGGTATGTTGACTGCCACTCAACAAAAGTCATCATACTTGTAATTGTACAAACAAAAGCTGATGATGATACTAATTAACAATTGCCCTTAGACAATTAAGTAACTGGGAATGTAAAACACTAATGCAGTATGTTCTTGTTCAGTATTGTGCCTGACAGTACATACATCACATTTAACAGATGTATAAGTATAAACAACAACTTTCAGAAATACTATTAGTTTTTCACTATCAACATATGGATTTCTTAGGACCAAACCAAGACAGAAACAGGGATTTCATTCAACACCAAGATACTAAGATATTCTGTATTCAAATGCCAAAATGTTTTGAAGGCTTCCTAAATTGTATCACATTTGCAATTCAAGCCGAAACGGGTAAAATGCATAATGACACTCCTGTTCATCACTATCCACAAGATTCAGTTGATATCACCTATGCACTAGGAATAATGAGCTGAAATGCACTGAAATAACAAGTTTTAAAATTGCATTCTTTCTCTCAAAATGTAATGTGAAAGGAAATGGAATTCAGTTTGACATCAAGAATGTCCTAGAAGCTCCACTGAAATTTAAAGGCCAGGGATCTGCTCTTAAAATGAGTTCCTCATGATTGAAGGAAAGAAACTTCTTCATTATAATTAAATACTTTCATAAAGTGTGAATGAAAATATGCAAGATTAAATGACTGTCTCAGGAAAAGTATATAAGATCAAATCCCTTATGTTAACAAGAGTAGCCATTTTTTGTGGCATTATTTCTTCTTTTTTTTTTTTTCCACTTTTTGAACCATGGATTCAGAACAAAATATATTTCATAGAATCTTACCATAATAAAGTTATATCAAATCCTCAAATCTGAAAAACAGCCCAAATCTTCAAATTAATTATAATTTCTTTTGTCTATTCCATGAAATAAAGGAAATTAAAACTAACAGAAGTGAAGCCTAAAAAAATACCTAAGTGAAATCTAAAAGCACGAGTTTTGTGCCACTTACTTAGATCAATAGGGGAATGATTAACTTCTAATAATTAATATACTCCTGGTCAACTTAGAAAACCTCTACATTCAATAAAACCTTAAAATAAAGCTCTAAACATGTAACCAGATCAGGCCCTAGGTATTGACTCAGATTTCAAAGGTTTCTAAAGGGCTAGAGGTATCTAGTGCAAACAAAAGGCCTAGCAGCATTTGACACCTGTAGTATCAAAATACAGGTTGACAAGTGACAAGGTGAATTTTTAAAATGAAAGTAAGCCACTGAAAAATTATGTTACACAACACTGAAAATAACAAAGCACAATCGACCTTAAAAAGGCCAGCTTAATATTCAGAAAGAAGACATTCATAATAAAATAAGTGGAGGAACAAAGCACCTTAGATCTCTAAAGCAGGAGAGGAATTTGCCCTAATGCACTACAGTGTTGCCTTCATTTGTACGTTTTTCTAATAATGATTGTCAATGTGCTACATATCTCTTGGACTTTAATGATATAGGATAATGTTGTAAAGCTCATTTTCTCATTTCCTCATCTTTAACATCTGCATTTAATGCTCTACCAGTAAGCCAGTTTAAAAAAAAAAAAAAAAACTTTAAAATAGATGGCAAAGAATACTTTATGAAGAAATGACAATTGATACATTGCCCTATACCATAAAAGTGCAATTTCATTTATTCTGAGTAATTACATATTCTTTCATAACCAATTAAAAAAAATCATGCACCATAACAGACTTCAAGAAAAATATGATCAGTAATATAAATGTTGATAAAGATACCATACAAATTAATCATTACAGACTGAAAGAGAAACCCAGCCTTCTAGTATGTACATATTATCCTGAAAATATTATCATAAGGATTGGCTCTTTGGAATAGAAGAACGGAAATACGCTCCACTGTGAAGCAAAGGTTTTTACTAGAGTTTATATGCTCTTCTGACTTCATTTTATAATTAAAATCCAACCATGGAAGGGAAATAAAAATACAGCGGCCACTGCTGATTACCTAGACTGTGTTGGAGAATATTTCAGTGTTCTGACCAGAAATTTCACCTTATGTCAATTCTGAGCAAAAGTTACCTTACTGTCATTATTTTAACTAACAGACAGGCCTTGAGTCAGAGACTGAAAAAGTTCATGCCTCAAACATTGATATAAAGTTTTGCTTATTATAAAGAAACTACAACCAAAGAGAAGCCTCCTTGAAGACTGAGCCTTTGGACTGAAAGTCAAACTGTTGATTAGAAAAAGGGAAAACTATTGTTCAATCAACTCAGGCTGAGGGAAAGGTATGCATCCACAACAGGCCAGCGCTGAGAATCATCTCTGGCTGTAGTTTTGGGTGGGGGAGATCACAGCTCACAGAAGCCAGGTTTACACAGACTTGCCCCCCAACCAAGGTATGGGAGCAGAGGAGGTTTTTGGGTGTGTGGCGCAACCTCTGCCCAGAAGCACTGAACACCCATCCTCCCCTTTACAAACTGGCCGAGCTGTGAAATCCCCAACCCCACAGGTTGAATCCATGGGACTTTCACGTGAGAGGCAGCTGAGGGGGAGTCATAATCTATCAAAGACTCCCCAAAGTGCCTCCCAGGGACTTTGCATCACAGACTGCATGTCACGCAACACATCCAGAGTGCTGTGAGAGACTGCCCCCCACTTCCGCAGGGGGACATGCCAGGACATTGCCACCTGGCTGGAGAGTATATTAACCCAGGGAACTCTATACTTTTTGGGGAACCTTCACCATCAAGAAGACCAGCGGGAGAGGATCATCAGGATGCCCCTGTGTAGCAGTGTGCGTGACTAAAGTCACAGCATGCAAGCCTCAACACTAGTGGAAGAGAGCTCAGCACACTGCCCTCTGAGACAGGTATTTGGTTAGGGTGACACTGTTACCTGATCCATGATTCCTTTCGGTTGCTGTTTGCATACGTTGTTTCCATTGGTTTATTACCCAATTATGTAATGTTCCATATTTGGTCATGTTCTAGCAAGTTCTTGTCTCCTCAGTTACCCATTGGTTGTATTGTAATTTCTGTTCCCCCATTGGCTGTATCCCCTCTGCCTTTCCCTATATAAACCCCTTTCAATCCCCGAGCTAGGTTCTTTGCTCCGGACCCTTCAGCTCGCCTGGACCCTTGTTCCTGCTCCTACTCCCGGACCCTTCCCTGGACCCTCTCCTGTTGCCCTGCCCTGAATAAAGAGCTGGAATCACCGGACAAAGGCCCCTCCTTGGTCTTTGTTCTCGTCGACCCGCCGAAGACCACCAGGCTACGGGCAATCCTGCTCAACAGAGGAGCCGGCACTGTCCAGCCAGGCACGGCTGGAACCCTGCTTGGGGGAAAGGCGCTGCAGCTTGGCAGCCAGCCCCTGTACCACCAGGGAAAGCCAGTGCAGGACGCTGTGCGCCCTTGGGTCTGTCCCCAGCCCTCAGCAGAGCACGTCCACAGCAGCGCGGCTACACCCCTGGGACCCAGTGAGAGCAGTGATACTCCTTTTTATTTTGCCTCTGTCACCTCTCTGTTCCCCCACCCCTTTCCCTATTTCTCCCTTTCCCTTCTCTCTCTTTCTCTCTCTCTCTCTCTCTCTCTCTCTCTCTCTTTCCCTCTCTCTCTCTCTCTCTCTCATACACACAATTACTATCAAATAAAACCCATACTATTGACTGGCATATGGTCTCATTTGCATTGTAATTCAGGCAGAGGAACGTCTAAATAACCTTATAAAACCAAATCTTAACACTTCGTAATGTCACAGAAACAACCATTATTCTCTAAAATATTTTAAAAAATAAGTAGTCCAATTATATGAACAGAAAATCTGCATTAAGCTTTTGCTTTTTCAAGAGAAAGAAAGCAAATGTACCTTTCAGCCTTAACACAAACCATGTCAACTATCACCATTTCTTATCCACTTCAATGAAAATGCATTTCTGAAAGAGTAGCAGGTGTACAGAACAACCCATAATTAGTCTACAGAGTCCTTATTTTGGTCAGAACTAAAAATGAATAAGAGTATGATTCATCATTCAATATGAGAACCCACGTGTGTCCAACTCAAAAACCATCAATCTGTGATTGTGTCTCAGCAGACTCAATGAGTTTGGCTGCACTTAACATGTTCCTAATGATCAAATGGATCATACGAGATATTTTGGCATTCATACTGAAAAACAAGACAATTAAATTCTCTGAATTTCCTCATATTCATAAATATGTCATTCAGTTTTCTTAGTGCTTTACCAAAGTTGATTCAAATTATACTAGGATTCAGTGTGTTCAACCCCATGCATCACTGAAGGCTGGGGCAGAGTGGCTAGAAAGTGGCCCAGCAGAAAAGGACCTGGGGGTGCTGGCTGACATACAGCTGACATGAGCCAGGAGTATAACCAGGTGATCAAGAAGGTCAGTGGCCTGTATAAACAACAGTGTGGACACAGGACCAGGGCAGTGACTGTCCCCTTGTAGTTGGGTCCAGTGAGGCCACAGTTTGAGTTCTATGTCCAGTTCTGGGCCCCTCAATTCAGGAAAGACGTTGAGGTGCTGGAGCGAGTCCAGAGAAGGGCAATGGAAGTGGTGAAGAGTCTGGAGAGTAAGTCCTATGAGGAACAGCTGAGGAACTGGGCTTATTTAGCCTGGACTAAAGGAGACTTGGTGAACTTTACTGCTCTCTGCAGCTCCCTGAAAGGAGGTCTTTGGTGGTGCCTTCCCTCAGAGGGGGCTCGGACCCCGCCTGTTGCTCAGGCATTGGCTATACAGTGGTTGAGTGACACGGGATCCGCGGATGCTCAGGAAGAGGAGTTGGAGGTCTAAAAACACCCCTTAGACATCCCCTGGGGTGGAGAGAAGCACAAACCCAGCCTCTCTTTCCAGAGACTTCTTCACAGTTCGACAGTTCATTGGTCAGTTATTAGGTCCTTCTGGATTAATCTTTAATAATTGGTCGTTATTACTGTGCCCCACCCTGTAAGCCCCGCGTTATTGGATGTTAGTGTTTTCCACTCCCTGTTTCTTGTGCCTTAAAAGTTCGTGTTTGGTGCGTGATTCGAAGAATTTCTGGTCTCCCTTGGACTGTAATAAGCCATCTGCACCCCCGCCAGAAATCTCCCTCTCCTTTTCTTTGTGCTCCGGATCGCTGTGCGCTCAGCGAGCTACTATCTGCACCTACTGAGGGCAGGCTGCCTAGCCTGGGGCAGCGCCATTGGGATATCTGCTTGCAGCATGAGAAGTTCTGGCGAGCCCACATTCTGGGCCACTGGTTCCCGCGCGAGGGCTCGATCCTGGCTGCGATCGGATCACTCAAACCCTCTGAATAAGCGGCGCTCCCAGCCCCGAGGTTCCATCGAGCTATCCCGAGGCAGGGCTGAGTGAGTCGCGACATCACAGAGTTTGTAATCAGGTGGGAGTTGGCCTCTTCTTCTAGGCAACCAGGAACAGGACAAGAGGAAATAGTCTCAAGCAGCACTAAGGGAGATTTGGGTTGGATATCAGGAAGGATTTCATCACTGAAAGGGTAGTCAAGCATTAGAATAGGCTGCCCAGGACAGTGGTGGAGTCATCATCCCTGGAAATGCTCAGGAAATGACAGGATGTGGCACTTAGTCTTATGGTTTAGTTGACATGGTGGTTTCGTTACAGGTTGGCCTTAATGATCTTGGCAGTCTTTTCTAATCTAATATAATAATTCTATTAATCTCTTCTATATCTCAAAAAATACTGTTGAAATCTCCACAAGCAACCCTTTAGCTAAAACCATCTATTCCCATATCTGGTTCTAAAACTCATATTCAATGATCAATTTTTATCTTTCTAAAAAGGCAGCTTTGGCTTTTTTGCAAGAGCTGAATTGCATAAAAGGCCATGACTTAATCTTATGCTAATCTTCTCAGCAGTGGAATGTAATCTTCGCAGCACAAAAACATAAAGAAAAATACCAGAATCTGGATGTTCACTTTAGCAATAAGCTTTTTTCAGCCTTTTCAGAGTCTTTCTGCAGCTGATCTCAGCAGACTTGACCATGGAACAGCTGGCTGTCAGCTGTTACTTCAAGTCATGTTCTGGCCCTCAAGGCTCCAGTGATGAAAGACTTCAGCAGAATCGACCAGTCTGAAAACATTCACTTGTTTAATTTCATAGCAGTCTCATTTTAAGAACATTTTGGGGGTGGGAGGAGTGAGTGAAGAAATGGTAAAGATAACTATTCCTGACAGTAAGTTTGGCAAGTATTCAACACTTTACAGAATCAGGACCACTGGTTAGCACCATTTCCTGGAATGAACCAGAGCCTCTGTAGTGTGCTGCTGTCACTGCAAATTCATAGCAGCATCATATGGATGAGAAGACTACTCTGATGCTACCTCAGTAATAAATCAACCATACAAATATTTTAGAAAAGAAAAAATGGAGAAAAATATAGCAAAAACCACAGTAAGCCTGTATGCATAAAAGAACTGTGGATATTTTAAGGCTTAGAGTGACAGTACTACAAAACACCCAAAATTATGAATAAATAATACTGAAATTTAAAAGTGAAGAAAAAATTTTAAGATTTCATTTAAATACATTTTTTTCTCATTTTTGCTTGTCTTTCTTTTTTATAAAAATAGACAAAATGCAGCAAGGAAATCCATTCAACATAATGAACTCTGAAGAACTGAACAATCATTCTGTGTATATTTTTATATATAGGTTAAGACATCAAATCTAGTGTTTATAAAAGTGTAATGTTTCTTTTCTGAGTAACTATTTTAAAATTGATCTGAATGAAAAATCAATATTAATGAGTTTGGCAATTATTTTTAAAAGCTTATCAGGGAGTTTTGACAGCTGTTTATAAAATAATATTAAATTGATGAAAATATTGGGTCAATTATGTGATTAAAATAAATGTTATAATTTTATTTCCTTAGTATCCTACAAACTATTTGTAGAAAAGAAAGCATTTCTCATCAAATGAAAATTAATATGTACGTCAAAATAGGTTATTAAGAGGAAAAAAATGCATAAAACAAAAGACCCCAAACAAAACAAAAAATTACAATAAACCAACAAACACCACCAACAACAAAAAACCCACCAAAAAATCGCCAAAAAATCTACAGAAGATCCTTAAATATTAAGAAACACAGAAATATTTCAGGACAATTTTGACTCTACCAGTGCTTCCCAAAAAGATGACTTCTGGCTGTATATAATATAAGATACCATAGCATCTCCAAGCATAAAGGTTTTCAGTTCCACAATCGCAGAAGAATACAATTCTGTTCATCTCTATGAAATACTGTTAAAAATGAATTTAATATATAATCTATATACGTTGCTAAACCTAAATTTATCCTAATAAATAAAATCTATCATAAAGATCACAATATTTTTGAATTATAGATGTAGAACAATAAAACAAATTATGCTTTATTTGTAGAAAGAAATAGTCATAATCAGACCTGCAGTGTAGACTTTCATAATCCATGGTCACAAATGGAGTCGCAGGCAAGCAACTTCTGTTTGTCATATCCAGCCAGTACACTGAGGACATCAGAAAGCAATCAAAGAGTAGTTTTCTACAAAGAAAGGGAGAATTTTCCACACATGCTTCTTAAACTTGAATGATGATTACATGACTTGATCAGTGTATGGAAATGTAACAACTGTAGTTTTTTACTTGTAGAATGATGTCAATAGCAAACCAAAATAAAGTGACATTTTTACACACTGCTCAGAGTATTCGTTTTGAGCACTCTTGCATTTTAGAAAGCAAAGCAGTCTTAAACAAAGCAGATTTATTCATCAAAGGTGCTCCTTTAAAAAGAAGGGCTTTAATTCTGGGAATAGCACATGGCTAAAATTTTTGTACTTCCAGCAATTATAATCACTCTTAAACTGCTCAGTTTTGTGTCCAGTTGAATTGCAACAGAGCAATATGAAAAGCTCAACTTGAACACCTATTACACCAAAATGTAATGGGCTGTAAAAATGTTTTAACCTTTGCTGAACTATGTGTAAAAGTCAATTTGACTCAGCTCAGGGAATGAAATGAATCTTGCTGTTTTAGAGAGAACTAGAGAAGCCCTTCTCAGTGTCAAAACATAACCCTTATTGCACCTTTTGTTTTTATAGGTGTTTTTTTCCAACGGTTCTTACACAGAAAGTACTTCCCTGTATAGGGTAATCTTTAATTCCTAATTCTAATGTGCTTGCCACTACCTATTTTTATAATTTTCAATTTTCTATCATATCCAGCCTTCCAAATGAAAACTTTGCATGATACCTCAAATGTAGTTCAAGTATGAGCAATTCTGCCAACTCCCAATAATAGTGGTATCCCAAGTACAACTGTATTTCTTCAGTGAAACCAAGGTGTAAATGAAGCAATAATTCAGTATTTTTGGGTGTACTTAAAATAATCATGTACCATCAGTTGCACAAAGTCTAGCTGTAGGTCAGCCTTTACTGCTGAACTCCAGGAGTGCATATGGAGGATGATACCATTCAACACATTCATTAACGACATGGATGGTGGAGAAAGTGCACTCTTAGCACATTCGCTGATAATAGAAAATAGGCGGGAGTGACTGATAGGTTAAATGGTTGTGCCATGCTCCAGGTAAGTCTCAATGGGAAGGTTAAATAGGCTGTGACATTAAGAGTGGGAAGTGAAAAGACCTCTGTCTGAGGACAGTTGATGTAGCTATCAGGAAAGCAGGTCTGCTGAAAAGGATCTGGGGGCCCTGCTGGACCACAAGTTGAACATTAGCCAGCACTGTGCCCTTAGATGGCTTGCTGTGCTGCATTAGAAGTGCTTCCAGCAAGTAGAGGGATGTGATCCTTCACCTCTAATCAGCCCTGGTGAGGTAGTCCTGGAGAGCTGGGTCCAGTTCTGGTCTCCTACCTTCAGGAGAGATACGGCCATACTGAAGTAAATGCAGTGAAGAGTCCCAAAGACAATAAACAGATGAAGGAGGAGAGACTAAGACAGCTGGGACTGTTCAGTCCAGAGAAGTCTCAGACAGGAATCTCAGCCATGTGGAAAAATACTTGATGAGAGGGGATAAAGAAGACAGAGCTAAATCCCCAGATATCTAGCATATCTACTGACAGGACAGAAGGCAACAAGTACAAACAAAAATGCAGAAATTCCATGCAAATAAAAGAAAATTTTTTATATGAAAGTGGTTGAACAGGCAAAGGGTTGCTTAGTTTGTGGGCTCTCCATCCTTGAAGGCAGTCAATATAGAACAGGACACAACCCTGGACAACTTGCTCTAGTGTAGCATGCTCTGCTCCAGGAACCTGGAATAGCAGACTTTGAGAGAAGTCTCTAATATCAGCCATTCTGGGATTCCATAATACCATTGTGCAAGCAATGACAAAGACTCTGTTTTCAGCACTAATAAATTACAGAGGGGAATTCCACACAATCACATGTATAAAGGCAAAGGCACACTTTCTGTCTTAAACCAAGTAGGTGTTAAAAGATAATCTGTATCACCAAACCTGCTCTATCCTCTCTTTAAAATGTATTGTGAACTTTGAGAGTTTCATGTTAAACAGTTTCAGAAAACATTAAAGACATTAATATAATTCATTAGCTGCTACATATGTCAACAGGTCTCCAGAAAAGTTCTACTCATTGACAAAAAGTATTTTAACAAATTCTTATGGCCACAATACGTTATGTTAGCCACAATGCAAAGAAAGGCAAGCAGGTTCAATGCTATCACTTGACAAGGAAATGACTCTTCTGTTCAGGACATACTGAACACAAGGCATGCACTCCAAAGCAGCCTCTTTTGTACCTATAAAACGGAGACCATAACCATAAACAGCAGTCCTTGATCTACTGGATAATAGGAGACTGTATTAAAGAAGTTACTACATTTGTTTAAATGTCATAATTTGGAAACAGTACACCTGAATACATATACCAAAAGTGTAGATGTTTGTTCTGTTACTAAGGTCACGCTGCTTTCCAAGAAAATGAGGGAACTCTAGAGATGGCAAATTATAGCTTTTTCCTTTAGCAGACAGGTGTCTCATACCATGAAACTTTATTCACTACAGACAGATTAGGCTGGCACTATTATAGCATAATTTATAAAAAACATTTCCACCTACCTCCTTCAAATATATGTGCTGGGTATTAAATCTACACCATTTAAAGAAAACAATGCTAAAAGGACAGTAAAGTTCTGGAAATTCATCTGTAGAAACTGTCCAAAGAAAATAAACACGGTCTTCTGCTCATATCTTCACAGAATAAATACTTCTGCAGTTTTATTTTAGCTAGTATAGTTAATTAACTTCAAAGATACTAAAAATTGATAAAATAATTTGAGAAACAGAAATTAAATGTCATTAAAAAAGAGAAGCTCTCCAATAAACAGTTCCTCTTGTGCATAGTTGGGAACAAAAAGCAAATTTTAGTTGCTCAGAACTCTGAATTTCAACACCCATTCAGTTACTAAGAAAAACATTATACAGCTATGAATATCTAAATTCTTCCAGTAAAGTAAAACTAAATACTGCAAAATTATTAGTAGTAGCAGATCATCAGGGTTTAGCACACAAAAGATTGCTAGTCCTTCCCTTCCTTATGCATCTGCTTCCAATTCTGTGCAGCATTTATGAGAGTCTTCTCTCAGCTGTGAGAGTATCAATGAGGTGTGCTGCAAAATGATTTTATTTCTGTGCTTCTGCTCCAGAAGTGGGTCAATCAAAAAAAGAGATTCTTACTCTTAAGTTCAAACTTCAGCATATGCTTTACTAATTTAGGGCCAGAGAACCTGACACAATAGCCATGGTAGGAAGGAAGAGAATTTGCATGTCTTTTTGTCTTTTTTGTACTTTATGTGTCTTCAACTTTCCTTTCACTCGCTAATACATCTGCAGAAAACACGTGTATGTGAGGGTTAATAGGACTATCCCAGTCATATCCTGTGTATCACTGCATTTTTTCTTTGATCTTTATTTTGCATTCCACCCTGTGCAATTCTGTCTAATAAAGACAAGACTCTAATGAACTTTAGTGTAGAACACAAAATACACTGTGTATTCCTTCAAAACTAAGAACAAATTATTCATCAGGCAGAAAGCCATTCCTTTTACAGTCAATGAATTTTCTTTGCTTAAACTTCAAAGAGGTTTAAAGAGGTAGAGTAAAACTTTTAATTGCTAAGTTACTCATTGAACAATAGGAGGTGTTCAAATCACAATAGCAAATCCTAACACCAGAAAGAAACTAAGGTTTTCTGGACTATATTCTGAGTATATCTATGAAAATATAACGTATAAAATTAAATTGGTAGTGCTGTGTATGCCTCTGAATACATTTGCTGTCATTTGCACCTGAATGTTAGTAATTTGTCTCTACTTGAAGACACGAATGTTCACGTGCTGTATGATTTCCAATGTCAGCTGCAGTGTGTAGAAAAGGGTGATGCAGCACTAGTGTTCTGCCTGCTCCTGGTTGCCCTATTCTGTGCACACAAATATTCAGTTGCTAGAAGGCAGCACCTTATGTTATTTTGACACCTCTGAGAGACTCCTTTAAACAAATACTTCCACATTTTCCTTTAGTTAGAGCTTTGATTTATAGCTACACCTAAATCAGAATTTTTAACTTGGGAATTACTTGTTTGAAATCACTGGAAATTTTTTTTTTTGTTTCTTTCTTAATTGGTATACCTCATCAGAAAACACAGCACACATATATTTTAATCATACAGCTAAAAGAAAAAAAAAAAAACCAACAAAAACAACATAAGGATAGGTTCTGTTTGCTTTGCCTGGAAAGGAAAGGGAAGCTTGACATAGCCAATATAATTCGAAGAGAGATATGCCACATTTGCTGTTTCACAGTACAATAATTCAGGTATTTCATTCTCCCTATTCTCCCATGCACAGTGCCTTTTGTTATTGTTGTAATTTTTAAGTACCTCATGAATATACTATAGCCACAGAACCTCCGAATGGACCTCAGCAAGACACCTTATGTTTTCCTCTACCTCAGGACTAAAGCAGCTATGTATGTAATCCAGCATCCATCAGAAGATATTTGTTCATCCTGTTTTTCCAAACTGCAGTGATGGACCAACTGCAACCTCTGTAAGCAATATTCAGTCAGCCTTAGCAAATTAATGTATTTTCTAATGCCTAAAATACAGCTTTCAGCAGTAGCTTAAGAAAAGCACTCCAGTACAAGTGACCACTACAGATTAAAGACCACACTTTTCCTTGAATAAAAGGATAAAAATAAAAAAGTTTAACATAAAATCTCTTTTGTTATGAATGTTATAAAATTCAAATTCTTTTATTATTTCAGCCAGCAGTATATATATCCTAGAATATGTTACTCTTGAACTAACTCTCTTCAATTTATTGATATACAGAACTTCACTCATTTAAGGAAATGAACACATGAACTGCCATACATAGAGAAGAATCTAATGGTATTTCCAAATTTTACTTTTTACTTTTTCCTTACATATTTGATTACTATGATCCTAATGTTTAAACTCCCATTTTCCAGATGTCCGTTTTCATCCCAAGTTGACTTTTTCAATGAATATGATGATTTTAAGTGCCATTTTAGGATGACTTTCAGGATGACTTTAGCAGTAAATGAAAAGTTAATATTGCCACCATAAAAAAAAATTAATCAGCAGTTTTCAAGCATCTCCAGTTACTAATGGAGGTGGTATTACTACTAATGCGGCATTCTATTTGCTGTGTTATAAAAATTCATCTTATATGTCTGAAGACAGGTCTATGATTCTAAACAGATAAACATATGTTCTAAAAAAGCCTACACAATTTTTTCGCTCTGAAGAGCCTGGCCATTAGCAGCTGTTGGAGGTAGCACTGGTAACAAATTCAAAATCAAATTAAATCTTATATTCTCAGCAGTAAGTTGAAAGGTGACATTTTCTCAGCAAAATAAAAAGCAAACAACAACAACAACAACAACACCAACAAGAAAGGAAAAATAAAAAAGGAGTTAATGTATCTCAAGGATATTTTGGCAGATAGCATCCTGTTAAAACTAAAGTTATGATCATTCCAAGTGATGATCAGAAAAAATTTTGTATGCCCCAGGGGACTTTTTAGTAACATAATGTCAGTAATATTTCCCAGGAATCAACTGATTAGTTGATTAGTGTAACTCATCTGCTTTTTGTGCAGATAAGTGTAACTTATCTCCCAGATTAGTGTAACTTATCTGCTTTTTGTGCAGAAGGAAAAAAAAAACTGCAAGGAAGTACCAGGGAAAGTAGATTAAAATGTAATTTTCACTATCGTTTCCATCTGTTTCTTCTAAAATAATTTCTCTCTACTGCACAAGTATCAGGACTAATCAAGTAAAAATTTCTAAAACAGCATACATCACTGCCTTTTTAAGTTGAAGAAAGACTATGCATTTCATACAAGCATAAAGTTAATTGATCATGATTCAACATGTTCCTTGAAATGAAGAAGCAGGAATGTTTAGAGCTCTCTAAAGAGAGACCTGAAGAGTGCTGAATTGCCATAGAGAAGCATAAAGGGAGCTGAGGAATCAGAGAAGGTGATGAATTTATCAACCATAGTAGAAGACAAGAAGGGTATTTACTCTCTAGAGTTTAGAAGATACTTTTTACCTTTTCACTGGCACAACTCCAATTAATTCCATAGTGTCATTCTGGATGTAAAAGGATTAGCTCAAATACAGAAATCAACTATAAAACCTATTTTCTCAGCAGCTGAATGTGAATTTATCACATCTGAGAATATAACTCCACATTTCAAGCTCAACATTATCTAAGCAGTAATAAAATAATAAAACCATAATAAAAGCAACCCATTTCGAAACATTTCATTTACGAGTGGATTGGCAAAAAAAATACTAGTTAATGTCAATTTATCCAGTTATTAAAGACTAAGTTTTCATTAAAATGTATTTGGATTCAGTACTTATATATCACTGGTATCCTTAATAGTTGACAAAAGTGCTATTTATCCCATTTAGTATGGTCCCTCTCACTATTATCCTTCCTCCTCTGCCCCTCTAATGCCTTTCCCCAGCATTTCTTAACCTCATAATAACACAACAATAAAAACAAAACAAAACAAGTCAAAATACCTCCCCACGCA
>VZRZ01007804.1:17650-31468 GCA_013398175.1 Climacteris rufus | reverse complement strand
AAAAAAACACCCCCCCAAAAAAAAAAAAAAAAAAAAAAAAAAAAATCAAGAAGCAAAAACAACAAAGAGAGAGAGAAAAAAAAAAAGGTGTCCAGAAAATGGACTGTATAAGAAGAAACCTCAACTATTATACATAACAAATACCCATCTGTCAGTAATTACAAAGGCTAATAGTGCAATATAACTGCCAAAAACCGTTCAGCTGGATTCTCAGTTATTCCAAGAAGTACAGCTAAATGGAAGTGGAGATTAACCTTGCCAATTATTTCACTATAAAACTTGCCATTACCAAACTCCAAACTTTGACTTAACTTCAAACTAACTGTGAAGCACTGATGTTTCCACTTGCAGTGGGTATTACTGGCATGATGCTGGTAGTGGAGGGGACACTGCAGCAATCCCTGTCCAGACACAGTTGAGATTGTCAGCCATAATGTTGGTGCCTCTGTGAGAACACATATAAGAAAGTGCAGAACACAGCACAGATAGAAAGGAGTGAGTAACAAATGTGAGAAACAACCCTGCACGTACCACAGGGAGAAGGGGAGGAGAAGAGGTCTCACTCTAGGCAACCAGAGAGAAGACTGCCTGCAGCCCATAGAGGAGCCTGGTGAAGACCATAGTGGAGCAGGTGAGTATTTCCTGAAGGACCTTAGCTCATGGGAGTAACACCACACTGCAGAAGGGAAAGAGGCTGAGAAGGGAGAAGAAGCAGAGAGGATCTGTTATATACTGACCACAGCACTTAATACCTATTCCACCCTTCTGCTCAAGACATTGAAGGGGAGCAGGCAGAAGATTTGAGAATCAGGGAGTAAAGGGGATCTTGGGAAAAAGAAGTGTAGAGGTGGAAGAAAGGTGCTTTTAAATTTTGTCTTTGTTTTTCATTATCCAAACATATTTTAATTGACAACAATTAAATTAATTTTCCCCAAGTTGAGTCTGTTTTGCTCATGACAGTAATCAGTTAGGGATCCCCCTGCCTTTATTTCAGCTTACAAGATTTAAAATTTATTTTCTCACCCTGCTTCTTCTGGGTGGGGGTCTGGTGGCCAGCCCAGATCAGCCCACCAAACCATTACACGTAGGAATCCATCCAGGTAAATTTAATACTGTCGTACAGTAGTGAGTAAGGATTTTCACTTGACTACTGAACAAGCTGGCCAGTCATATATGACCTACTTACCATGAGATCAAAACAACTTTTCCTTTTTAAGGAGGAGAACTGTATTTATAAATTTTGCAGAAGTGAGCATCATAACGTTTCATGACTAAAACAGTATGGGTGGAAGCCACCATGCTTTCACCTGCCACTGTTGTTACTACCTAAATGAACAATGAAAGAAATGGCATTATCTTCAAGGAAAAAATATAATTCTCTTTTGAAGGTTCTAACCATCAGCTAAAAATTTGATTTTGAGTCCATCCATGTGCAGATGGAAAACACCTATATTTCAAGCAGTAACGTGCTATGTACATGCACATTCTCGTACATGCAAAGAGGAGGAACTGAGAGGGATACTGCAGTTCAGGAATCAGCTGTTTTGGAGACACTGTTTAGAAATCATTCCAAAATTCTCTTGGCTACATGTGAATACTACTTCCCCTATAAACAGCAACTCTCACCACTGCTTTGTTTCTGCAGTCAGCCCATGCCCACTCAGTATCTGAACTGAGACTAGCCATGTTATGAAAGCCACACATCCAGTGTATTGCAGGAGAAGTAAGAAAGAGAGATAAAGAGAGAAAGCACACACATTTTAAATACATTCTAGATATTCAAACTATAAATGTAAGGATTTCTTGCCTGCAATTCAGTCTCAAGGAGACAAAAACTGAAACATATTATCTATTTAGCAGCACATACATGTATCTTTTCATAACACCAGCAGAATGAAGAAACAAAAATTTAATTTAAAAATTATACTTCCATTTATTGTATACAGGCTGTTGAAGAACTTCAAAATAGGATTCTCTTAAATTAAAAAAAAAATTACAATTTTTTAGGGTTTCTGATTTATAAGTCTCCTTATGAAGTTGGAATAGATTGATATTTAATCAGAATTTTAATTACTCAGGCAAATTAAACAACTCACATTCATATGTTGACAGATCCTTCTTCAATTTATGCTTGTCAGATAATGGTTTCAGTATGTCAAAATATCTCATGAGACTTTTTATTCTTTAAGCTGTATTCCTTGGTATATTCAAGTAACAGACCTCAACATGAGTCCCCAGGACTATAATGTACAGACTCTAAAAGCTTCATGTTTTTCAAACTATTTCAAACTTCATACAGTTTACTTCCTGACAGTGATATAAATCCTGCCATCATAAATATAATCCTAATTTATGAGGAAATAAAAAGTCTTTTCATCGTTACAATGTACCTATGTTCCTAGTTTGACTGTATACATAATTTAGACAGAAATTAATGCTGGGTGGTACTTTAAAATGTCATTACCTAGATAATAACAGAAAAATCCTATTAAGCTACAACTTTATATTCCAGTTATTGGCTGGATTTCCATAGCAAAGAAAGGATCATGTCCAGAGTAGGTGTCTACACCAGCCCATGCTACCAGTAACTGCTCACTCTGGGGAAAGCAGAACAAAGACTTCAAAGACATTAAGTTCCTAAAGGATGTGAAAATCAGAAGCCACGATGTATGAGACCTCACTAAGGAAAGAGTTTCAAAACACCAAATATTTCTCAATGGAAAGCAGACACTAGGGGAAAAAAGCTAACTTAGCTGCAGGCTAACATGTAAAAATACGGAACTGACAAACTCTGAGACAGTTGTGTCTACCTGTATACAGTCAAGTGAATATCACAACTTCTCAAATAATAAAGTATGCCAGGTTAGGCACCACAGTGCATGTGAGCATAACTTCTACATACACACATAAAATTTTCTCTTTTACTTTGGGATTTTGTTAGTAATACTCCCTGACTTCTGGTCTCCCATTTAGAAATGTGATTCAGCAATCACTGGCTTACTGACATGACAGCATGTAAATCAGAGTAGCAAAATACATATTAGGATTTCACAACTCTCTTCTTATTCAAATGCTTCATCATCTGTCAAAACATGAAAAAGAGAGCTCAGAGGAGGCACTACCTTTGCTACCATAGTCTAAAATATTTTACTGAAATTCAAAATCTCCTATGCACTTTAGAAGTATATATTTATTATAGATATATATTTATTTTAGAGACGTATCTTTATTTCCTTTCAGGAATGATAAAGAAACTAGTGTAAGGACTCTGAGATTATTATTCACTGTCAGGATTTGGCTACTTGCCACCATCCCCAGGAAAGTGCCCACTGCCCAGAGCTGGAGCTGCCCAACAGCTGTCCTGCTCTGTGGTGGGGTGGTTAGACAGTCCTAGCTAACAGGTCTTTCCCTGACACTCCCAAGGGACAAGATTTTTAAAACTGAAGTACAGCATATATGACTTTAACATGTGCTATGAGCAAAGTCAGGTTGTGTCAGCTGACTCTGATGAAAATGACAATTTCAGGTGCTGTAGTGCAGTAATCAGAAATTAATACTGTGCATTGTTCAGATGCAGGAAATCCCTTTGATAGGAAAGAGGCAAGAGTCTTCTCTTGTCTTAGAGAGAAATACAACTCAGGATGAGCTGCAGCTACTTTTGGAAGTATCTCATCAGAAAGGAAGCCCAACTTCCTCATGCACTAAATGGTGGTTCTAAACACAAAGGAGGATTTCAAGGTTCCCTGTCTTCAGCATTTGTTGAAGAATAATGTTCACCTGTTTAAAATATTCCTTTGAAATGTAAAAAAGATACGAAGTTTGGGAAGGCCAGCTTTTTAACAAACAACCAAGAGTGCTTATCTAATGTTGAATCTCTCAGCAACACTCCCCATGGTTTTTGTTGTTGTTTTTTGTTGTTTGTTTGTTTGTTTGTTTGTTTTTAATAACAATGGCCTGTTATATACATAGTCTGGCTGATGTATTGATTAGTAAGAAAAATTATAAACCATTGTAACTTGAAATTTAAGTCCTGTGGATAATGTGCATTTTAATACAGTGAAGCAGTTATGTTTTGAAAGGAATACATTAAATTTAATATGTCACAAGTTTAAATGACTGCTTACAAAGCCCAGGACAGGCAACATTTCAATACTGACATCCAAGATGTACAATATAGCTACACAAATTTCAGGTTTTTTACACTCATAATGGCACTGATTATAATTATAATTGGGAGGATATAAGTTACTATTGTAATATTGTGCTTCACTGCAGAAGATGTCTAACACCTTTTATCTTTCCCTTAGTAACAGAAAATTAAGAGCAATATACAGTCTGGGTAATGTGGCCTGTAAATTACAAAATTGACAATAAAGTTTGAAGACCTAGGAAATTATTTTTTCAAATTTTCATCAATAACTTTCAAATTTACAGATTATCAGGACTGAAATAATTTCCCTATGTAAAATGTACATGGGGGATTGTAGTAGTATACTCTCTTTAAACAAAAAAAAAATCTCCCTTATCACCAACCCTAAAAGCATCATGGGCTGTTTCACCTTCAGAACAGGTAATGTACAGTACAAATTAGTCTCATTTAGATTTTAGTGTGACTGTTCAAACAAAGTATGAGATTGGTCTTAAGAGACACAATGCAACAAGCATACTAAGCATTTGCCTTAAATGATAATTGAGAAACACACACCAGGTATACTTGGTACAATAGGTATCTTTCTGATTTCTCTCTTTCTGTCTTTACATCCTGGCAGTATTCTGCTTTACCATCAATACTAACATTAGTACCCAAGGCAAACAATTTTCTACAGCTAGCCTGCCAGAACACTGCTCATTTTGACAGCAGACAGAGCAGGGACAATCTTTGTCTAATTCCCTGTCCTGACTCAGCTCATTCTGACAGCCAAAGGTAAGGTTTTCAGGAAAGCTACCCTATAAATTGCTGAGGTATGTCACCCAACCACATGCACAATCACTGAGATACAGAAGTAGGGTTGTATAGCTGGCTGGAAAAGTAATAAATGAGTGAACAGAAAAGCACAGGAAACGAGACTCAGTCAAATAAAGGGAATTTTGCACTTTCAAGAAAGATCAGTAATGCTTATTATGGTGAATACAGTGTGTCTCCAAGATCAGAAAGGTAAATTTTACTTCAGAAAAAAAAAGACACTATCCAGAACATCTAGAGGTCTCAAAGGAAGACTGGAGATAAAAGCTAAAAATGGCCTACTGAGAATGGGTAACGTCTGACACCCTGGAGCACGCAAGCACAGAAAGGCTCCCAAACAGCAACTGCAGCACATCAGCTGAACAGGCAAAAAAGAGATTTTCCAGTTCAAATTCAAGCTTTACACTTAACTATTCCCATGAAAGTTGCACTAATTGTAGTCCACAGGGAATCTGCACTGTGACTTCTGATGCCTTTAAAAGAGACAACATTATGCCTATCAAACACCAACACAGTTTTACAGCTCCGACTTGCAATTCATTACACCTTTCTAGCAGTATATTTTGGTGTAGGTCTAGTACACCTCTAGTATGAAATGCTTTTCCTTGTTATGCTTAGCAATTTCAATATTATTTGAAAATGTCTTAACAAGCAATTTCCTTTCAGAATTCCAGCAAACTTGATGTGTTGATCTCAAGAAGTTTTCATCCACATTTCCAGAGGCAAATACTGAATATAAATCTTTCAAAGTCCTTGTAAGTGAGTTTAAGTAATCTCTTTCTGCTTTCTCTCTTCCTCATAAAAACTGAGGCTTTTAGCATTACATAGGCAGCTAAACTATTAAGGTGTTCCTTTATATTATCTTAGATGCTGGCATGCAGTTTCAATTTTAAGTGAAAGTTATTCAAGGATAGTTGCATCTTTTCCTTTCTGTGGCCTCGATTTCAAATTGAATCCTTCTTAATTTAAAAAAAAAGTGCTTAACTGAGTCTAATCCATACAGCACTTTTACATTTTAGTAGGGTCTTCAGTTAAAAATAAAACAAACAAAACAAAATGAAAACAAACCAACAACCAACAATAACAACAAAAAACCCCAAACCCACAAACTTACCTCTACTGGTGAAAGATACAGACAAAAGAGGAAAGGATCGTGAAACTGAACCACTGTCGAGGGAAATCAACAGAATAAAGATATGGTTTATTCCAGAGGAAAAAATATCCAGAACTGCTAAATGATAACACTCCAAAAAAAAGGTGAACAGTAGATAGAAAAGTAGATGAAAAACTTGTTTTGTATTTGTATTACAAGCAGGATAGGAAACAGTAAAAGTATCACCTCCTTTACAGCAACAGTGATATTTGTTCAAGGTAATAAGAAACTTCTCACAGTGTAGAGAAGTACTGAAGTAGATTGCTTAAGGGAGTTCTGCTGTTCCCATCACTGGACACTAAATATTTTTGAAGAATTACTGAGATTGACATGGCAGAGAATATAACCTGTTGAGGTCCCCTTTGCCATATTTTTTAATCATTCCATAAACCTCTTAACCTATAGTTTTAATAATTGTATTTCTGACTATTTAAACAATTTAAATTAATCAGTTTTTCTATTATCTCTTCAGTTACCAGAAGGCTCAAGTATCAATAGCTTTTTTGCTTTTTCTCCATAAAATTTCCTGTTAATATCAGCACTCCATCAGCTGCGTGTTAGCAGGCTCTCAGCATACCTCAAACGCCATCCAGTTGATTCCTATCAGCTTCAGGGGGACGGGACTTTTAACTTACTTGAAAATTAAGTTAATACAAAGTGCTTCAACACAAATCTAAAGAATTAGATACAAAAATTAGCATATTGGAGAGTAGATATTTCTAATGAGTTTTCTTAAGACAAAGCTCTGTTTGTGCTGAATTGTAGCACACCTAATGAAGCAGAACAAATTTATATAGTCAACATTTGGAAAGTCAGTGTCATTTGTATCAGTAAGAATGGGAACTGGATTTAGATATTTCTAAAAAAGGAAAGTAGAAAACTTTCTGACTATTGAATTCTTTTACAATGCATGAAACAGACGCACAGGACAATGAATAGAAGACATTCAAAGAGACAGACCAGCATTTGAGTCCAGTGCGTCCAGTGCGTCCAGTGCTCATCCAGGATACAAAAAGCAATTTCAGATACGGAGTTATCCAATTATAAAGAAAATGTCTTCTAATAAAATTCTTTCATTTTTCAGTGGAAACATTATCTTCCTTTTATTTTCTTCTTGGTTTTCCTTCTTTCTTTTTTTTTTCTTTTTTCTTTTTTAAAAATAATAATAGCAAACATACTATTTATTTTTAGGTAAATCTGGTAATTTAACTGGCAACAAGTAGCTCTTGCAGCTGCATTATAAATATGTAATATGATGAAGAGGCATTCTTGATGTTTAAATAAATGTATACCTGATTCCCAAGAAAATCTTGTTTTGACAAACCACATCCATATAACAAATATAGAGAGCATAACACTTTTCTGATGGCCAGTCACCTTATAACAGCTACATCCCATTTTTATTTTTTACTTTATTATTTTGAGCATTGGTTGAACAGGCTCCAACAACTGAAGTGAATCCACAACTTACTTAAAAATAAAGTACTCTTCAAATTAAAACAAAGAGCTTCCTAGTATAACCACACTGTATAGAAAACCTCTAGGCTATTATTTTCTTTATTATAGTAGAGATGAGAGAAAGAGGTACCAACTCATAATACAGTAGTGCAGAGGGAGAAGAAAATAGAAACAAAAATATTAGGATAAACTAAATAATAATCCATGAGGTAAAATAAACTAAGGCTCTGTGTGATTAAAGCAATGTTATCATGAAATCAATAGTACAAGGCTGAGGCTTGAACTACAAATTCAGATATGAAAGTGGATGAGATAAATATTACCTATCAGAGTTGACAATGAAAGAGGAGTCTAAAGATACCTGTAAAGATTTTGAAAAAAATTGATTCTTTTTCTTACTCTCTGGATATAGGATTCTCTGTGAAAGACATTAATGATTACGATTGACAATTAAAAATACTGACAGCCAAAATAACCTCAGTTTTGGGTCCTGTCAAATTATTTTTCCCCACAAGTATGTGTGAAAGGGGAGTTTCTGCCAAGGATTTGAAAAAATATGAGTATATGCATGTAAGTGTTTCCAAACAAAAAAGGTATCATGCTGGAAAGCATATGGCATTTGCCTCAACAGAGAACAGGCAGACATAGAACATGTCAGAAATGTAAATCTTCTTGCATATCTAAAACTTCTTTTGAAAGTTTCTTATCAGTTGTCTAAATTAAGTGCCCAAAGAAAAGTATGGTTACAGTAACTAAAATTGGCTTTTGCTCTAGTACTTTTTCCATCTCAGTATTTACATGACAAATTAGTACTATCACTCACATAAAAGCATCAGTTCTTCATCTAAATACATGCATACCTTAAGGATAACACAGTTATGGACCAACTGCCATTTTATGCATATATAGCGCTCCCCTGATCTTAATAAGACCATAAATCTCCTTTTTAAATTGTGAAGTCCCTTACCATACTCTAAGGTTTCAGCTTTGGATCAAGGGCACGGAACACCATGATTACCCTGAAAGACAATCTGAATTCCAAGTAGTCTACTTTCTTTAACTTGAGAGCCAACAGCCTTTTTAACTGATGAATCTTACTCTTTAAAAAACCCTAAAACATCATATTGCTTCTTCAAAAAAACTGTTGGAAAAAGTAATTAAGAAAATAAAATTATCTGAAACTTTGCAAATTTATGCTTTGGTCATCCTAAAATCTATTTTCGCTTAAAGAAACAGGTCTGACTTTTACTCCACAAAGGAAGAGAACTTACGTACATCTCCATCCACAAAACAGATCCTTCATCATCTGCAAGGCTCCTAATCTCATTCTTCCTAACTTTGACCCATTGTTTGGTATGTCAGGATATCCCCTATAGTTGGATAAGACCATTCACACTACATTTAAACAAAAGACCTCTCAATATTATGAAGTGATACTTTCATCTTCCTTTATGAACTGTTTTTCCCATTATGTGTGGGACTTCCTCCCATTACGTGTGAGATGCAAAAGCATCTCAGTCATGCAATCAACATGTGGGAATGCAGTGGACCTCCCCTGGGAATGCAGTGGGACCTTCACTGGTCCCACCTCCAATGGGAATGCAGTCTGTAAAACAACTTTAGCACAAACATAACATTAGGAAAAAAGAAGGACCTTTCATTTAACATTGTAAAAAGCGGAAGGAAGGAAGGAAGGAAGGAAGGAAGGGAGGAAGGGAGGAAGGAAGGAAGGAAGGAAGGAAGGAAGGAAGGAAGGAAGGAAGGAAGGAAAACCTGTAGGAAATAATCTATTGAGAACAGGTTCCATGATTACAGAAAACATGTTTCTATGGATGATATTATTGGCACTTAAAAATGTTAGTCTGGAAAAAACCTTTGAAGGTGGTATTTCCCTTTGTTTTCCCTATAAGTAAGATCAGCTAAGCTCATACTCAGCATCAAGAATACTATGACCTCCCTTGGCCAACTGTTACAGTGCTTCCTTACAGATCTATTCCTTAATGTGTATTTCTCAAAACCAGGCTATGACATCCCAAAAGCATTATGTATGTTGAGGAAAGTAGGATTAGTTACATAACTAGTAGGTTATCTTTCTGCTCTTTTATCATATAGGTAGGGTATTCATTAACCTTGTTCATATTTATGATCCATTATGACCCTTTTCTAAAGAACTGGCCATTATTTGTGTTTGCATGGTCGGCTATTCATGACTAAGTGCAGTTCACTGCAGTCATCTCTGTCAATGTTCCCCTGCATTTCTTTCAAGCAGTTTCTTTTCTTTAAGAATAGCTGGAAATCTACTGCACATCTGCATTATTTCCCATCTTCTTGTCATCTACAGTACCACTTTCAGATTGTGAAAATGTTAAAAAACTGCACTTGAGAAAGGCTGCAATACTGTTGCCTCAAATTTAGATAGGAATAGCCATTTACATTTAACATACAATAGCATCATGGTCACTCCTAGATCTAGGTCAAAGACACAAACTGCCATGTTAATCCTTTGATGATTTTGCATAGATTTCTTGTGTGCAGTATTATCTACTGAAAAGAAGAAAAAAATTATCAAATTCCTCTTGCTTCTTCTAGTAAATTATTAAATTCCTCCTTCTCCACCATACATAATTCCTTCACTGCTAACCTGGGCATACCTGGTGAAAATGCAATAACTAACACCAGTTAAAGTTGTATACTACTTGGTGTAAGAAATGAAAGAGCATACTTTGTACAGAAAACAGAGCCAGCTATTTCCAGAGAATATAGTGAATTATTTTTAAGGAAGAAGCAACTGAAAAGTCCAAAGCAAAACATATATTTCACTCTTTCCTTATAGGAATAAAAACTAGGCAGATAAAACCTGAAACACTTCAAATACACAAAACTCTCTCTTTTTTTTCTTTTTTCTTTTTTTTTCTTTTCCATTTGAGTACTGGGGGCAGGAATCCAAAGAAAGAGAAAATGGAACATTAACCAGCTGTGCTTCTTTCTCCTGCTTCTGAAATCAATTGCATTTTCACAGATAAAACTGTGTCACATTTTGATTATCTCTTCTCTGCTGACCAGGTCGTATTAAGTACAATACTGTTAAAGAGCTCATATTGCCCTATTCAAACATTCCTCAAAATTATGACAAAAGTCCCACTTTACCTGAGTTTGTACCCAGGATAATTTTACCTACTGTGATATTCAATTTATATCACATCCTTGAAATGAGCAAAGTTTAAGGGAAAATATCCTTGTATTGACTACTAGTTAGTACTGCAAGAAACTGCAGAAAGAAAATTTATTAGTAGTGAAATTAATGATGTAAGATCAACTATATTGTAATTTTAGACTCTACAGTTATTCATGCTAGCCATAAAACACTAGGAAAGAGTTCATAATTCCTTGGTGAACTTTTTATATTGAGTCCCACTCTCGAAAATTGCAATTTTCACCCCACCCCTTAGTTTCATCTTGAATTTTATTTTCTCTCCTTAATTCTACTTTGAAAAAAAATTATTCAGAGACCCAAAGAGACATTTTTTTTACTTGTGGAGAACCTCACTCATGTGAATTCCCTGCAAAACCAAGGGAGTAGATCTGTAACTATCCCAAAAGAAAGACAATGCCAGCACTTCATTTTGAGCTCAGAAAATCCGTATTTCCTTTCACTAGTTTCCTTAAATGATGTCTTTAGATATCATAAACCATGTAAAGTGACAAAAATTAAGTAGTCCAATAAAATTAAAACAGAGCAGAATTTCAAAGATTCTAGATTCTTGCAAAGCATAGCACACATTTTCAAATCTCCATTTCCGTATCATGCAACTCTACATACATGATAGCTTAATGAGTTGCTTGTGAATGTCAATACTGTGGATATCATTAAAAAACAGGAGATCCCCAAAGAAGAAACCCATATAAAAAGTACATCCATAGATATGGTATTGCTTGCAATATTTATTCATAAAAGCAACGTTTAAAGACAACTTAAAATGTTTTTTTTCTCTGGGCCACATTGGGTTTTTGATGTTTTCTGTGATGGAGTTCATTGCTACTACAATAAGCCGTTACATATTTTTCTTAAAATTCATATCTATTTTTAATGTATCATGGGTATTTTCAGTAGCACAGTCTCATGGTATTTTATCTTGGTTCAATAGGGAATTTCAGTAGAAAAGTACAAGATAACTTTTCTTGAACTCTCAGTGTTCAACGGAGATGACAAATCAGTACATATTAATCTTGGCATCTACTTGGTATTGCAACGCAGAATGAAACTATGATTTTCTTCTTTTCTCAAAATTTGGATCAATATTTCAAATGTTACACCTTCAGGGGGAAAAAGAAGAAATATCATGAAAGGCTCAAAAGTCTTCAAGATTTTATAAATGACTTAGCACCAATGTTTTAAAGCAATGCTGCCAGACACATAAAAATTCTCTGTCTTCCTTCTACTTCTTTACACAGGAAGAGACACAGCAAATAAAAATGAATGATGATTTAAAAACTGTTCTTTCAGCATTCCATGGCATACAATGCAATTGTCCAAAATTTAAAAGGTAAAATGAAAAATGTATTCTGAAACAGTACAACAGAAATACACTGTAAGATGAAAGATCGCTTGTTTTATGTTTTGGGCCATGAGAAATGTTAAGCTTCTAAAAATTTGCTCTTAACTTTTAGTAAGATGTATCAAGAGTCAGAAATAATGAAGAGTTGCTATAAAAAAGCTATGTTGCAAAATGAAGTAACTGGGTCTCATTCACCACAAAATGAAACTGATCTGTTAGGATAAGGAAAGTTGAATTACATTTCAAAGAAGGCTAGAACTTCTGTATGTGCATTAAAGAAGGATAGGTTATGCTTGGAGCTGCTTTTTTGTGCATGTTGGTTGGTTTGTTTTTCCTCTTTTTGTTTGTTCATTTCTTTTAGTTTGGGTTTTTTGTTCGTTTGTACAATGGTTGGCTTTTCTTTGTTTGTTTCATTTTTGAGGTTAGAGGGTATTTTTGTTTGTAATGTTTTGGTTCTGATTTTTTGGTTTATTTTTTGTGGTTTTTCTTTTTTTTTTTTTTTTCTTTTTTAAATAGCGTAATAGTAAAGACTATAATTCTGCTTGGAAGCTCCAAACAACTGCAGCTCAAAAGTGCAGTTTTTATAGGGGCACTTTGCAGTGACTGTGAAATTGTGAAGTTGTCTCAGCAAATAAGGAAGACAATTTTCTTTCAGCATTGAAGTATTTTTTTACCTGCCTGCCATGACTGATTTTTTTTTTCTTTTATTAGTGTTCAGACATTTTTTACAAAGTAAGTATTTTGGAGGATTTCTGGATTATTAATCAGGTCCTTGATCTAAAACCTCAAACCATGATTCTTTTAATCTGTACATGTCAATATGATTGTTCTAGATGTTTTTGTTTTGTTTGTTTTGTTTTGTTTTGTTTTTTAATTCTGCTAACTAACTAAAATTTCCTTTCTGCTTCAACCTTTCTTTAAGTGCCTTCTCCATTGGATAGTGTTTAGATTGATGAGACAATGTGACATTGTGTGACAGTAGAAAAAATAAGAAGTTGTCTCTAAATAAGTTAAAAACTAGACCTGTCTAGCAGACTTCAAGAATGTAAGATTTTTGGAACAGGGAACATATTACCTTGTCACTGTGTGGGGTAAGTATATCACTCACCTAGCTATGGTTCCAGCACTCAAAAAACGGACAACTTCCCCACTCTCCGAAAACAAAACAAAACAAAACAAAACAAAACAAAACAAAACAAAAAAAAACAAAGCAAAGCAAAACAAAACAAATCAACAAAACAGCAATCTTGTGCTAGAAAACTGAAGCATGGCAATCCTGTGCATTACTCCTGAATTAAATTGTAAGAAGGGGGTTTGGAACTCTATGAGATTTAAGGTCCCTTTCAACCCAAACAATTTTATGATTCAATTTCTACTATTCACTTTAATATAATTGAAGTATCACTATTTCCATGAAAATTCATTTGGGAATAAAAAATGTTAAAGAACAATGCAGATTTAATTTTATGTCTCACAGATTTCATATTGTACAGTTTATTCATTCAATGATTTTCTGGATTCTTTTTTTGACAAGGTAAACTATGATTTGTCTAGTTTTCTACTTAGTAGATTTATTAACTAAATCAGATTATATTCCTAGAATAATCCAAAAGTTAAGGAAGAGCCAGTTATTTGTAACACACAAAAATAAACACCTCGCCCCCCCCCCCCCGCCCCACGACACACAC
>VZRZ01007804.1:0-17622 GCA_013398175.1 Climacteris rufus | reverse complement strand
AAGAAACTACTTAATGTATCTTAATCTTTGATTTATAAATAATATTTTTAGGAAACTTATTGGGGCCAAATTCTAAGCTTTGAAAGTTTTTTTTTTTCAGATTCCATTTTAACATTAAGACACTACAGTTCCTATGAAGTTCTTCATGACCCCAATGGAGGTGTAAAGAGAATCCAAGACTACCACTTCAGTATTCTTCAAGCAATTAGTACCACTTTACCTGTGTAATTTTAAAATTTAACCCAGATATTTCCCATGAAACCTTTTAATCAGGAAATACTGAACCTGGTGCCGATTTAGAACACATGCCTGCAGCCCTCATTACCTTTCCCCATCCACTCTCACCACGTTTATTAACGAAATTATGTATTTAGATTTGATTTATGCCTCTCAAATTCCATCAATTCTCAAAGCCTATTAGAAATGGAAATGAAAAAGACAGAAGGATAATATAAAAAAAATCCATGCAAATATCTCTAAAGAAACACATGAAGAATCTGCGGGAAAAGATCATGTTGTTCGGTATATATTCAAAGAAAAAAAGTCATAGTCAGTGTCAGATTTCTACCATGCAGATCACTTTCAGCAACTGGTGAGAAAATAAGAGATTCAGAGGGGAATAAAACAGTATGGGATTGCATTTCTTTGTTTTTCCCTTTGCCAGACTGGTTCATTTGTAAACATTTATACTTTCAGTTGTGCTTTCATATAACCTCCAAGTAGAAAACCTGAAAGCCTAGCAGCTGTAACTTATGGCAGTAAATAATTCTAAGCTCTTACATGTAACTGTAACTTCAGATTTTTTCAACTTTATCTATTCCTTTAATTTGGTATTCCAACTGTTCTATATCTACTTAATGACCTTGCTGTAAAACTGTAAGGTCCATCTGGCTACTTTTTCTCATTGGCAGATATGCGTGCATCAACTCTTACTGAAATTTGCATAAGAAGTATTTCAAAACAAACAAAGCTATATGACAGCTTTATAATTTTACAACATAAATTAATTTAATACCTTATTTTAGGGGGCTGTTTGTATTCTAAGTTCTTTTTTTTTTTTTGGCAGTTGTTTTCTTTAATGGAATTCTAAAAAAAAAAGTATATAGATGAGTCTGGCAGTTTTGCAATAACATGCTTCAGGACTAAAACAATATACTGATCAAAACTGAAGAGAAAGGATAGCAGAAAGGATAAATTATAAAAAGGAGAATCCAATGGAAATTAATGTTGTTAGGTTTGTCTGGAATCATAAATGTTCATTCCCACAGAAAGATAATGCAAGAAAAAAGAGAGAGGGAAAATGTTTTCCCTTTTTCATTGTGTTATTCACACAGCTCTACCACTAATATATGAAGTAATTAAAATCTACTTGTTTCATGTAATGCCTAAATCTCAAAAGACCCACTTTCTCAGCATTGCCACAATTTCCTCATGTAGTTGAATCTTATTCCACCTGAGAAGGAATCACCAATTGCTTGCACTGCCATGTCAAGGATGTAAAGGAGAATAAATAACTTTTGCATTGCGTATTTCAGTTCCCGTCTTACCAAATACACACTCAATGCCTAATTAAGAACATAGTAAGTGGGCAGTGAGGTACAAATACAATCTTAAGAACTAATTTACCTGACACTTATTTCAGTGCTTCTTTTAAAAAACTTGATTGAATGTCATGGTTTAGAAACAACATATTTAAGTGCAGCTTCACCAGTTTAATATCTCTGTATATTATTTTTGCAAACACACAATATAATGACATACCATGCCATGAACCTATCTTGAAATAAAGCTCCACAATGCTAGACCTCACCATGACAGGTTAATCATAAAAATGTTCTAAGAGATTAAGAATTAGTCAGTTGTCCTTGGTGGACTGGCAAGAGAAAATAAGATTTATACACATCAGAATACACTAATTTAAAAGCAGTGTTTCAGTTTTCATTTTAATGAGTCACAACTGAAATTCCATTTTGCTTTTACATATACTATTTTTTCTTATAACTCAGTCTTAAAGAGATTTAGACAAAAAGGAGATAAAGCAAATGATTTTATTGAAGCTTGCAGCTTTCTCAATTTGAAGCAATAAGCAAAATGTAGCTTGAATAGTGAACTTACCCTTGATAATATTAAATATGCAGATCATCCTACACTCACCTGTATCATTGGTTAAGCAGTATATCTAGAACAAATGGACAGTTAATTAAGAACTATTGTAATTTTTCAGTTTGTTGGCAAGTTATCAATAATATTTTTAAAAGAGAAAATACTAAAGTTGTTAGATTATAATAGTATATAAATTAAATATCTGTTTTACTAGAACGAATTTCCATTTCATCAGTCACTAGCTATATATCCAAGGCCCTGGGGTAAATATGAACCCTCAAAACCATTTAAGACATCCTTTATTTTACTTGTGTGATTAGCCAAGTCAGTTTAGCCATATGAAAAGAGTTTAAAATGTATGATTTGTATCATGGGTCAAGCACATAGCAGTATTCCTAGAAAGTTTGATTGAATTTATGGGGTTTTTTTAAATTGAATTTACAGATTTCCATATGTCCTCTATAATGAACACAGTATATAATTCTCTTCCACAGGCTTATTCTTGTCCACGACTATTTTTCATCTAAAGAGTGCTGAATCATCTAGTCTTAAACAGTTTTTTTATATATTTATGAGTTTCTGTGTAGGATGAGCTTTGCTGTTCATAGATGAATCATGACTTTCAGTTGAAGGTGGGCAGAGCCCATCTGTTTAACTTAGAGAAAGCAGTCTCTATGAGAGGAAGCATTATTTCAGATACATACCTTTCTTGTTTCCTTAACACAAATAGTTTTAACAATCATCTATTAGGCACTAAGACTAGGTGCCACTGCAGAATAAAGGAGATGGCAAAAAAAGTAATTCTGATGTATTGCCAATCCTAAAAGACTTTTGTTTTGCATCAGTGCTACCAAATTCAACATGCTATAATTAAAAAAAGAAAAAGATTTAAAAACTCCCAAACAACCAAAGCAAAACCAAAACCAACTAAACATGACCTTCAAGGAGTTTAAAAAAAAAAATTTGCAGGTAATATTGAAAATGTATGAGTTAAAGATGAATTAGTCAATTCTTTGAAGGCAGAAGAACTGAACTGCAACACAGCAGTTACACTTGGTATGTACATTTAACCAAAACACAATGATACTTGGTAGAATCTACTTTGATAAGTTTATCGTTTGAATGAATTATTGCTATAAATATTAATCTCATGAGATCATCAGTGTAAAGGGCATTAATAAGTTTCTCTGACTTCAAAATAATTAGTTTAGGGCTGTACACTCCTGGCAGTGTACAACTATCCTATCCTAGGACAGTAGGCCTATCCTAGGATAGTAGGCCTATCCTAGGATAGTAGGCCTTTAACAAGTAGTTCAATGAATCTGTACAGCAAAATAATCCACATGTCCTATGTTTCAGGAAACTACACTTCAGCCCTGGTCTTACCTGGCCCAAGAATCTGACTATCCAGAAGTCCTGATCAGGTCATCTCTTGTGAAACTGCTGTGCACAGCTGGGCTGAAGCAAAGGATATCAACTGGAAACAGCTATGAGGTTTGCTTAAAAAAAAAATCACACTTCAAATCTAAACAACTGGATCAGGGCAGACGTACCCCACAGTGGCAGAAGGCATTAAGTAGTGATTCTAGTCCAAAGAAAAATTCTGATACAAATCAATTATGTTTAAAGAATTTCAGGGTTAAATACTATGCAGTAATCATAGAATGGCATGTGTTGGAAGGGACCTTATAAATCATGTAGTTCCAACCTCCTGACCACAGGCAGGAATATGAAGATAAAATATCCACAGAGTCTAGTATCTAACACATATGCATTTATGAACTGTAACATGGTTTTTAGAAGCCTGGCAGTAAACACATTACTGAAAAATACAGTATTTTGCACTTGAAGACAAGGTATTACACTTGAAGGCAAGCCATTACATAGACTAAATTTATCCAGAGCTTATAAAATACAGAAGCATGATATTAAATACCTATAACTTCTCACAAATGGGGAAGTCATTTAAAGATCAAATTCCTCAAGAAGAGGAAGAAGGCAGCCAAAATCCTGATATAGTTTCTATGCATCATCCAGAACAGTTAGAGTGCTCCATTTGCTCAGAATCAGTGGCAGGTAAAAATACAGCATTCATGAAATTTGGACTCTGTTTTAGTTCTTTTTGAATCACTTGTAGAGAAACATTATTCAGTGTTTTTAAAAAAAGTTAGGCACAGTGTTTCCATATAAACTACAAACAGGCAACGTGTGTTTATATGCTTTCTGTCATGCAGCATAGAGACAGAATGTATTAGTTTTCCATAAAAACCTTTGTGTCAAAGTATAAATTAGACGGATACAGTAACATTTACAACAGACACACTGACATCCTAGATTTTAACTAAACACTTGAGTAAGAATTCTATAATAAACATTTAGAAAATTTTTACTCTGAGGAAGGCTAGATGCACTTAATTATCAAACAGCATTATTTAAATGTTATTTAATTTTATTTCTCTATTCTAGTATTTTATTAAAAAAAATATTTTTTACAATGCTGGAAATTCAGAACAACAACAAGATATTAACCTTCTTAAATTTGATGGTGGGTCTGTATTGTGTAAGAACTCATATGGACCTGACAGCAAAAACAGAGTGTTCCTATTTTAGAATTCATTTTGATGAAGCATATACATATATGCCTGAGCAATACCTGACATATTTTTATCTCAACCCTGTCTAGAATGCAGATAGATACATAATGCTAAAATTTTTCAAGGCACTTGCACTATCAACTTAAAAACTAACATTATAAAAATTGTTTTCATTATCTGTAATTTCAATCTGATGGAAACAAAGAAAATCACAGAAACTGGCAATAACCAAATACAACATAATGTTATGTGAAATCAAACTATGGAAGTATTGTATCACCAAAGAAAAATGAGAAAATCTATGTGAATGGTGAAAGGAAAGAACGTGTAATAATGTTCTCTACACTCAAGTACTTGCAATTAGGAGCTAGAGATTATTATAAATTCTGAAAAATATAAAAGAACCAAATCTCATCTTCTACACTTCAGCATTCCAGGTAAAATCACTAGGTCAGTCTACCTTGCATGTCAAGAGAAAGAATTTCATCTTGTACCAAATGTGGAGTAGAACGGCTATTTCTTTGTTGCAGGAAATGGAAGAAAAAGGATAATTTTTCACAGCAAGACTGCCAGAGACCATATACTTTACTTTGTTCTAACTCTAATTTCATATTCAGCTCAAAACACAATGATGCTGACTAATGACCTCTAACACAGCAGGTGAGTGCATAAATTGAAATAGTTCTAAGTTTTAGGTCAAATTTTAATGTGTACTGATCATTCCAGACAATATATTTCCCTAGGATAATGTTAAAAGATAGATCAGAAAAAAATTATACAAGCTTTTCTCAAAGATCACTGTCAGTCACTCAAATATACTCCTTCAGCTGGTTAAGCATGCCCTCCTTTTGACACTCAGGATGGTTATTTTATTTACCTGAACATAGTTTAGATTAATACAATTACACGAAAAGTTAGTGTTTTGTTACGGAAATCCTTCACCAGAAGGTCATTCCAATTTTACAATGAAAAGGTAGCACTTTTACGTGCTATGTCTAAAATTATCAGTGAGACTACATCTAATAGAAATGCTCAGCAGGGTTTGGCATTGCTTTCACAACTCCTTTAAGTTGCTATTGTATGCAAATTGTCTGTAAAACATTTTAAAATGCTATTCATTTACACAGAGAACAACATTAGAGCAGTCATGAAATGTGTAGCAGTGTACTTGGCAGAAGCTGCTGCTTTTGAGCTTCAGGTTTTGGTGGGAAGAAAGCCAAGGCAAAGCTCTCGGCCCTCTTCTTCCAATATCTGAACTCTCTGCCTGAGCTGTGGTAAAATCCCATATTGCCTTTGTGTTACCTGTACCCATATCTCAGATCCCATATATGGCTATGCCCTGGAAAGCTCTTCCCCATTGGTCACTTTGAACTATGCCGTTGCCCATTGGGTGTTTCCTGATCCCATCAACCTTTAAAAGAGCCCTGCAGGGCTTCTTCCTGGCTCTTTCCTCTGGGTTACTCAGCCATCTGGATAACTCTGGACTCTCACAAAGCAACACTGGACTCACAATAAACGGCTGATATCCCAAGGAAGAGCCCTCTGTCTGAGCCTTTTATTCTTGCCGGCGCTAGTACACCATGCCTAGGGAAACTTGTCCTAGAAGAGCCAGCAGAAACAGGTTATCTGCAGTAGCTAGGACTCTGTCCATTGGGAGAGTTATACAGCTCATCCCGGCAGGGATCACACACGCATAAAAGCGCTGTCGCTACTTCAAGAGCATTCCCTTAGCGCTTTAGAAATCTACTGTTTTTTCAGTGGGAAAGAAAAATGCTAAAGAAAAATATTAGCTGTGTGCAGAATATTACTCATGTTTACCAAGTCTCAAACCAATAATAACAAATATATTCCAGCTTGTTCCTTATGCTTTTTTTTCCACAACAGTGGAATTTCACACATAGTAAACAAACAAACAAAAAAACCAAAAACTCCAACCAAACAAAAAGTACAAGGACTAACTATGAGTTGAACATCCTTCTTGCTTCATTCCATTGATTTATTGGGGTAAATTTCATCTTAACAAAAAGAAAACAAGAATATGTTGCACAGTATGTATGGCAGAAGAATCCTTAGAATAATGCAGACTGTATTTTCTGGGCCTAATGGGCATATTCTAGACAAAGGTTAAACCACATGACATAACCAGCATACCCAGATGTTCATTGCCTTTTTTCACCATTCAAGTTTTAACAACTCAGATATTTAAATATATAGCTATGGTTAGTTAAGCTTTTAAACTAGTCTTAACCTATGGTGGGTAACCTACTTACCGGCTTCTGCTGAATTTTTGTGTAACATTGAAAAGTGGAATACTTATGCTGGGTTCAAATATTTGTCATCATAAAACCACCTAAAATGATTGTAACACATTTAAATGAAAATTGTGCAGGTTTATAGGCTGTGGACTGTTGTGCCACATCACAAAGTCATGATGGGGTCACAATCCTACAGTTCCCAAGTCATACCTTTTGGACCCTCCTATTTGTTTCCAAAGAGTTTATAAATTAAGCAGTGAATATTCTGGATTTTCCTCCCTGTTGTGTCTAAAGAATGGGAAAAGCAGAATTCACTACACAACATATATTCTTTTTTTTTAATTGATGTGTTCATTGCAGAGAAAGTTTATTTGTGTACAAAAATATCCACAAATAAAATTAAGAAATATGTTTCAATTCCGTTATTGCAGGCTGAACAACATACTATTGTTTATATTGTCATACTAAGATATTTTTAACTATTCTGAAAGTATTAAAGGTTTGAATATTTTTGCTATCACTGCCTGTGTACACATTATAAACCAGTAAATTTCTGCCTAAGGGTACATTCCTATTTTTAAATGTGTATTTTGTATTCATTTTACCAAATCTGTACAGTCACATTCTGACTAGGACTATGTACGTTTTATGAGAAAACATTTTAGCACACCAGGCAGAGAAATTAATTTACAAAAGTAAAGTATTGCAGTTTTAGCTTTATATATTCCCCAATGGTGTTTACCTTTTTGAAATGCAGAAATAGCAATTTCTATTGCGTGTACAGAGTTTTATGTCTACTGAACATCATACAATATTTAAATTTTTGAACAAAATTGTCTGCTTTGAAAGTTATAAATGGCTTAAAGGTTTGCAGTATAAGAACTACTATATATTAGCAATTAATATAGTATCAGTCTGAAACGAAATCATGGTATTCACTTTTTCTGGTTTTACTTAATATTTTGTAACAGTGTTATTGGCCAGTTGCTTAGTGTTGAAACTCAGAGTTGGAACTTACTGTGTTAAACTCAGGTCATATATTACACCCTAAACCTATGTATTTCTAAAGCCTTTTCAACAAAATCAGTTTTTAAAAGCAATTCAGCACTGAAAATAGGTTTTAATGAATTAGCTTGAATTCTATAAATATAGGAAGTTCCTATCTAATTTGGTATTAGAAGCATAGGAGTAGAATACTATATAAATTTAGATTAAGTTAAAACTATAATTGAATTTTAACAGAGAACTGATAGAGACTTTCATCATAACTGGAGCCATATGCGCAAAATCCGGGGGTAGAGACAGGGGTAGGTTTGGTATGGGGGAGAGAGGCAGGTGAGATTGGTGTTTTTCCTCAAAAAAAAAGCAAAAAGACAATGGAAATCATTTTGTGACAGAGAATATGAGAGAGAAGCAAAACTCCGCATTACATTTATCAATGTATTGATTAGAAAGTGCCTCCATAAAGATATACTGAAGATGTCCCAACTGTACAAGAAAATAATGCATTTTGAGGGGTTTTGCTTTTATTTTCTTTCTTTCTTTCTTTCTTTCTTTCTTTCTTTCTTTCTTTCTTTCTTTCTTTCTTTCTTTCTTTCTTTCTTTCTTTCTTTCTTTCTTTCTTTCTCTCTCTCTCTCTCTCTCTCTCTCTCTCTTTCTCTCTTTCTCTCTTTCTCTCTTTCTCTCTTTGAAACTTACAAATGTCCCTGTAGAAATTATGTGGTGATGCTGAGAAAACACAATTTACATAACAAGGTATCCAAGCAAAACATAGTTTCTGCTCAGCCAATTTTCAGAATTATAGTCAACTGTAGAGGTCAATTAATACTGCAACGAAGAGAGCAAACAGCTGTAATTTATAATACAAATTGGGACATGTCTGTTCTATTTTTCAAGAGAGGGGACATGCTATTTGGTATATTCCAGTGAAATAAGAGACATTATCTACAATGTCTCTGAAATGAGAGCTACAGCTTCAAAAAGGAGAAAAGAGTCATCTGTGAGTTCTCATAGTAAAAAATGTCTTTGCTAAAAACAGCAAGTCATTATTAAACACATTAGCTGTACAAACTTACTAGTACTACTAATATTTATTTGGAAAAAAAAGGACTCAAACAAAAGTCCTGAAATCTTTTCTGTAACTGGGGCACTACTCTTGGAAATTATCTCCAGAAAATAATATAGTGGAGCCATAATTTCTTTTTTCTGTATTTGTTATTCCCCTCTTCTTAATTAAACACCTGTGTTTAACACAAACCTCTTATTAAAGTGAGTCCATAACTGATTTCATCTACTGTCAGATTAGAATACAAAGAAAATTTCAGAATATTTTTCTTTGAATTAGGATAGTTCTTTAGGTAGAAGTAAGTTTTTCATTATTATTCTTGGGTCTACAGAAAAAAATAATTGAGAGAACAAGTGAATCCAAATACTTGTAAATGAAACACCAGTGCAGTTTGATGTAAACTACTGACATCCATTTATGCTGAAATGATTTGAAAGCTGTTCAGTTCTGCTTCCCTCAAGTAAACCAGTCATTAATGCAAATAGATTTAACTCTGTCTCCTTAAATCTCTGAGGTTAAGCAATTTGGAAATCACAGGTTATCTGTGATTATGTGCCAATGAAAGGGCCTTCACTTTGAGCCATAATTTAAGTTTTAATTATTGCCTTTTGACTTGGTGTCTTTCTTTCAGAGCTACCTCATGCAAATGCTTGAATGTATCAATTAGCAGTAGCAGCAGCAGCAGCAGTAGTAGCATTAGCAGTAGTAGCAGTAGTAGTAAACACTGAAATTAAGAGAACTTCAGGACTGAGTATTTAATAAAAGACTTGGCTTGTATTTAACCAGCAGTCTACTCATTACTACGCAGTCATGGAACAGGACAACACTAAGCACCCCATTCCCACAGTGATGACTACTCTGCTGTGCAGTGCAGCAAGTCCAAGACTATACCCGGTATCATTTTATTCATGCTAATAAAACTTGACAAATGAAATCTCAACTATTCAGTTGGTAGCACTGCTTTCAGGGAAGCAGGATGTTTGACGTTTTAATCAACAAAGACAGGGAACTAATACCTCTGAGCTCTGTCAAGAAATGATCCAAATACAGGGACAATGACTGCTGAAACCTCTGCCCTTTTTAAGCTGTATTTCTACCTCATTCATTTCTTGCAGTGCCTTTCAGGCCGTGGCACTGAGAGTCTGAAAGACTGTGAAAGAAATGTTAACAGCAGCAAAAGCAGTAGAAGATTGTAATCACACTGGTAATTCATTTGATGAGATATGAAAAAGTGATTTAGGAAATAAGTAACTGTAAACTAACAAGAAAGCAGTGAATAGTTTTCATGTGATTATCTAAAATGCTGCCTCTCTAGAATCCAGAATAAATGTTGTCCCTTGTAAGTCACTTTCCTCCACAGATATTTAGTATAAAGCAGAGACTGAAGGAATATAAAGGAGAATTGATACTGCATGTCATTACTTGTACAAAAATCTAGAATGGCCAGTAAAAAAATTGATGAGAATATGTAGAAACTATTCTAAGAATTTAATATGCTTAAACATTGTAAACCTTCAACTTAGACCCTAACAGTTTTCTATGACCTAGTATCTGTTCTAATGACATGAAAAAATAATCCAAAAATCAACAAGTTCCATTTTTGCTCTACAGAACTTTGGACGCAACTCTTCCCTTCTGTGTTCATCTTCCTTCTGACCTCTTTCTGGCCAGGTCAAAGACCTTCAACTGCTACACTAAATTTTATGACGTATAGATATGCCATTTTTCTGTTGAGAGCTCTAACAGCATTAACACACAGGGTTATTCACAGATCTTGGAAGAAAAAGCCCTCACAGTTTCTCTTTCACTAAACCTACTGTAATTTTTCAAGCTGCTATAGAAATGGAGTCTGTCCCTCCAAGTAGACCAAGTATAGATAGCTGGTTTTTGCAGTGCACGATCCAGAAAATTCTCTACACCTGTATCAACTGATTCTTTAAAATTAGACTCAAGATGTTTAAAATCTAGCTGTTAATCATTCTGGAAGGTCTCTTTTTGTTTTATTAAATAAAAATATTCCAAAGCTCTGAATAGGTAGCATATAAAGAAATTTTAAGAATTAATATGTTGTTTTGTTTTGTTTTGTTTTGTTTTGTTTTGTTTTGTTTTGTTTTGTTTTGTTGTGAGATTTTATGGATCTTGTGAAATAAAATCTTTGTACCAAAAGGTCAATATTATTAATGAGATTTACTTTTTTTTTTTTCTTGCAAGGAGGAACAGATAGTGAACTGCTTGTTCACCTCATTTATTTTAGCAATGCTCCAATGTTCTTTATAATGATTCAGCAACAGCATCAGAAGTAGGTGAGTTCAGTGAGCCAGGGGCAATGCTAACCAAATGACACAGAAGCCTGCCACATATCAGTCATCAAGACTGACAAGTTGGTAGAAAATAGTTAAAATTCAGAAACAGTTGAACCCCAAAAACCAAAGGAAAAAACTCTTCATGAAAGAAACAAATCTCTAGACCGAAAAAGTAAAAGGACAAATTTAAACAGGAAATGATAAGTTACCTTTTGTCAAGATAGGTGTACTGTTTTTTTGCCTGGGATAGAGTTAATTTTCTCCATAGCAGCTCACAGGGTACCATGCTTTGGATTTGTGACAAGACCAGTGCTAATAACACCCCCATGTTGTAATTATTGCTGAAAAATATATGTCTGCACAACATCAAAACCCATTCTGTTTCTCACACTGTCCTGAAAGCAAGTAGGACTGGGGATGCACAAGCTGGGAGGAGACATAGCAGACCTCAACTGATCCCCAAGATATCCCATACCACATGGCATCATGCTCAATAAAAGCTAGAAAGAAGGAGGAAGAAGGAATATTTTGACTTACAGTGTTCTTCTTCCCATGTAAACATTACTTGTAGTGGAGCCCAGCTTTCCTGGAGAAGGCTGAACACCTTCCTGTTCGTGGAAGCAGTGTATGATTTCTTTGCTTAGCTTTGCTTGTGAGCGTGGCTTTACTTTACCTATTAACTGTCTTGAACTTAGAACACATGTATTTCCATTTTTGCCCTCCTGATTCTCGCCCTCATATTCCACTAGTGGGAAGTGAGTCAGCAGCTGTGTAGGGCTTAGTTGTTAACTGGGGTTAACCCACAATAATATGAAAGAAGATACTTTTAACAGAGCAAATTACATAAACTCATGATAAAAAAGATGTAACTAGAAACAACCTATTCTACCTAAATCAGAGAGCAAGCCTTTTATTTTCAAAAGAATAAAAAAACATTTCCTTGTCAACAAAAACTGATTTTTGTTATCTAATAAGTGATTACTACAGACTACAGATGGATAATGATTCTCCTAGTGACCGAATAAAAAGAGACTTAAAATCAAAAAAAAACCCAACAAACATTAAATCAAGAGAGTAAGCCTAGTGGGACAAAAAAAAAAAAATGGAGTGATATTAGTGACAGAGAAGATATAAAATCAACCTACTGTATTTTGTAGTCTACAAATGTTAAAAACAGTGTCACCATGGTAGAGAAACTGCAAAGACTGAAGCATGCAGGGGGACTACACTAGCAGATTTCAAGTAACTTGACCTTTTGCTAAGGAAACCTTGGAATGAAGACAGGCCAAGCCGTGGATTAGACAGGTACAGGAATCTTCCAACTCAAGTTATTCTATAGTAGAATCAACCATTCATACATACATCATCAAGAACATAAATGTTAAAGGAATTGTAACAGGACAAAATTATTCATGCGCTAACCTTCGAAAAAGACATGCTCCTGGATCTTAGACTTATGATGGGGAGTCAGTTTGGACTGGCTGTATATGGACATGGCTAGTAATCAGTTTTCAGAACCTAACTCTACCTAAGTAGATTTTTAAATGATGCAATGAATCAATGGCTGTAAAAAAAAAAAAAGAGATATTGTTTTATTACAGTAATTGTTTAAAAACTGGCAGAGCAGCAAACCTTCTCTGCATTGAAGACACTGATTCAGAAAGAGCAAAGAAGTTAAATGTGCATAACATGAGACATCTATCATAGCTAGAACTGGATGGGAGAATTTGGGAAGCTGTATCCACTAAAATCAGTAGCAATAAGCTACAACTTCAACCAAGGAGTGTCCTGGTTTGACAGGGTCCAGTTTTTTGGGTATGGTAGGGGCCAAGAAGATGGCTCCTGTGAAAAGCTGCCAGAAGCTTCCACAGCTGTCCAGCAGAGCCAGTCTCTGATAGCTCTGAAGATGGACGTGCTACTAGCCATGGCTGGGCCAATTAGAGATGGAGGTAACGCCTCTGTGACAACATATTTAAGAAGAAATCACAGATAACAGGCATACACGCCGTAGATGTAGTTAGACAAAGAGGAGGAGTAAGAACAATGTAGGAGAAGCAGCAAATCTGGACACCTCAAGGTCATCCAAGAAGGGAAAGAGGGAGAGGAGGTGCCTCAGACACTGAGGCCAAGACACCTTTATAGCCTGTGGTAAGGACTATGCTAATGCAGTGTCTCCCTGAACCCTGAGGGTCCATGAAGGAGAAGAGATCCACCCCCAGCCGTGGGAAAGGAGTCCACACTGGAGCAGGAGGGGTGGATGCCTAGAGGAGGGACTATGGTCTGGTAGGGGGGCCGACATGGATAACCAGGCTTTTGCTCCCGAGGCTGAGGGAGTCATCTTTGATAAAAAGGCCTTGTTCCACCCCCATCCTGAGTTTGCCCCAGCCCAGCCTTGGAAGGACTGCACTTTCTTGGTTGAGAAGCTATGGCTGCAGTTGTTGGGTGGGCTTCTTGCCAAGGGAAAAAAAATCACGTCGCAAGATGCCACAATTCTTGCAGGAAGGAAAACTGTATGCCTCCTCCATAAGCAGTTGCTGAGAAGGGAAACATCTCAAAGGAATAAAATGACCAAAGAAAACCCCTCACCCTGTCTCCTCGTGCTGGTAGTGGGGTTGAGGGAGGGGCTGGGTGGGGGGAAAGAAGGTGTTTTAAGAGCTTATTTTGCTTCTCAATATACTCCTCTGACTTTGTAATAAATTCACTTAATCCCTTTTTAAGTTTGAGCCTGTTTTTGCCTGCCACAGATAGCTTCATTAATTAGACTTTTTTTTTTTCTCTCAGAACGTATCCTTATCTCAACTTGGAAAAATACATCATTAAGAAATTCCTCTCCCCTGTCCATCTGCAGAGGGGGGTGAGTGGCTTTTCGTGGGGGACTGGCATTTAGCCAGGCTCAAACCACAACAGTGAGCGTGGTTCATCATATCACCTTCCTTATACCTTTCACAGAAGCAGTACAGTTAGGTAGAAGAGTTCTTCAGTGTATTTCTGAAAAGTCTCTGCCTGGAAATGAGTGGATAATTTTAACAGTGGGTAAAAACAAGTAAAGTAGTGATGGTCTACCATCAGAGTACTGATTTTACACTAATGCCAGGAAAAATAAGAATTATCAACTTCCAATTTTGTATTCTTGCTACCTCTAAGGCAACTACTTCTAACTGAAAATACAAAACATTTTATTTCCCTGCTGAAGAAGTGAATACCAAGTAAAACAACTACTACAAAGTGAGGTCCCTAAAAACACCCTAAATTGCCAGTTTAAAGATACTACTAAATATATTGCTAATAACACAACAATAATGAAAAGAGAATATGTTACCACATACTGAGCAGAAGTCAGAGCTGCATGGTGCACATGCATCCAAAGGTCAATCTGAATTCAAATTTAAGGCAATAAAGAAATAGTAGAGCAGCTAATACAAAACTTCCTTTAATAATGTCTTCATATTTATCCCACTCAATTTAATTTTTGATCAAGCCTTTTAAGAAATTCATGCAGAACAGAAAGGAGAACAAAATACTTTCATATCTTGTACCTTAATTTGCCCTGCTTTTTCACCTTATTGGTTTAATTGAAGTAACAAGTGAAGCCCTTATTTCTTGTCAAGTATATACCTATATGAACAATTCTTGGCCTTCTGAACTCATCTCAGGTCTTATTATAAAAGCTGAAATAATATACTCCACCCATAACTAGTAACGTGTCCAGAAGCGTGAATTTATTATGACAGAAAAATGATGTCCTTTATCTGCTGTGCAAGCCATGTTTGTTTGCAGAAACCTCAAGAACAGTAACTTATCTTTTGATGAAGAGGGTCTACACACTTACGTGTCCCTCAAAATCAGTCTGTGTGCAAAATTAGTCACACAGCATATATGTTTTACCTACTTTTAAGTGGCTCAGACCATTCCTATAAGATTCAGTGAACCAAGAACAGATATGTTATGGCCATAACATGTTGCACTACGTAACTCTGCAAATTGCAAAGAATTCATAGAAGCTATTCTTAGTTTAGAACCTGAGACCCAAACCTGCTCACACAGACAACTGACACAAACCAAATAAAATGTTAGAAATTAGCAATTTTTTTATCTCTCTACCCAAAGGAGTACCATGTTACAGAACTCTAAAAATCTTCAACACAAAGAAAGAATATCAGCATTCTTTAAGGAACAACATATACAGAAAGATATTCTTTGACCAAAAAAAAAAAAAAAACAACTAAAACAAATACTATATAAAGAAAAAGTGCTCACAAAGCAACTTTCCCGACTGATATCATTACCATTATACATTGCTAAGGCAGTCCAAAATCTCCCAGTACAAAATACAGCACACAAACACTGAGCTTTCAGATTAATTGATCACTGAAGTCACATTCATGCAGTGGGCAATGATGTACATGACAACAGATTTTTGTTGCATGTTGAATCTCAGGGAGTTTTTTTCTTTTTTCTTGTTTACTGTTAGATAATTTTTCCACAAATATCCCCACAATTCTACTGTATTCCTCTTGTTTTCAAATGCTCAGGATATTTTTACACACCCCTAACACCAAATATGACCGACTTGAAGCAGAAAATAAAGCAAAGTAGAAAAGAAATACTGAGCTACAACTATATCCCATAATAAAATACATTTGTTAGAATCCAGTTTTCAGTTGGGAGGTTCACTTTGGAGACAAAAGGAAAATATGTTCTGACAGTGTCAAAATTATTCTGCTTCCAAATTACTTCTCCTTTCAAAATCTGTTTATATTAATACATACTATAATGACACATGAAAACATGAAGATGAAATAGAAACTAAAGAAAACTCTAAACATTTTGAATCAACAGTTATTGGTTCATTTTTAGTTGTCCCCTAGAAAACAAGAAGTTGAGGAAAAACAGGTTTATCTGGAAGGAAACCAAATCTCTAAATTTTAAATCATCAAACAGAACATATCATTTTGGAGCATTACTGGATAGTACAGCTGAACCCAAAAGCAAAGGGTGAGCATTACATCTCCTAGAGCACACTATTTCACTCAGTACAAAGAAACTCATGTCTAGCAAGAAGCAGTTACAGATCTCACTTTCCAAATCTCTGTGCAAACTAAGATCTAAATCTTTCAGTTTGTTTCGATGTCCTTTTCTCAAGGAAAGAAGTCATGAAACCTTTTTTCTAGAAGCCTTAAAAACAAACCCCAATGTCTTTCTCTTCCAATGCATGCACCTTACTGTAGATAATATTTCAGAATCTGGTCTTCAGCTCCACAATCCCAACATGAATTACAAAATAACCTAAGTGACTTTAATTGTAAAAATGAATGACTGTCTATTTTCCACTATCACGCAACAAAGATGTGTCAACTTATTTCAGAATACAGCACAATGTGTCTCCTCTATCATCTCATTGGTGTATATGGACAATAACTAACGGTGGTAAAGATGGTAATTTATTTTAACTCTCAAGTCAAAGTCCAACACATCTGGTTTTTAAACATCTACAGATTATTTTCAGCTTTCTTTCTTTTCTATGTCAGGTTACCTCTGCTTTTTGGCTTTTTTTTTTTTTTTTTCCCCAGCAGGTCGTCTAGATAAAACATTCATGTTGTGTTGATTCATCATGGATTTTGGCTTGTGATCAGAGTACATATATATGTTAGTTTTAAACTTGCTCCTCTAATTTCTTCTGTTTTGAAGAACAAACTCTCTTAGTTGCTGGAACAAACTCTTTTAGTTGCATAGTAATCCTAAGGAAGTGGATGCTTACTACAAATCAGCGTATATTTGACAGCTAAGTAAAGCTTTTGAGATGTAGGACTGGTACTAAATCTCTCAGTAAAATATTTTTACAAGAGGAGATCTGTAAAAATCTTAGTTTCATTTCTGGTCTTTGGAATAAGGAATCTTGATTCTGCCACTACATATTAAACAACCGAAGAAATAAGGACAGGGAGGTAGATACCAAATGGAGTGACAGATCAGATGTTTCAGAAATCAAAGTCAAAAACAGAACAGCACTTTCAAAACTATAACATAAAATAAGGAGAATAATTTTAGCCTCCTTTTTAAACAAAAGGGTAATTACGGTTTAAAATTCTCTCTATGATGGAATGGTGTTAAGATGCACCAGGCAAGATATTGATACGATATCAGGAAAAATTTCTTCACTGAAAAGGTTTAGAGCATCAGGCTAACAAGAGAAGGTAAGGAAAGAGAAGGTGCGGAAAGCTGAGGGAAGGTGCGGGAAGGAAATGCAAGGTGCAAAAAGAGAAGGTGCGGGAAGGTGCTGGAAGGTGCAGGAAGGTGCGGGA